>CM076572.1:1015807853-1016310198 GCA_034641835.2 Pinus albicaulis | reverse complement strand
AGTTATCATGCAATTAATATATGGGATTCTACAGCCTATTTTGTCCATCATGAATGGTGTTTTGGAAGAGCTTCTTAGAACAATCCTGGCTGTACAATTCAATGCAAATGCAAACATGAAAACTGAAAGAAATTACAATTAAAAACTAAGACATCACAACTATTTCCTACCCATTGTTATGATATTTTGGAAGAGCGTTTTAAGAGTAAGATCAGCTATGCTACTTAGTGTAAACAAGAAAATGAAACCTTCAGTATCACAGTCATGCCTTAGCCATCATAATGATTTTTTGGAAGAGTTTGCTTAGAATAAGTTCAACTGTGATAATGAACAAAAGAAATTGCAATTAAAATCTATAACACTACAACCATTTCTCATTCATTATCATGATATTTTGGAAGATTTTCTTAGAACAAGTATAGCTATAGTGACTAATGAAATTAACTATGAACTCAAACTTCAAAAACGTGAAAACAAACTAAGATACTTATCTAAATTATGAAAGTAAAGCCGTTCAGGAGGCAGGGGCCCTCTACCACCAGACGGAATCTAACTCAAAATCAACTCAACGCGTTCAAAGCAATGCTGTCTTCTTCATTAAAGGAAAATAACTTAAAACAGAGTATTCTCAGTCTTCAGAAATATAGTAGTCAATCCTTGAAATCTAAGCAAAATCTAGAGCTAGCCTCTCGGTTGCTCGAGTGCATTTATATCAAATCTTCATAACAGAACTTGCAACAATACGGGGATCATTGTCTTTTCATATCAAAATCGTACTAGAACTCTGCAAGGTTCTTCAGAGAGGGACAAAGGACATCCGGACTGCCCTATTCCTATTAGAGTCCGCCTCCTGAATGAGTTCCCACGTACCAAAACCACGTCCGTGTTAGGACTCCACTATGTATCATTTTTGCTATATACTTGGACACCATTTTACTTTTATAACCATGATTAAAAAGGATTCCATTATCATTTTCATCTACTTTATCCCAAGGTATATAAAATCCTCTTCTTTATTATATGTTTAATCTGTTTTACATATAATTCCATAATACTCTTATATTTTATCATTAATTGAAGTGCATCGTTGCTAACATAAGTCCAAAAGATCGCAGATAAGTTATATGCGTTGCTAGGAACAAGCGGCCGTTGCTGAAACAACTGACTCAGTTGCTGAAACAGCCGTCAAGCACGCAAATTCCGTCATGCGTAATTTGCGATTCTGGAAGAACCTTTTGTGGAATAATAGTAACAGCATGAAGACACGGTTACCTGGATTATCCTGAAGATAGCATTCTTGTTGTCTCTGTTGTAACAGTATCTTTTTTTGGAAGAACAGAATAGTCCTGTTTTGGGAAAGAGAACAGATTTGGGATAACGTAGATTTTCTCTCATGTAAATTGTAAAAGATGTCTCCTCTTTAAAAAGAGGAGACATCATCATTAGAGGGGAGTTCATTGTTGTAAAGCTACAGGAGAACATTGTGTGAGAACTGGAGCTAGTCTCCATCTGTAATGTATCATTCACTTTGACAGATGAATAAATTCTTCTTTTGAGCGCTCTAATTTAATTCTTTCCCCGGGGAATCTTGTGAGAGGGAAAGGGCCCGCCTTCCTCACAAGATTCACCCTTTGGTTCCTGTAATTTGTTTAATTCTTTACGATTGTTTGCACTTTACTTTAATATTGTTGTTGAACACTAGTTGCACAGTTTAGTAGTACTCTGTTTCTTTAGCACTGCATGTATTGAACACATTCACTCTTGGAAGTTGAGAAATCCATTTCTATTAATTGTATGAGTGTATGATGCTGGGAAGCAGGTGCTGAAGATTCCTGTATAAAGGAATAGGGTCCTGATCCCATCAATTGTCTTCCTTTTCCTGCAGTGTGATTAGAAATAAGAGAACAAGTGCTGAAGGTTCCTGTTCATGGGAATAGGGTCTTGGTCTCTTGAAGCTACCTTTCCTACAGTGTGATTAAGTGTCAGGCAGCAGGTGCTGAAGTTCCTAACTAAGGAATAGGGTCCTGTTCCTGCTATGGTTGATTGATTTCTTTTCTTGCAGATTGGTCTTCCTTTGTTTGGATTTTAATTGCAACATAGAAATTATTTCTGCTATAACTTAAGTGACTTCAGCCTTGATTAAACAGAGTGTGAATCAGTAAATTTGTGAGATTAATAATTGTGTGGCTTTTACTACAACATTGTTTCTGCTTTTGAAATTGAGCATATCCAGTGCGTGATTATCTTTGAAATAAAAAGACTTCCTCGGGTTGACAATTTATGTGGAGCTTGAATTGTGAAAGCAATTAAAGCGACCAAAATTTTGGCACCGTTGCCGGGGAAGGTAATTATAGATTTCAAAAGCATTAATCTTTTCTTTTTAAATGTGCAGATTGTATGAGAGGACGCGGAAACCAGAAGAAAACTAACCCCACAGGTGGCAAAGGCAAAGGAAGGGGAGGAAGAAAGACTTTTATTGACGAAATTGTATCAAAGGCTGAATCATCACAGAGATTGAGTTCTCGAAAATCAAAACTTCAGCACTCCCCTCAATCAGATTACAAAACAGAGGAAGTTGTGGGTCCTGAAAATATAGAAGAACCAGCAGTCAGTGCTGGAGAGTCAGAAGAGAGTGTTAGTAAATCAGCAGAGCACATTGAGGAAATAGTAGAGAGCGTTGGACGACCAATGGAAAACATTGAAGAGCCAGTAGAAGATCTTGACGATCGAGCAAGTGCAGTAGGAGAACCAACAATGGAAGGAAACAATGATGGTTTCTTTGGTGGAGGACGTGTAGATCCTGAAGGAGAAGGAAGGAATGAAAATTCCCTCTCTACCTTGGGATTTCCTATCAGTGATCTCCCTGCAGGGATAACTCCTATGAAAAACATTCCATTGTCTGCTTTACCTAACTTTCATGGTTTATCCTCTGAAGATCTGGATGAATTTCTTTTTGAATTTGATATATTATGCAGAAGTTATGATTATGTTACTAATGCTCAAAAGTTGAAACTGTTTCCAGCCACCTTAAAAGGGAATGCTTTAAGATGGTTCATGAGCCTTGGAAGTCAGGTGATCACAACATGGGAGCAAATGAAACAGAAATTTCTGCTTAAATATCAAGACTACTGCCGGACGAGAGAAAAGAAGGATGAACTATTCAATATGACACAAAAGACGGATGAGAGTCCGGAGGACTATATAGAAAGGCTGCAGTACAATATACAAAGGTCCGATCATCCGAATATAAGTAAGGAAATTCGCAAAACCATATTACTTAAAGGTTTAAGGGATGATTGTTTAGATATGTTAAACATGCTTGCCAAGGGAGATATATCTAAGGAATCATATGATGAGATTTGTGAACTTGCTAAGAGGTGTTCTAGGAGAGCTGCAAGAAACAGAACAAGAGATTCCACCTATTCAAGAGTGCAGAAATCAGCCAATGGAGGAGCAACAAGAGCTGAGATAGGTAATTTACTTGAAGAATTTAAAACTGAGATGTTAAGTTCTTTTGCTTCACAAATTGACACTTTGCAGGTTAAGAAGAAGTAGGCCGAAGCAGAAGCAACTCTGGCTGTCTTTTGCCCGAAGTGCAGAGACAAACATCCACTAAGGGAATGCCCAATGGATAAAATACCAATTTGTACCCTTTGTGAGAAAGATCATGAGACAAAACAATGTCCATCTCTACCAGGAATAAAGGCATCATTGCAGCCAACGGAAGAAGAAGCTGAAGCAGTTTACCTGCTAACTCAAAGAAGACAATGGCAACCAAAAGGACAAGGTATGAACTCTAGTATGCCATTTAATCGTTGGAACAATTATTCTACTTTTGGTCAAACAAATTACCCTCCCTTCAATCAAATGCAATACCCACCCTTCAATCAAATGAATTTCCCACCCATGCAGCAATCAAACCCTCCCTTTGTTGATCCTTCAATGTGGACTCCTTGGCCTCCACAGCAGCCATCTTCTTTCAACCCTTGGAATTCAAATTGGAGAAGTCAACCACTCCCGTATCCAAATCAATTGCCTCAATTCCAACAACCACTTCCTCTGCCATCAAATGCTCCGCCAAATAACCAAATGAGACCCCAGCTACCTGTGCAACCAAATCCTAACCCTAATAATAAAGTTGTGCAAGTCATTGATATTCAGAATCAGTCTATATTTCCTACTATGTAATGTAACGATATTCATTTGAGATCTGGAAAAATAGTAGAGCCTATTATTGATGACATAACTTTTTCTGATTCTGATAAAGAAGAAACTGAGAAACATAAAGAAGCACAACCACCTCCTAACAAGAATGTTGAAATAACAGAACCACCATTCCCCGAGCGTTTGGTTTTAACCAGAACAGCTGAAACACCTGCTTTTAATCTTCTAGGGGAATTGCAAAATTTGTATGTTAAAATTCCACTTCTACAAGCATTAAGAGATGTACCAATTTATGCCAGAACACTAAGGGATATTTGTGTTAAGAAACCTGGTAGGAAATCGAAGGACCCCCTTACAGTACATGTGATGGGGGACTTGTCTGCATTAATGTCCGGAAAAGCCCCTCCTGTGAAATATGGTGATCCCGGCCATCCTACAGTAACAGTTCAGATTGGTAAAACAATGATTCCCCAAGTTCTGGTAGATTTAGGTGCTGCAA
Source organism: Pinus albicaulis (assembly GCA_034641835.2). Classification (NCBI taxonomy): domain Eukaryota; kingdom Viridiplantae; phylum Streptophyta; class Pinopsida; order Pinales; family Pinaceae; genus Pinus; species Pinus albicaulis. Next base: position 1,016,305,535 of record CM076572.1, on the reverse strand, counting down.
TTAATATAATGACTCTTGAAACTTCACAATTGTTATAGCTGAATAACACAATCAAAGATACACCCACCATTCTAGAGTTGGCTGATCGTTCTACAATTAAACCTGAAGGAGTTGTTGAGGATCTACTTATTTCAGTTGAATCCTGGAAATACCCAGCTGATTTTGTTGTATTGCAGACTAAAACAAAGCTGGGGGGACATCCCTTAATTCTAGGAAGGCCATGGTTGGCCACAACTGATGCTTTTATCAGTTGCATATCTTGTTCAATGACAATTTCTAATGGTTATGAAACAAAACAGCTTACTCTTTATCCTCATGCTACACCAATAATTAATAATGAAGATTCTATATGGATGGATTATGATGATAATGTTGTTCAGCCTATTCTAACTATTGGACAGGCTTTAACTCTTAAAGACAATACAGAGGATGAGATAATTAATAATTTTATTTGTGAACCTTCTTCTATCATTGCTGAAACACACAATCAATTAACTGCAATTTTTGAAACTGATACACAAGAAAAGATTGAATCTGAAGACTCATCTCAGACTTTAACCACCATCTCATCTAAAAGCATAACAGTTGAAATTGAACCCGGCAAGACATTAAACATAAATCCTGATCTAACAGATGCTGAAACACAGCAATTAATGAAGTTATTGCATGAATATAAGGAGGCATTTGCATGGGATTACACGGATATGAAAGGTATTTCTTCTGAATTATGTACTCATCGAATTTACATTAAAGAGGGATGCCGACCTGTTTGCCAACCCCAAAGACGAATGAATCCTAATTTACGAGAAATTGTTAAGGAAGAACTTCAAAAATTGCTTAATGCAGGATTTATATACCCTATATCTGACAGTGAATGGGTTTCCCCATTAGTAATTGTCCCTAAGAAAAACGGGAAATGGAGAGTATGTGTTGACTACAGAGCCTTAAACAAAGCTACTCAAAAATATCACTTTCCTTTACCCTTCATTGATCAGGTGTTGGATAGTCTGGCAGGGAAGAAATTCTTTTCTTTTCTAGATGGATTTAGTGGGTATAATCAGATAAGAATTGCACCCCAAGACCAAGACAAGACCACTTTCACCAGCCCCTGGGGAACTTTTGCCTATAGAGTTCTTCCATTCGGGCTATATAATGCACCAGCAACTTTTCAAAGAGCCGTTATAGGAATTTTTTCTGATATGCTGAATGATTCTATGGAAATATTTATGGATGATTTTACTCCTTATGGTGTGTCTTTTGAAGATGCATTACAAAACCTTGAGAAAGTACTTAAAAGATGTATACAAGCTCACCTCTCCCTAAGTACTGAAAAATGCCATATGATGATGAGTGAAGGAATAGTGCTTGGACATTTTATTTCATCTCAAGGTATACAGGTAGATCCATATAAAATATTGGTCATTCAGAATCTTTCTGTTCCTAAAACTCAAACTGATGTGAGAAGTTTTCTAGGACATGCTGGATACTATAGAAGATTTATTAAAGATTTCTCTAAGATAGCTTCTCCATTATTTGTGTTGCTTATGAAAAATGCTGAATTTAAGTGGACTAATTCTTGCCAGAAAGCTTTTAAAGAACTCAAGCATCAGTTGTCTACTGCTCCTATTTTGAGGGGGCCTGATTGGAATCTCCCTTTTCATATATCTTCTGATGCTTCAGACACTGCAATTGGAGCTGTCTTGGGACAAGAGGAAAATCATCTCCCTTATGCTATCTACTTTATCAGTAAGAATATGACCCCTGCCGAGCTTAATTATACAGTTACCGAGAAAGAGTTTCTTGCAGTAATCTATGCCATTAATAAATTCCGACACTATATCACTGGTTATTCTACTTTTGTGCACACTGATCATTCAGCTATTAAGTATTTAATGAACAAATCTGTTACAAATGCTAGAGTTACCAGATGGCTATTATTACTGCAGGAATTTGATATCACAATTGTAGATCGGCCTGGTAAAGAAAATGTGGTGGCCGATTTCCTTTCACGGTTAAAAACTGATAATGATATTCCAGTAGATGATTCTTTTCCTGATGAGTATTTGTTTGCAGTTTCTGCTCACTCTCCATGGTATGCAGATATTGCTAACTATTTGGTTGCAGGAAAATTACCATCACACCTGTCATACAGAGAAAAGAGAAGAATTGTTCAACAAAGTGCCAGGTACAGCTGGATAAGCGGGTGTCTTTTCTACACTGGGCTTGATCAGGAGATCCGAAGATGCATTAGAAAAGATGAAGTGTATGACATATTGAAAGCTTGTCATGATGGCCCTTGTGGAGGGAATTTTGCTGATAAGAGAACAGCACACAAAATTCTGAGGATGGGTTACTATTGGCCCTCATTATTCAAGGATGCAAAGAAGTATGTAAGGGCTTGTGACAGCTGCCAGAGAATGGGTCAACCCAATCATAGAGACCAAATGCCATTAAACCCCCGGGTAGTTTCTGAACCATTTGAGAGATGGGCCTTGGATTTCATAGGACCCATTAACCCTCCATCCAATCAAAGAACTTATATATTAGTCTGTACAGACTATATGACTAAATGGGTGGAGGCCAAAGCACTTATTAGAGCCAATGAAGAGGTTGTCCTAGCTTTCTTATTTGAAGAAATCTTTACTAGATTTGGAATTCCTAGAGAGCTAGTTACTGATGGAGGACCTCCATTTAATTCTCATGGTTTTAAATCTACCCTTCACAAATATCATATTCAACATAGAATGACTACACCATACCACCCCCAGGCCAATGGGCAGGTGGAAAGCACAAATAAATTTTTAGAAGCCATTCTAACTAAAACAGTGAAGGACAACCGGAAGGATTGGTCCCAAAGGCTCCCTGAGGCATTATGGGCTTACAGAACTACTTGGAGAAACACTACAGGTTTTTCTCCCTATGAATTGGTTTATGGTAAAAATGATGTTTTCCCTGTGGAATTTGAGATTAAAACTTTAAGAACTGCTTTAGCTGTTAATCTTGATTTGACTGATGTGCAGACAGCTAGGTTGCAGCAGCTTCTGGAGTTGGATGAAAAGAGATTAGATGCCATCCATCAAACAACCATGATACAACAACAAAGGATGAAGTGGCATGACAAAATTATCAAACACAAGCAGTTCCAAAAAGGTAATTGGGCCTTGTTGTATGACTCTCGGTTTGAAAATTTTCAGGGTAAACTACGTACACGCTGGCTTGGACCATATGAGGTAGATGTTGTTTTTCCAAATGGAACGGTAAGACTTTTAACAATTGATGATTCTAAAACACCTCTACTAGTCAATGGTCATAGGCTCCGTCTATACCAGCGCCCTGTTTCTAAAGAGGATTTTAAGACTGCTTGCATGACTGATATTCATTATCTTTTTCTAGGGGAGTCTTCTGCTCCTCACAACATTTAATTTTCTGCACTGTATTTTTAGTATTAGATTAGATTTAGCACTAATAATCCCTGTCAAGGATTGGCATATTACAATTGAATTTTGCAGATTCTGGAAAAGCTCATTAAGGAGGACAGATTCATCATGAGAAGATCTGAAGCTTCAATCACAGAAGCTTGTTCCCATCATTTTACCCCATTTCCTAGCAATATCCCTTCATACCCATTCCTACATTATTCCCATTTTTCCATTTTTCCCACTCCTACCATCCCTGAAATATCTTCCTTCAGTTAGTATTTCCCATCCCTTACTGCTGAAACTATCCCTTATCAAATACCTTCCCTACTTCTTACAGATCCAAGTCATTTATCCTATTTCTCTGATTTTTCCCGTTGCTGAAACACCAGTTTCAGCAACGTATCGTTCATTTTTCTGTTGCTGAAACACCAGTTTCAGCAACCTGATTCTTTAAAGCATCATTTCTCCTCACTGTTATATAAGCTTTTTGGTCCTTCACGTTCATACTTCAGATCCTTTGGGTGAAAAAATTCAGCACTGACCAGATCCAATTATACTCCTGTTCTAAAGTTCAGAGAAATCTACAGATTCTTCCATGTATACTAAGCCATTCTGAAGCACTCGACACTTCGAATTATTAAACCAAAGGTGAAAATGTAAGGTATGAGGTTTTAATGTAATTCAGTTAAATTATATTAAAGAGAGGATTTCATTCATAATGATTACAGATCTTTACACGCCCAATCATCATTACACCATACGTAGGGGGGGGGAATTTCAAAAATTGAACAATCATTTCGCATTAACCAAGCCTCTGTCCCTTGTCATATCTACTTCCGCCGTCATTTAGACCTTGCAGCCTCTGTTGCAACAACTAGCGCGATCAGGGTCTGTGTTTACTGTGTTCTGTGCCTCTACGTATAACTCAAAGCTATAGCCATGGGAGGGTCGGCCATTAGACATGAGCCCGGCTCCATAAATCTTCTTCAATTGTTTCCCGAAGCCTATCAGATTTTCCAACAAGCGGGATGGACAATATATTTTGAAAGATTGGGTGAATTTGACCAGGAACAAGTCTTAGAGTTTGCACAAAACCTTCAAGGCGATTTTTCAGTGGTTCAAGGGGTTCGCATTTCAGTAACAGAGGAGGACATAGTTCAGGTATCAGGGTTGCCAGCTATTGGGACTCGCTGGTTCAGCAGAAAGCAGGTTATTCTGAACGCACAACAAGATTTTCTTCGTCCAGATGAGCCAGTTGAACTCAAAGGCCGCGGGGTTAGTCCGCACTCACTTCCTCAACCATGGCCATCGGTGGCAGAGTTCATCAAACACTACTTAACGTGTGAAGGGCGTTACCAGGTAGTGTACAATCACGATTTTGTCTTGATGAATCATTTGAGAAATGGACGACTGATTAATATCCCCTATTATCTGCTTGGTTGTATTAGAAACATGTCTTATTATTGTAGACGATCTAAATTCCCAATGTTATCCCTCACCCACCACCGTTTATGCCAGTTGTTGATACAGAGGGGTTTTTCTCAGCAAAATCCCCCTCTGCATGTCCCACTCCCTGTTCCCCAGCTGCCTGAAATTCCTCAGCAGGCTCAAACGTCCCAACAACCCGAAAGTTCTCATGATACTCCTGAAATTCCTTATGAAGGACAGCAGGATGATATTCCATATTCCCCAGTTGACCCAACCCCGAGCTCGCCCCACTTAGTAGAGTCAACTGTCCCCACTATTTCTATCCCTAGTGACGACTCTCTAACACCCCCTTCCCCACCCACTTATAAAAAGAAAAGAACCCCAACAGTCTCAGTCTCCAAACGACGGACAAGGGCTAAATTTCAAATTCTCACTTCTTCTGAAAGCCCTTCCCCCAGAGACAAACCCTCCCCCTCAAAGAAAAGGAAAGGCAGTGACTTTGCTGCTTTCCTACCAAAAAGAAAAATGAAGATGACTGTTGAGACAGGACTGACCTCCATGTCCCCTGACCCTGCCACTATTCTGTTAAAACTCCAATCTTCATCCCCATTTCAAACCTCCCAACCCGTCTCGTCCGGTGGCACTGCCACACAAGAACCAGTGCCCCGGGATAATACGACATTGTTTATGGCTCAAGAAGTGACTGTCACACAAGAACCAGTCACTTACCCAGTGGCTGAAACACAAGAACCAGCCACTGTGGTACAAAAATACACCAAGCATGATGATAGTGGGAGATCAACAGTAGCTGTCCCACAAGAACCAGCTACGATTGTGCATCAGCAGACTACCCCAACAGAGTCAACCAGCGCACAGGGTTTACATACTATGACATCTTTATTGGAGGAGAATGAATTCTTGAAGTCTGAATTGGAAGCCTACAAGAATGAATTAACCTTGGCACGAGAGGCTTTTGATAGAGAACTGAATCTCTATATGTTAGCACACACAGCCTCAATGCAAAATAAGGAGCCATGCAAGGAATACATGTGCCATGAGTGTGGCAATATTTACCAGGAGGCAGGCTACAAACTAGTTAAAATTCAAGTATCTGAGGCATCCACATCAGTTGGAATAAAAGAGGGATGCCCTACTGCTCCACAAGAACCAGTAGGGCTCTCTATAAAGGAAGAAAGAGAAACTAAACCTTAGATATCTCGCCCTGTGCTAGTTAATGCAGCCATTCAGACAGAAGCACCACCACAGATATCTCGCCCTGTGCCAGTTAATGTAGCCACTCAGACAGAAGCATCACCACAGATATCTCGCCCTAAGTTAGTCAGTGTAGCCATTCAAACAACGTCCCAACCCAATACTTCTGATGCCAGGACACAGACCTTGCCATGGAATCAATTGGAACAGATGAACAAATGGAAGAAACAATATGCTGAAGAACAAGATACAATATTACGCCAGCATAAGTTAGCATGGAAGAACCACGTATATGCCAACTGGGATAATTGGGAACAAATGATGCAACAGCTCAAGGACTCCAAAAAGGAAGTCAAGGAATCTAAGGAAAATATGGCCTTGATGTTTTCATTAGTCCAGAAGTTGATGGCTACGCGCAAACCCTCTGTAAACTACTCTCTCTTTATTTCTGAACGATTAGTTTATTTTCAATTAAAAGCAATAAAAGATGGCAGACCATATGAGTTAATTACTTCAGAGAAATTTGTTGAGACTTTTAATGAGGCCCCCGAGAGTGACCAACATTTGCTGTGCGAACTCTACCTTCATAATGAGGCCATTCCCGACAATAGAAGAGTTAATCTTATTCCAATTGCAGGAGATATACAAATAAGGGCATTTGTTTCATTTTTGTCTAACCAGCTCACTTGGCAAACTGCGTTCACTGCAAGCAGTCATAATGAGGAGAATAAACTCCTGTGGATCAGACCAGAACCTTTAAGACCAGCCATGTTCATAGCACAATACTATAAATTCTTACAGAAGCCAGGAATGCATAGGTATATACAACAATTACAGGCTTCAACACTTTCTAAGTGTCAACAGCAAATTAGAGTAAAGGGTACTGCTGCATTGAAGGCCAATATTATGTTTTGGCAGCATTCATGTAAAGAAAGACAAGATTATCACCCTTTTAACCCTCACAATCTTCAAGCTGCATTATCCAGGGTTCCTAATTACATTGGTTGCATTCAACATTGTGGAGTAAACTGGATTGGGTATCATTTTCATTTTCCAATTTTATGGCTGCCTTTAGAGAAATATCAGTGTCATTACCAGTTGACTGATAGAGATGAAGCCTTGGCATGGCAACACTTGCAGAACAACAGAGGATTCAGAGCTCCTACAGATGCCACCTTCTCCAGCTACTGCTTGAGTAATTTGCATGCTCAGTCCCAGTACTCAGACTCTGATTCAGACTAGGGGTTGCCTGAGGACATGCAACATTTTTAGCTGGGGGGGATGTTAGGACTCCACTATGTATCATTTTTGCTATATACTTTGACACCATTTTACTTTTATAACCATGATTAGAAAGGATTCCATTATCATTTTCATCTACTTTATCCCAAGGTATATAAAATCCTTCTCTTTATTATATGTTTAATCTGTTTTACATTTAATTCCATAATACTCTTATATTTTATCATTAATTGAAGTGCATCGTTGCTAACATAAGTCCAAATATCGCAGATAAGTTATATGCGTTGCTAGGAACAAGCGGCCGTTGCTGAAACAGCTGACTCAGTTGCTGAAACAGCCGTCAAGCACGCAAATTCCGTCATGCGTAATTTGCGATTTTGGAAGAACCTTTTGTGGAATAGTAGTAACAGCATGAAGACACGGTTACCTGGATTATCCTGAAGATAGCATTCTTGTTGTCTCTGTTGTAACAGTATCTTTTTTTGGAAGAACAGAATAGTCCTGTTTTGAGAAAGTGAACAGATTTGGGATAAGCGTAGATTTGCTCTCATGTAATTGTAAAAGATGTCTCCTCTTTAAAAGAGGAGACATCATCATTAGAGAGGGGTTCATTTTTGTAAAGCTACAGGAGCGTATTGTGTGAGAACTGGAGCTAGTCTCCATCTGTAATGTATCATTTACTTTGACAGATGAATAAATTCTTCTTTTGAGCGCTCTAATTTAATTCTTTCCCCGGGGAATCTTGTGAGAGGGAAAGGGCCCGCCTTCCTCACAAGATTCACCCTTTGGTTCCTGTAATTTGTTTAATTCTTTACGATTGTTTGCACTTTACTTTAATACTGTTGTTGAACACTAGTTGCACAGTTTAGTAGTACTCTGTTTCTTTAGCACTGCATGTATTGAACACATTCACTCTTGGAAGTTGAGAAATCCATTTCTATTAATTGTATGAGTGTATGATGCTGGGAAGCAGGTGCTGAAGATTCCTGTATAAAGGAATAGGGTCCTGCTCCCATTCATTGCTTTCCTTTTCCTGTAGTGTGATTAGAAACAAGAGAACAAGTGCTGAAGGTTCCTGTTCATGGGAATAGGGTCTTGGTCTCTTGAAGCTACCTTTCCTACAGTGTGATTAAGTGTCAGGCAGCAGGTGCTGAAGTTCCTAACCAAGGAATAGGGTCATGTTCCTGCTATGGTTGATTGATTTCTTTTCTTGCAGATTGGTCTTCTTTTGTTTGGGTTTTAACTGCAACATAGAAATTAGTTCTGATATAACTTAAGTGACTTCAGCTTTGATTAAATAGAGTGTGAATCAGTAGATTTGTGAGATTAATAATTGTGTGGCTTTTTACTGCAACATTGTTTCTGCTTTTGAAATTGAGCATATCCAGTGCGTGATTATCTTTGAAATAAAAAGACTTCCTCGGGTTGACAACTTATGTGGAGCTTGAATTGTGAAAGCAATTAAAGCGAATTAACAATGCGAATTTATTTCCATTCTTCATGGTGAGCAACAAACGATGAGGACATGATGTGGAATATGCCCATGTGTGGATTTTCCTGAGAGGACACCTGGAACATGCTTGAACATGAAGATAGCTACAGAATTGGCGGTTAGCTACGGAATGTCTGCATTCTATAGCTAGTTTCAGTTCAAAATGCATTACAATGACAAAATCACAAAACTTAGCAAGTTAGCCATGTTATTCATTCTAAAAGTAATTTTAACTAATTTCATTGATCATTTAGGCCTGGGATAAAAATGGACAAAGGAAAATGGAGTGAAGTAAGATGAAAGAAAGAACAATCTTGGGGCTCAACATACCCCCACTACTGACTTCTTGCATGTCCTCATACAACTTATTCCATAAACTCAGAGACTTCTGCAAGAACATCCAACCCTCTTTTTCTTCTTTGCCTGGAAGTTAAAGGTCTTCTGGGCTTCCTGATGACTAGCTTGAACCTTAAATTGGTAAGTGCCCTGATTAGCTTCTTGTTCCTCTTTTTCAACTTTTCATTAGCCTTTTCCACTTTGTCCATTTGTAGAGACAAGGTTGAGTTCATACTGGTCTTGAGTTTGACTTGTTCCTTCAGAATATCATTCTCAGTTCTGATATGTCTATTAAGTACTTCCAGCTCATACCTATCTCTTCTTAACACATCTATTTTGGACAGTGGAGGACTAGGGGTTCTATCTCTACTCTCTGAAGCTTTCCTTTCCAATGTTTCAACATAGTCATAAACTTCTTGCTGTGCAGGGTCAATTTCAGGGATTTCTTCATTAAAATCTTCTTCAACATCTTCTTCAATAGATGTTTCCTCATCTTCTATGTTTATCACCCCGGTTTGTTTGATCTATGTTTTCCTTAGTTTCCCCCTGAGTCTATGGCTTCTTCTTGGCTGGGATGATCCCTCTCCTTTTTCTGTGGCAGATTTTCTGATTACCCTCTCTTCCTTAAGTTGTCTCTTAATCTGAGTCAACTTCTCAGAGATTATTTCTTCACTACTTTCCTGTACTGTTTTGTCAATTTCAATTTTATAGGCTCTCCATTTTCTGCTTCTCCTTGTAGGCTGATGTTCAGGTGAGGGCTCTTTTGGTTCCTCAAAGTGATTTCTTACCAAGAAATTATCCAAGTATCTTTTGTTTTGGCTAAATGGTGTTCAATTAAAATCTTAACCAAGCCATGATGGTATAGAGTTGTCTCTAGGAATTGGACTCTCCTTTGAACACTAGAAGCCATTTTTTTTAAACTTTGAAGCAAGAAATAGGGCAAATTTAGCTCTTCCTCCAGAAAATGCATTATCAACCTAATATGGTAAACATAAAATGTACCATATCTACCTTCACAAGTGATAAATTTTTGTAGAATAAGCAATATGTTTCTCCATTTATTTTTTAATGCAGAACTTGGAATTCCCTTTTTAAACACAGTGATATCCATACCTGGTGATTTTAGGATTTGCTTCCATGATTCATTATGAAATTCTCTGTTTTTAAACCATCTCTCTCCATGTCTAAGAAATCCTGTTGCTTCTGCAATAAAAACCTCTGTGACAGTGAATTTAACATCTCCAACTTCAACCTCGGCTCCTTTGAATGACCTTGCAAATGTTTTAGTAACTTCTTTATGGAAGCCATTAAATTTCTCAAGAAATTGTAGCCATCCTGCCTGTTGCAACATTTCTCTGCTTTGAGGGTATCCTTCCAGGTATTTTGTGCCCACTGGTTCAGTCCTTACAATGAGGCCCATAATTTCTTCTTCAATCTTCAGATTAGTACTCTTTCTGCTCACGGAAACAATGACTTCAACCTTCAAACTGATATACCTCTGGTTCACGGTGATAGTGCTTCAATCTTCAAACTGATATATCTCTTCTTCACGGTGACAATGGCTTCAAATTCCAAACTGATATACCTCTGCTTCACGGTGATAGTGCTTCAATCTCTGCTCACGGTGATAGTGGTTCAATCTCTGCTCACGGTGATAGTGGTTTAATATTTCAAACTGATATACCTCTGCTCATGGTGATAGAGATACCTCTGTTTTGCGGAATGAAATGATGAAGGGCTGGCTACGGAATGGAGTAATAGGAAGTGGTTACGGAACGAGTTAATGAAGTGAGGTGAAGAAAACAAATCAATGAGTGAAAATACTGCGGAGATTTTTTACAACGGATTCAAAAATCATCATTAAATGATTTGGCTGGGTGACGTAAGGAAATCAAACACTTCAGCCTTTTAACCGCTTAAATGATGATCGGGTATAGAATTTGAAATGAAAGATTTTTATCCAAAGTTTTGCGGAGGGTATATTTGGCATGATCAATAAAAATAATCAAAACAACTTTTCGAATGATTCATAACTAAAACTATACTAAAGTTTATGATATGCCATTATAATCAAAACTTGTTACCTTTTCTTTTCATCTGCTTTTTGTGGTCTCCATATACTTTGTTCTCCTCTGGAAACCATTATTTTGTGAGTCCTCATAATCCCTCTTAATTTTGCTTGTTTATGGATATACTGGATCATTTTTTTGCAATTCAAATGTCTGCTGATCAGTGCCTTCAAGATCTGTAGCTACGGAATGACTGCCTGGCTGTAGAAAGTCTGATTAGCTGCAGAATGTCTGTTTAGCTGCAAAATTTACCTGTAGATAATTTTAATCATGGAATGGAGTGGTTTGGAATATACATGAAATATTATATGGAATGGGTGAAGATAGATGATGAAACATGGTATAATACTTTAAATTTTGATATGGAAATGAGGTGGATGAAGTATGGAATGAGATGAATGAAATATGGAATGAAGTGAAATATAAATGAATGAATGAAATGGAGTATGGATGGATAAGTAAATGGAATGAAATGAAATGAGATGGATCATAAGTGCAATGGATATGAACTTATGATTTTGTAACAGCTGCTTGCAGAAACAAAATGGAAAAGTTAGAGTGTCAGAAAGACTCTGATTTTCACCCTATCTTTTCTGTATAAACATGCCATTCAGTGATTGGTTTTCATGTTTATACTTTATTTTATTTATTATTTTTTTTTTCAAAGAAATGCTTCAGAAAATTCAATCAAGTTGATGAAGAAGAAAGATTCTTCTTCATTAACTTCACATCACTGTTTTCCTGGAACTTCTTGACAAATTTTTCTCTTGAGAGTGGTTTGTGATACAGCTTCAATCTATGACCATTCACAAGAAAAGTGACCTCTTCTTCATCTATTGTCCTGATTTTTACTGTTCCATTGTCAAAAATTTCAACAATTTCATATGGCCCAAGCCAATGTGCTTGAAATTTACCTTGAAAATCCTTGAATTTTGAATCAAACAAGAGAGCCCAGTCACCTTCTTTGAATTTCTTCTCTTTGATGTACTTATCATGCCATCTAGTCCTTTGCTGTTGGACTAGACTTGTTTTCTGAACTGCATCTTGTCTAATCTCATCCAATTCATTAATCTGCTCCAATCTATGCTTTTGTGCCTCCGTTAAATCAAGTCCTAGCTGAACTGCCATTTTGAAAGTTTGAATCTGGAACTCTATGGGAAACAAAACTTGCTTTCCATAAACAAGCTCATAAGGAGTATGACCCGTTGTGTTTCTCCATGTAGTTCTGTAAGCCCATAAGGCTTCAGGAGGCCTATCTACCCAATCTCTTCTATGTAAATGACCAGTCTTTGTTAGGATTCCTTCAATGACCTTATTAGTAGATTCCACTTGACCATTTGCTTGTGGATGATAAGGAGTAGATTTTCTATGCCTGATTTTGTACCTCTCCATCATTTGTTCCACTAGCCTTGATGTAAATTGAGCTCCTCGATCTGTAACAATTTCCCTTGGGACACCAAAACGAGTAAAAATATCCTCAAAAAGAAAAGTAACTACAGATGATTCATTAGCAACAAGTAATGGTTTAGCTTCTACCCACTTAGTAACATAATCAGTGCAAACTAATATATATTTCTTTTGTCTTGATGGAGGACTAATAGGTCTTACAAAATCCAAAGCCCATTTTTCAAAAGGTTCAATGTGTACCTGAGGTTGTAATGGCATCTCACCTGAAGGAGAAGGTTTCCCTACCCTTTGGCAACTGTCACACCTTTTGACATACTCTTTAGCATCTTTAAACAAGGATGGCCAATAATATCCTAAATTAAGGATCTTATAGGCTGTCCTCTTATCAGAAAAGTGTCCGCCACAAGGTTCATCATGACATGCCTTGAGAATCTCAGGCATCTCATCTTCTCGAACACATCTCCTAATGATCAAATCTGGACCTGTCTTGTACAACTCATTAGCAACCCATGAATATTTTGCACTGTCATGAATGATTTTTCTTTTATCTCTTGCATTCATTATTGAAGGAAATTTTCCTGAAACTAAATAATTAGCAATGTCAGCAAACCAAGGAGTTTGAGTAGAAATTGCAAAAATATATTCATCAGGAAATTGATCTTCAACTGGAGTGTCATCTTTGATGTTTTGGAGTCTAGATAGGAAATTAACTACTATGTTTTTTTTTCCAGGCTTATCTAGAATGGTAATGTTGAATTCTTGTAAAAGCAATAACCATCTTATGACTCTGCCATTAGTAATTGATTTTTTCATTAAGTATCTAATTGCAGAATTATCAGTGTGAACAAAAGTTTCATAGCGTGTTATATAGTGTCTGAATTTGTTTATGGCATGAACAACAGCTAAAAACTCTTTTTCAGTTACAGTATAGTTTAACTCTGCAGGAGTCAAATTTTTACTGGTATAGTAGATGGCATAAGGAATCAGGTCTTTTTGTCCCAATACTGCTCCTAGAGTTGTATCAGAGGCATATGTTGAGATATGAAAAGGTAACTTCCAGTTAGGTCCCCTTAAAATAGGTGCTTCAGAAATTTTTGTTTTCAGGGTTTCAAAGGCTAACTAGCAATCAGAATTCCATTTGAATTCACAATATTTGGTAAGTAATTTGAAGAGTGGAGATGCTATCTTGGTGAAGTTTTCTATAAACCTCCGATAATATCCTGTAAATCCTAGTAAAACTCCTAACATATTTTTGACAACTTGGAATAGATAAGTTAGAGATGACTTCAACTTTTGACTCATCAACTCTAATCCCATCCCCTGAAATGTGATGCCCCAAAACAATACCTTCAGTAAACATCATGAAACATTTCTCATGACTAAGTGAAATATTTGCTTCTTGACATCTCTTTAAAACTTTTTCCAAGTTTTCTAAAGCTTCTTCAAAAGTGTTTCCATAAACTGTGAAATCATCCATGTATACCTCTACACAATCATGTATTAGATCTGAAAAAATTCCTAATACTGCCCTTTGGAATGTTGCAGGTGCATTGCATAATCCAAATGGCAAACTTGGTAAGCATAGGTACCCCAAGGACAGGTAAATGTGGTTTTGTCTTGATCTTCAAGTGCTACTTGGATTTGGTTGTAACCACTAAACCCATCTAGGAATGAGAAGTACTTTTTGCCAGCTAATGTATCTAACACTTGATCTATGAAAGGTAAGGGAAAATGGTCTTTAAGAGTAGCTTTGTTTAGTTCCCGGTAGTCAATACATACCATCCATTTACCATTTTTCTTTGGCACAATTACCAAAGGAGAAACCCACTGACTATCTGAAATGGGATAGATGAAGTTGACATTTAACAATTTTTGCAATTCTTCTTTAACAATCTCCCTAAGATTTGGATTCATCCCTCTTTGAGGTTGTCTGATTGGTTTACAATTTTCCTCTATATAGATGTGATGAGTGCAAGTCTTGGGGCTTATCCCTTTCATGTCAGTGTACTCCCATGCATATGCAGAAGAATGTCTCTGTAATACTTTGACTAACTCTTCTTGTTGAGATTTTTCTAGGTTCTTATTTATGTTCAAAGTTTTGCCTGGAAAAATTTCACTTGTAGAGCTGCCAAATTTGTCCATAGAATGAAGAGACATCTGCCTAGATGACAAAAACTCAATATTTGATCCCTCTTGAAATGATTCATGTTTGTGTTCTGGAGAGGATTCAAAGTTTTCTAGAGTATTCAGAATTTGATTATCTTCACTAATTTCTGAAATTGTGAAGAGAGGTTGTAAATATTCTTCATCCTCTATCCATTGAGTGTCATCTAGATCCGTAATTGTCCTAGCTGGAGGATATAAAGTGAATTTCTTAGTTGAACTACCATCAGAGATGTACATATCACCGGATCTACAACTAATAAAAGCATCAGCTGTATCCAACCAAGGTCTTCCTAATATAACAGGATGTCCTCCTAGATTATTCTTAGGAGTTAGGATCATGAAATCCACAGGGTACTCCCAAGAATCTAGGGACACCGGAATGTCTTCTATTACCCCATCTGGTTTGATCACAGATCTGTCTGCTAATTGTAATAATGTGGGTGTAAAGAGAAGATTAGGAAGTTTCAGTTTATCCATGATTTGTCTACTCATGATATTGATTGCTGCTCCTAAATCAATGAGTGTGTTTTTGATTTCAATTCCATTGATGTGAATTTTAACAACTGGATTTCCTGGGTCAAGATACTTTGGAATAGCAATCTTACCCATCATAATGTCTGCTATTTTTCCTGCCAGTTGAATTTTCTTTGTTTCTCTTATTCTTTTTCTTGTTTTCTTCATGCTCAAATCCTTTATTGTTTTGGCTAAAATTGGAATTTCCTTGATGGCTTGTAATAATGGAATTTTAATGCAAACATTTCTCAGCTCATCTAGGAAATCATAATTAGGCACTATAATTTGTTTTTCTACACCTCTATCAATTTGTAATCTTTCTGGAAAGGGAGGTATAGAAGTAGATGTGGATGGTTGCTCTAATACAGGAGTTGAAATTATTGGATCCTTTTGCTTTGATTTTTCAGTGTTTGGGTCTTGAAAGGATGTGTCTTCCTCAAGAATTTTATTCACCCGTAGAGAGACTTCCTCAGAGTTATCTTGTTCTTGTATGATCACAGAAGGTTTCCTCTTTTCAAGTATTCTTCCAGACCTAAGTTGAACATCACTAAGGTCTAAAGGAGTAATTAAATAAGTTGGAAACTGTTGGCCTTCTATCATGTATGTGTTCTGAGGATTTTTATTATTAGGGTTTGGTATGGGTTGAGTAGGAAATTGATTTGATTTTTGAGGGAATGGTAATGAAAGTGGTTGATTTTGATGTGGTAGGTTCTGATGATGTTGTTGAGGATTTTGTTGAAAAATTTGTTGAAGATTTTGAGGAAAATTTTGTTGAGGATTTTGAGGATAAAAATGTGGGTATGGTGGATAGGATGGTGTATACTGATAGTATGGGGAGTATCTTCCATAGGGACTTTGTGATCCTTGTGCCCAAGCTGGAGATTGATTTTGAAATTGAGGCCAAGGTTGCTGCTAAGAATTCCAAGGTGGAGGTTGATTATACATTTGATCATGGAATCCTTGTGTCTGAGGTCCTTGCCAAGGCCTTCTAGATACAAAATTGAGAGACTCTGTGGAATCTGTAGGAGTTTCCTCCTGAAAGACAGCTTTGAGACCAGGAAGAGAAGGACAATTCTTGGTCTCATGTTTTTCAAAACAAATGACACAGGTTTCTACAACTTTTACATCCAAAGGACACTCTCTCAAGGCATGTTTCTTTCTACATTTGGGACAAAAGATTTCCAAGGCATCAGATTCAGCCTTTTGCTTGTTTTGTATCTTGAGGGTGTCTATTTGTTCACTAAGACTTCCTAAGATGTCAGATTTAAAATCATCAAGCATGTGTCCTATTTCTGATCTACTTACTGTCCCAGAAGCAGATTTACTTGCTCTTGCAAGAGCAGGATCTCTTGGACCTTTGACAGTTTTGGATTTCCCTCTGGAAAGGTTGATACATAACTCATATATTTCAGGTAATGTGAGTTGTGATATATCCCCTTTTCCCATCATGTTAAGGATATCCAACCATTCATCCCTAATTGTTTTCAACAAAAGAGCTTTTAAGGTGTCTTGATCTAGGTTTTCCATTTTTTCTCTTTTGATGTTGTAATGAAATCTTTCCAACAAATCTTCCAAGTTTTCATCTTCTTTTTGTAACATTTTAAACACTTCTTCCTTATGATTGACCGGCATACAATAATCTAGATACCTCTCTAGAAATGCTTGTTTCATGTCTTCCCATGTCCTAATAGAACTATTGATCAAACTCATAAACCACTTCAATGCTACTCCTTTCAAGGTTGAAGGGAATAATTTCAGTTTTTGAGCATCTTGTAAGTAGTCATAAGTTCTACACAGAACTTCGAATTCAAATAGGAAGGTTTCAAGATCTTCAGTTTTAAGTCCATAGAAGTTTGGAAGGACAGAGGGTGAAATTCTTTTCATGGTTGTATTGGTTTCTTCATCAATTATAGGGAACCCAAAAGAGCTTCCTATTTCTCTTCTACCTCTTCCTCCATCTGCACCTCTACCTCCTTCTCCTCTACCTCTACCTCTACCTCCAAATAGTGTGTGTTCTCCATTAAAGACTCCTCCTCCCCCTTCTTCTGCCATGATTGACTCTCCTGTGGAAGTGGAAAGGTTTGTGTCCCTAACAGGAGTCTTTAGATCTTCTTCTAAGGTAGGTTCAGTGGATGAAGTGGAAGGTTTCTCTAATGGAATAGCTGACCTTAGATCTTCTAGAAGTCCAGGATCAGTAAAGGATGGAATGTGGGTCCGAGTTGAAGGTGTACTAGCTCTTGGTCTAGGTGAAACAAGTGGTGTTCTAGGAATCAAATTTCTGCTTCTGCTGCTTATAAATCTACCCCTTGAATCTCTCTCTCTACGCATATAATTTTTTTTGGGAGTTAAGAAACAAAGGTTACCTAGTTTTCACTTCCCCGGCAACGGCGCCAAAATGTTTGGTCTCAACCTAGTCTCCTAAATTGAGTTCATTTAATTGTCAACCAGGGTTGGTAAACTGCTGAAGTGAAGTGCACCGTATGTGCCTAGGTGTTTGTCTCTTAATGTGTTGTGTTTAGTGTTTTATGATGTTTTTGGTCTTTTGTGATGATTTATGATGTTTTTGGTCTTTTGATGGTTTTTATGTTCACAAGGAAAATGACTAAAAAGCTAGTGGAAAGAAGCTACTGGTTAAAAACAGAGTGAAGCCTAATTGGTTGATGACAAATGACAAATGCAAATGAAAATACTGAAACAGAATCAAACCTAAACTATGACTAAGCAGAATACAAAGCTTGATAATGACTTTAAGGAAATGAATCAAAACATAAACTTAACTTGTCCACTTCTTTCATCAAAGGTATTTTGGGAGAGCTTGAGAAATGGTCGGCTAAGTATACAAATTCTCCTAACTAAAAAATTAAACAACCAGCTTATAATGATCCAACATTTTATCCATGATTAAAGATTTGTTGAAACATATTTGGAGGAAAACATTGGTACCATCATAAGATTTCTACTCTAAGACTAGTTCCTAACTCTATTTTGCAACTTAGTTTAACATCACTAAACCTTACTCAAGAGTTATAGATTTCTTTTTAAAGTAGTCTTTTGAGGAAAGGCTTTGTTTATGAAGTGGTAAAGAAGTTGCAAAAGTACTTCAGGCCTTGAAATGGTGTTGTCTTCTGTTCATATGGTTATGAATCAATTATAGATTTGAAACAAGAAGAGGTTCTGTAAATAATGAAGGTCGTTTTGTTAAGTTTAACAACTGATGTAATCTAATATGCAGTGGATGACAACTAATTGTGGAATGTAAATACAATGAGCTAAACTAAAACTGAACTAAAATGTCACTAGTCTACAACAGTGCTGAACTAACAAGCCATTATCAAACTTAAAACAAAATAACATAGCATGAATTGAATGCAATTTGACTCCGGAGTACCCTAACTAAGTTATCATGCATTAATCTATGGGATTCTACAGCCTGTTTTGTCCATCATGAATGGTGTTTTGGAAGAGCTTCTTAGAACAATCCTGGCTGTACAATTCAGTGAAAATGCAAACATAAAGACTGAAAGCAATTTAAAAACTAAGACATCACAGCTATATCCTACCCATCATTATGATATTTTGGAAGAGCGTTTTAAGAGCAAGATCAGCTATGTTACTTAGTGTAAACAAACAACTGAAACATTCAGTATCACAGTCATGCCTTAGACATCATAAGGATTTTTTGGAAGAGTTTGCTTAGTATAAGTTCAACTGTGATAGTGAAAAAAAGAAATTACAATTAAATCCTACAACACTATAGCCATTTCCCATTCATTATCATGATATTTTGGAAGAGTTCTTAGAACAAGTATAACTATAGTGGCTAATGAAATTAACTATGAACTCAAACTTCAAAAAAACGTAAAAACAACTAAGATACTTATCTAAATTACGAAAGTAAAGCCGTGCAGGAGGCAAGGTCCCTCTACCACCAGACAGAATCTAACTCCAAATCAACTCAACGCGTTCAAAGCAATGCTGTCTTCTTCATTAAAGGAAAAATAACTTGCAACAGAGTAGTCTCGGTCTTCAGAAATATAGCATGAAATCTAAGCAAAATCTAACCTATCTCTCGGTTTCCCAAGTGTTTTTATAACAAATTTACATAACAGAACTTGCAACAATATAGGGATCCTTGTATTTCTTTATCAAAATCACATTAGGACTTTGAGGATGGCAACGTAAAGAGAAAAAGGACATCTGGACTAAGACAGTCCTATTAGAAGTCTGCCTCCTTAAATGAGTTCCCACGTACCAAAACCACGTCCAGAATTCAGTTCTTCCTTCATGGTGAGCAACGAACGATGTGTACATGACGTGGAATTATTGAGAGGACATCTGGAACATGCCTGAACGTGAAGACATCTGCAGAATTGCCGGTTAGCTACGGAATGTCTGCATTCTGTAGCCAGTTTGCATTATAATGACAAAATCAAAAAACTTAGCAAGTTAGCCATGTTTAATCATTCTAAAAGTAATTTTAACTAATTTCATTGATCAATTGGGCCTGGGATATCAATGGAAAAAGAAAAATGAGGTGAAGTAAGATGAAAGAAAGCACAATCTTGGGGCTCAACACCTATAAGAACAAAGATTCATCTTGGATGGATCGCTTCTTGGCAATGGGAATCAGTAGCCAAGAAGATGTTTAAGTCACCTGTCAGAACATGTTCACTAATATTGAGCAAACTTTCAGTTGATTTTTCGCCATCATCTCACCTTTTCCCTGACAGGGCGGAAAATGGTGGTCATGTACAAGCTTCAATGCCATATCGAGTGAGCCTGAGCACAATTTCTCATTCCATGTTCAGAGTTGTAGCCAGAGACATAGCAGTTCAAGCGAGCCTGAGCCACAATTCTTCATTCTAGATTCATAGATGTAGCCAGAGACACGGATGCCCATGAGCATGCCTTTGGTTGGTGGACAACCTTAAACCATCATCTTTGGTTGGTGGACAACCTTAAACCATCACAGGTAGTAGACCTCCCTTCTTTTAGGTTGAAGGTCTCCCTTTCATATATGAGGAACACTTCCTCTAGCAGAAGCCTTCAACTTCTTGCCAGCTTTGGTTGAGTTCCTAGAAATGCTTCAAGCATTCCAGAGTTGTTGGTCATCCTTGAACCATCACAGGCATGGAAAATTTTAGGGGCTAATATTCGCAGGTGGGCTAATTTTCCATGGTTTTTCCAAAAAAAAGATTCGCCAATTTCCATTTTTTTATAAAAATGATTCGCCCAAATTTTACAATATAAATTATTTTACATTAAAAATCGCCCACATTATATAGAAAATATATGTAATATCATTATAAATTTGAATAATTTTACAAATACATCAATAAATATTTTATAGTTTGCATATTAGGGACTAGTGAGATTCTCCAATTTTTTAAACTTCAAGATAATTTTCCATCCTTAAAATTACCCCTGATCACAGGTAGTAGACCTCCCTTCTTTTAGGTTGAAGGTCTCCCTTTTTTACGAGGGACAATTCCTTTAGCAGAAGCTTTCATCTTCTTGCCAGTTTTGGAAGAGTTCTGAGAACTGCAACAAGTATTGCATTCCAGTGTTGGTGGTCATCCTTAAACCACCTCTTTTTTCCAACATTTCAGAGAGTTGATTCAGCCCAAGTGCTGCCCTGTATATTTTTCATATTTTTATTATGACTCTCTTCTTGGACTCACATATACCCCTTCGGATTAAGGGGGGGAATGTTGGAACACCTAATCCTCTATGGGTAGGTGTGGAATGCGAAAAGTCACAATGGAGTCCAAGTGACCTTGGAATGTGAAACCAAGAGTCACACCATTGTACTATAAATGTACATCATGTATAATGGAAAAAATAAGAAAGCTACACGCTTATCCTTCTATTGTGTGTTGAGTTTCTTGTTGTGTGTGTGTTTATCTTTCTCATACACCATGTGTGTGTTTAACATGGTGTTTAACACATCCTCTTCCTCCTACAAAAGGGTGCTAGTTCTAGGGTTTCTCGGTGAATTCTGTCACACTTTAATGAAACTAAACTAAGATGCAGAAATAAATGATAGAAAGGAAACTAAATTAAATTGCTGAAAAGAAATGACAAGAAAGGAAACTAATTCTAACCACACTTAATGAGCCAAATGGCTAAACGAACTCTACTTATCCTATGATCTATCTACCACGCTACCATGCTTCTAACCATGCAACTATTCATGATCTTACTAAACTTGAAAAAGTGGTGCTTGCAGTTTGGAGGAAAAAGGGCTAAAGATGCTAATGGAAGGCTTAACACATGTGACAAGGCTTAGAGGTGGAAATAGGGTTTGGACTTCAATAAAACTTATGATATCACAAAAATTATTTGGAGAGGGAGGCATTGAAAAGTGCCATGGTGGAATTGCAATGGGAGGACGGAAGTGCGACATGCGATATCACAATTCGCAATATCGCAAAGCTGGAGGAGCGGCTGAAGTGATGTTCGGGAGAGGGAGAGAAATCCGAAATGCGATGGGACAAGATTTGTGATTGCGACGGGTGACGAAAGTGTGAGATGCGATATGTGATATTGCAACCGCAAGACCGAAATTTGGAGAGTAGCGAAAGTGTTGTTTGGGAGAAAAATGTGACGCATGACATGGTAGAGTACAGAAATAATATCAAAATCGGCGGACATGAGTGGTAAGTATTACGGGAACCAAATGAGAAATGCAATTTGTAATTGTTGTAATTATTTGAAGGAAAAAGGATCGAGTTCTAATGTTTATGAAGTTATTTTTTACTGATAAGCGACAAAGGTAAGGCGAAAGGAAATATCACAATCGAGGCTTGGAATGGGAGAGAATAAACAGAGAACGCAAGAGATATGTGATTGGCAATGAGTGAAGTACGGTGAGCAGGAGCTTTGAGGAGCAAGGGTGGAGGTCAAACTTTTAATTTTTTTCAAGCATTTTGTCAATAAAAAGGGCGAAAACTGCAATAAAAGGAGGGAATAGAGCATAACATAGGTGTTTGGAAGCGTGAAAACAAATATGGAAAATGAAGCGAGATGGTCAGGGTGAAATTCTTCGGAACTTTAATACTGATTCCCGCAAACAAACCTGCGGATTCATTCACGGAAAAATAGACAAAATGCATGATAACACAATGGAAGAAAGGCTGAAACCATTATTGCTCTCAACTCTAATCTGAGAAGCAGCGAATCATAAACAAAAAGATTTTTTGGTTTGTAGAAAGGTCTACCCTCCTCGAGCTCTATCGAAAAATATGAGAGGGGAAGGCTGCCTCACAGTTTTATGGATTTCATCAACTATTCTACAACATACATAAGGATATTAAATCTAAAGTAACAAACTATAAAAACAATGAAAATATTAGAAATAAAACTAGCTAAATGACAAAAAGGAAAGAATGAAAACAATAGAGAAGTTGAGGTAGATGGGTTGGGCCCTAACCCACGAGCCCATATCTATGGAACTAAATCGGTAAAATGGATTCTGTTTGCTCATTTCAGGAAGAGAATAGCCTTGTTACATTTCTGAAATTTTAATCATTGAGAAAAATAATAAAAATCTTAATAGCTTGCAGCAAAATTTCTGAATGGAATCGAATCCCTTCCTAGCTCTAGCTTTTCTCTATTTATTCTACAGGGTTGCCACCAACAACTCCCTAGAAAATATTTTTTGAGTCCATTTGACTCCAATTAAACCATAGATTGGGTGCACTTCACCCTCAGCTTGCTTGGCTGCCTTTGATAGTTAAGGAGGGTGGAAAAACCCCTTGAATATCTCCAAGATTTCTCCATAATTTCCTAACATTGTGCTCATTTATTATTCACTCTTGATCTTCCAGTGGCAGGGAGCAAGTCCCTAAATTATCTCCTTCTCCAAATCTGCATAATCTGCCCAATATTCTCACAGTATTCTACAAAAATAACCAATATTAGGTACAAATATGTAATTACCTTAAAAACTTCCTAAGAACATATTAAAACATAAGAAAAAATTATTAAGTGTAGAAGGATAGATTCAATATATCTTTTATGTGCATAAGGAAGGTTAGATGGGCCTAATAAAGGTTAGACGGGCCTTATTTTATGTCTAATTTAGAGGCCCATCACCAAGTACACAGTTACAATAGTGAGCCACTAGCTCCAATAGTGGAACATTAAGTCACTTCTTGCTTCTCCAAAGAATGATCTTCTCTCCTATGCTAAGCTAGAGAAGCCAAGGCTAGCTCTACAAATCCTAAGCCTCAAAAATACATTTTCTTGAGTTATGAGCGTGTATTTATAACAAGAAACTACAAGAAAAAAGGACATTGGTGAGGGGCGAAAAATGTCCCCATAAGCTCATTGGTGAGGGTCAAAATAGCCTTCGTCACCAAAAAATGAACGTCACCAGAGGTGGAATCGCAGAAAGTAAAGGTGTTGTGGTGAAATTGAAGGTCTGTCACCAATAATGGTTTATAATGACGGATAGTGATCATCACCATTTCATATGAGAAATGGTGATGGACAATAGCCTCCATCACCAAAAACTTGAATGCCACCAAAGGTGGTGTCACCGAAAGTATGTGTTGTGGTGACATTCAAGGTCTGTCATGAATATTGATTATAATGATGGATAGTGACCGTCACCATTTGATATGAACAACAACGATTATCGGTGATGGACCTTTCATGGCTATCACTATTGGTGCATATATATGGAAATGTTCGTTGATCGTCACCATTTCATATTTGGTGAGGGTTAAAAACTGTCATGATAAGCTTATTGGTGACATCAAGGTCCGTCACAAATAATGACTATAATGACAAACAATGACCCTCACCATTTCATATCAACAACAACGATTTATGGTGAAAAACCTTTCATGGTCTTCACTATTGATGTGTATATATGATGGTGTTCGTTGACCGTCACCATTTCATGTTTTTGTAGGTCAAAAAATGTCACCATAAGTTCATTGGTGATGGTGAAAAGAGCATCCGTCACCAAAAATTTATCGTTGCCATTCCCTATGAATATCAGGGCACGATGGAATCGAACCACCAACCTCCTACTTGTAAAGCAGGTGCTCTTCCATTGAGCCAACACCCTTTAAAAAAAATACTATAGAGAAGTTAATATTAGAGAACCAATAACATAAACAGAGTGAAGAAATATTTATTTTTAAAAGAGATATTCATGGTCAAATTAACAAGAAAGTGACCTTTTAGCATTGTTGCACTAGTGTTTCTATTACAATATTTGGCCTAAAAAATAAACAGAAAAAACCCTTTTCAATTTAGTAGGAGCATGTTGGGCAAATAATCTCACAAGAATACCTAGGATTAAACATTCTGACCCACTAAATCACTTTTACATCCTTTTGAAGCTCTTCAAAAAAAAGTTGGGAACAATCTCATAACAATACTGCCAACTATAGAACAAGAATTTTAAGCTTGCCTCTGTTGTATGATATGGAAATTTTTCATTCAGACAGAGTTATGAGACACGGAACTGATTTCACCCTTAAGAAAAAATGTGGTTCTAAATGCATGGTAAACTCTCTTAGCATAAATATGCTCTTAGTATGGTATTGGATTGTCAGACTAGTGCCAGGTTTAAGGGTGCCAAAGACTTTAGATTTTAACTATGATATGGTGCACACTAGGCTTCAGGACAACATATTCTTTAGGAATTTCATGTTGGGAAACCTCCAAATCTGTGTCCAAGAAAACTCAAGTTAAATGGAAATATTTTTGTATAATGGTTGTGAGTCATATGGATGCACATTAATATACATGTTTTTTCCTAAATTTGAATAATTTATGTATTTTTTGGTCAACCAAATTTTTGATCCAGTTTTTATCTAGTTCTGATTCCATTCACATTTTTGAGGTTAACCATTTTGATGACTGGTCCAGTTCGTGTTATTTAATAGATCATAAAAGATAAGGTGGTATTTGTGTGTTCATGAGAGTGTTGCGTGAATAAGTAAGATGGGAGTTAAAAAAATATTCACCTATGCCCAACTGGAAAATTTGAGTGTCGTAGATGTAAGAAAATGTGTAAGAGAATATCCTAAATTTAGAAGTAAGAATCTTGTGATGTGTCGTTGGGGAAAAAGGGTTACAATTACCTGGAAATATCTTCTTTACCAGTAGCTGTTGGTCCAGAGACCGGACTAGAAGAACCCTCTTCTACAGACATAGCCAAAGTTCGGTGAATTTTGGAGAAGATGCTTCACACATTTAATAGAATGGAAAATATGAAGTCGGACAACAAAATGGATACTCTGACATCATCAGATTCTGTAATCGTTAAACAAGATTCATCATTTGTATTGAAGTTACAAGGCACCATGGAGTATTCAGACAACTAAGCTTCTATTAGGCTAATGTTTATATCTCTTTAATTTTGATTTCAGTTTGATTTTCAAATAGTTTATATAACTTTATTATGCTGGTGTGTGCTACAAAGAAATCTAGTACTTAAGTAGATTTGATGATGTTAAAGTCTGGGAAACTCTTTCACATGATATAGGTTAGCATGTCAACCAAACTACTGTGAGATGTAAAGCTTGGATTCCCATCCTTCGCGAAAATATTTTTGGCATGTCTCCCACCTCAAGTTATTATTTAGCTTCATAAAATTATCAGAGACAACAAACTGTGCAAATACATATGGCATTACAAAGATGATTTTACTATCAGTATGCACCAAAAATGCTAGCAATTAATGGTAACATTTTAGCATTTAATTTATCTTTCTTTTTTAAGGAAAAATAAAGGAAATGTTAAAATATTACAATTAATTATTTCAGGATGTCTAAGAGTGATTCCAACCTCATCGGATTTCATCTGGAGAAAGTAGAATTTCTTATCCCATTTAAAATTCAACAGTTTTCAGGATTTCATGATTGGTACGATTGCAACATTTTCATTAGATAATATCATGTATAAGGGTATGGGATTGGTTTTTAATCAAGAGAACCAAGCCTTGGAGAAAGTAGAATTTCCTATCTCATTTAAAATTCAACAATTTTCAGGATTTTAGGATTGGTAGGATTGCAACATTTTCATTAGATTCTATCGTGTATAAGGGTATGGGATTGGAATTTGTAGAAATTATATGCACTAAGCATGCATATGTACAAGATCCACTTTATCTCACACTATTTAACTTTATGCAAGATACTGAATCTATTCCACTTGTTAATATTTTGCAGAAAAATTAATTGCACACACATGTGAAGCATAAACAAAAACAATCAATTGCACATAACACAGTTTTTAACCAGGAAAGCTTGAAGCTGAAAACCCAAACTATATATTATGTAACATGGAGATCATATGACAATCTCATACAAACATACAAATCTTATCACAAGCCCTCAGTACAGTACACTCGTCATACACTAATCAGGACCAATCTTGCAAATCCATGCACCGATATTTTCCACCTGCTAGCCTGCCTCCACTGCGCAATATCTGCTGAAGAATAGCTCTGAATGAATTCGAATTAGTCCATCCTCGATTGCGTAATCCCCATTTGCATCTCCACTGTGTGTGTGATGCAATCAATGCATCACTATAGTCACAACAGATAGTCTATCTTTCCCTTTCACCTATCTCTCCACTGGTCTCCACTGAAACTGCCATGCACTGTAGTTAACTGTTGTATTGTTTAGTTGATTAATGAGTTATTATTTGTGAATTAATTAGCTAATTAATTCACTCCACTCTCACTAGTGTATCAATCAGTTAGACTAGATACAACTAGCTCAACTGAGTCTAACTGAGTTAAACTGAATACAACTCCATAACTACTTCTTCCAACTGTGTCATAACTCTTCCACTTGAGTTATAACTGAGTCCTCCATGCATTAGCTCCAGTAAACCCTTAGGAATAGCATAATTCCTTTTTTAGCTAATGTGCCACATCTGTGCACTGAACTGAAGTGCTCCAAGAGAATAAGTTGTTGTTTAGAGTCTGATTATTATTAAGAGCTAATAATAATCGACATGCATCTATTTTTAGATTGACGATCTGTAAATAGACTTCACCCAATATTCTAAAAACAAAATTTCATCTATTTTTCCAACTTGATCAACCATCCACAAATAGCATCCTGCAACTTCTGAAATATGATCATCATGTCTAAAAATAGACATAGTCTAAAAATAGACTTGTGCCAAAAATAGCCTGCGGGCCCACTTAGTGAAGGTGACTCTTTTCACAAAGCTCATCATCTTGTTGAATCTCAACACTCCCTCTCAACAAGATAGGGATTATCCTTCACCCCGATCCTGCCTCTATGGTATTCGAATTTGCTCTTGGTGAGTTCCTTCGTCAGAATATCTGCATCCTGATCCTCCGTAGGAATGTGCTGAAGCAACATGATCTTCTGTTGCACGTAATATATGATATGATGATACCAGATATCAATATGTTTAGATCTATCATGAAACAAAGGATTAACCGAGAGTTTAATGCAACTCTGATTATCACAATGAATCACTGTGGGATCTAAATGTGAACCAAACAAACCAACCAAAATCTTCCTCATCTAGATAGCCTCACACACAGCTAAACTTGCTGCCATGTATTATGCTTCCGCTGAATTGAGTGCCATAGATATTTGTTTCGTGCTGTACCAAGAAACTGTCGTATATACAATACTGAAAATCCCTCCTGATGTGCTCTTTTTGTCCATTGGGCTTCCTGCCCAATCTGCATCCGTGAAGCCATGTAACTTCACCTCATCCCTCTATCTGTACCATAAACCATACTCAGATGTGCCCCTGAGATATCTCAGGACATGCTTGCCTGCCTTCCAAAAGAGCTTGGTAGGCTTAACCATCGTTTGTGAAAGCTGGTTCACTGCATAGCATATGTCTGGTCTTGTATTGACTAAATACATGAGCAAACCCACCAAATGTCGATAAACAGTGGCATCCACTACCTCTACCAATGTAGCATCATATTTCTTCAAATCTCCTGGAAGAGGAGTGTTAATAGGCTTGCAGCCTTGCATTTGAAACTTCTCCAGTATCTCCTAGGCATACTTGCCTTGAGACACAAATATTTCACCTTCCCGCTGCCATATTTCCAATCTAAGGAAATAATGAAGGAGGCCCAAATCCTTCATCTCAAACTCCTTTGCAAGATCTACCTTGCATGAGTGTATCAACTGCTCATCACCTATTAGTATTAAATCATCAACATAAAGTAAAATGATTAAAAGCTTACCCTCCACCACAATCTGGTACAGGTTTGCATCCACCTCACTCTTGGTGAAGCCAAGTCCAGTGAAATAGTTGTCGATCCGAGTGTACCAAGCACAGGGTGCTTGTTTCATCCCATACAACTCTCTTTTGAACCTGCACACATGTGACTAGCTGCTGAAGATCTCAAATCCTTTAGGCTTCTCAATGTACACCTATTCCTCAATGATCCCATTAAGGAACATAGTCTTCACATCCATCTGATGAATGTTCCAACCCATCTGCACTGAGAGAGAAAGGATGGTTCTGTTGACGGGGAAAAATCGTCAGGCCAGGTGGGGATCTCTGATGAAAGTCAATCGGACAGCAGGCAGATTTGGAATAGGGATCAAATAGAGTGTGGAGTAGGCGACTCACCGCGCCCGATTCACCTTCCCTTTGGTCTCAAAATAACTTGCTCAAACCTACGGACACACACTTATTCACATGATACAAAAGAAAAGGTTGATGTATTAAACATGTATATCACACTACGCCTAGCAAGATAGATAATAAAGCATACACGTCGAAGGAGATGTTGTCAACAACACATCTTTGGGGTTATGCTTGTAGGAGATTCTGACCACAACAGAAAAAGTTGTTTATGGCGAGATTCCCCTTTACTTTCTGAAAGATAAAATGATAAGCTAATAAACAAATTCACTAACATCCATTCAGTAATAAATTAATCCATACATCATCAACACACATATGGGTAACCATGATGCATAAATGATGCTGTTAAAGAGTGCAGTATCATTAATCAAAATATATTCTGAAACTGTAAAGAAATACTCGTAGTGTTCATCAAGCAAGACACATTAGATCGAAAAGGAGTTTCAACAGGTATTTGTATTCATATGCCAAAAGAGTGTTCCCTTTAAGTACAATGCTCTGTAGCTTTTAAGTCCCAAAAATAAGATCTTTACATTTTCCTCGGAGGGGTTTTTATAGATCAAAAATGCCCTTTGGGCTCCCTAACTCTTCGCCTGCCTTCCGGTTGAGTTGCCCTATGACCTGGGAGAAAAATGCGACCTGCGACCTGGCCAGTGAGTGCGACTTGCGACCTGTTTGGCAGTGCGACCTTTGACCTAGGGAGGAGTGCGACCTGCGACCTATTGAATAGTGCAACCTGCGACCTAGTGATACTGAGTCATGGAGGTGGGCGTGCAATAGAGAGATCAGGAGCATCAATCTGCTTTCCTTTGAGGAAGTCTCACCAAGTCTGGTATTCTACTGCTATGGGAGAGACTAGAGGGACCTCCTCTTTCAACCGATGTATACACTCCAGAGCATTTGGGATTAGAGTTTCTTTATTTTGGGAGATCTGGTTTGAAATGGAGGCGAGCTTGGTGTAAATCCGTACTGGCACGACAAGCAACTGACCCAGATTTTCTTGTGAGGCTGCGACTTCCGGGGTGGCAGCAGCTTGCTTGATAGGCTACAGGAATGACTGGATTTCTTGATCTACTTGTTCCCAGGTCTTAATTTCCTCCAATGCCCCTAGCGAAGGAATGTGGTGAAGAGTGTGCATTGAGTCCATGCCGCTGATCAGGTGGTCGTATGAAGACATTACTTTGTCCAAATCTTTGGATAGCTTGTCCTTGGATTACATCTTCATCCGGATTTGGACTTTCGCATCTTGTGTATGAATCCAATCCTCCTTAGGCAAATGCTCGGGAGCTTGAGGGTATTCCACTGTCTAGTTCATCATTTTATCTAAAGCAACCGAGGCATCCTTGAGCTGCTCATGCTTCTGCTTAGTTTCTGCTCGTGCTCTTACCAATGGGGCGACTGTTTGCTTTATGGTGAGCATTTCTCCATACACCTGCCTCATGGTCGTCTCTAATACATTGCATTCTTTCATAATGGTGAGCGGAACTTCATTGACTGGGGGAGCCTTGTTTTGGAGTTGTTGCATCTCTTTTTCCAACACCGACCTCTCCTGTTCTGCCTTCTTCTCCCGCTGCTCCGCTGCTCTTACTCTGTTTTGTAGAGAAATGATTTCTCTACTCATTCTGGTAACATTCTCTTCCGTGGCCGCAGCGAAAGCAGTGCCTGTTGATGCTATCATCATGGGGTTAGTCCTGGTATAAAGGAATATTTATTTTTCAGTTGCGACCGTGGATGCGACGGAAGGACTTTGTGCCATGGAACTTCTCTTCTCTTGCCGAATTTTGAAAGAGAACTGGTCGAATGTGAGCTTGGTTAAGTCGAAGACCTCCTCTTCCTGCCCCTGGGGGGAATCAACATCGGAGAGAATGTTTCCTGTACCGCCTAGAGGAACCTCTAGGGGAGATATGTCGATATCTTCTATTAATTCATCCTCTTCATCTTTCTTCTTCTTTTCCTCCTCTTCTCTCTTCTTCCTTTCTTCTTCTTCCCTTTGTTGGTGCTCGGTTTTTGCCTTGTCATGCTCTTTCCTCTTCCTGCGTTCTGTTTCTGTCGCTGCTTCTATTTCGGCTTTCCTCTTTCGTTTGGCTGCGGCAGCTTGGTCTGATTTCTTTTGGCGTTCAGCTCCAGCTTTGTCAAGTTCTTGCTTGAGTGCCCGTTCTGCTGCAGCCTACTCTTCCTTTTCCTGCTTTTCCTTTCTGGCCTCCTCGCCCTGCTTCTTCTTCTGATCTGACTTTGAATTCTTCTTGCATTTCTCCTCGTCCTCCTTTATCTTCTTTTCTTTCTCCTGTTGGGCTTTGGCCTCTGCTTCTCTCTGTTGGGAAGAGGTGTGAGGCCCTGTGCTGGTCCGGGGCTTTTTAGCTAGAGAGGAAGAAGCGCCTCCTAACTTATGGCTCCTGTCCTCTAAACTTTGGTCATCCTGATCCTCCTGGCCAGAGTCGGCCCCCAGAGCTAGTTGTCTATTAGCATTGTACCAGTTCCTTCTCTCATCTTCTTCCGAGCGTTCTACATGTTGGTAGTCCCATTTGAATTTGGCCTTCCTATAGTGTTCGGGAACTATCCTTACTGGGTCGTATGTTCGGTACTCCAAAGTCCTTAGGTGATAACTTTTAATCTCTTCTCCTTCAGCCCCTACCTCTTTGAAGTCTTTAACCGTATAGGCACCGATAGTAAGGGGTAGAGCGGGCCAAGGCTTCTTCTTCCCCTTGGACAGGACACTGGAGAAACCCGAGGTCATTTGGAAGCATATCTCTTGCATGAGCACCTTGTCTGTAACAAAGAGAGGCAAAGTATGTGGTGTCTTGAACGTGCCGAAGACTCGGATGATAGTATATTCAACGAACGGAAACCAATGCGCCACTTGGCCTAGCGTCTTCCTAGCTCGCCAAGACATGCAAGGGGCATCCTAGCCAAATAATTTCCACAAAAGAGTGGGGATGAATATCTGAGAAATTGGTTCTATATCATGTTTGTACTTGGATTCCCAGAACACCTTAGTTTGCAGATGAATTTCACGAGTCTACGTGGAATCCCATTTATGTGGCCATCCCTCAAAATGTAACCGCACACAGATGGCATCCAGCAGATAAGAGGCCATATAGAAATCGGAAGGCATTCCTTCCTCTGGGGCCAATGCCGAAGACAATTTTTTCTGTATTGAGGTCATCAATATATTAGCCCAGTTGAAACGAGTGCCATGCACCGTTACATGTTCCATGATAGTAGCCCATGTGCCGTTGAAGGTAGTGGCGTCCGGGCGCCCTTACAATCTGCAGAGCATGGCGGCTACTAATTTATATAATTTTCTCAAGCCGGCCACCGGATATTCTTGGTCCTTCTTGATTTTGAATTTGTAGGGTTCTGCCCACCATTGCCTGATAGTATCAACTACAGGGATTGCATTGGCAAGAGCCCATCCTGGGGTAAAGTTTTCTTCTGGTTGAGGCAACGAGTAATACACATGGGCGTCCGAGCCTACGAGCGTTGAGAAAGCCTTGCCTTCGCTGTCTTGGATCATGAACCTTTTGGGATCTGTTTTCTGTATGATCCAGTCTATCATTTCGGGACACGGGAATATGGCCGGATGCGCCCCTGCGAGATGCAGTTTGGACCTTTTAACTTTTATGTATATTTCCTAGTCCGGGAGATCTTCTGGAAATTCCACTTCCGGTATGGCGAACTGATGATATACTTGGTACCATCGCATGTTGTACCCTTTTGCAAAGGTGCAAAGGGTATCTCTGTATATCGGCGGTGGGGACATTTGCATGTCTGTGTCTATATCTTCTTCCACCACTTGCTTGTCCTTCTTCCAGGACACTGGGGGTGCCATGTCGCTAGAATCCGAGAGAACAGGTATACACTCCACGTCTCCTTCAAGTTCACCTGTCAAATTCATGAAGGAATCCCATGATAAGAATGACATGATGATAAAAACCAATTACAGTTTGTCAAAGCTGGGGCACAAACAAAATTTTAAATAATGGCCTACTGGGTCGCGGGGTCACATTTTGAGAGGAAATAGCCAACATGTTAGCTTGTGACTAGGTCGCTGGGTTGCAGGGTCACGAATCGAGAAAAAGTATGAAAATGCGACCTCGCGACCTTGCGACTAGGTCGCTGGGTCACTAGGTCGCAACTTTAAAAAACCAAGGGAAAATGCGACCTTGCGACCTTGCGACTAGGTCGCTGGGTCGCTAGGTCGAAAATCTCGAAAATCAGGGGAAAATGCGACCTTGCGACCTTGCGACTAGGTCGCTGGGTCGCTGGGTTGCAAATCTCGAAAACAATGGAAAATGCGACCTTGCGACCTTGCGACTAGGTCGCGGGTCGCAAGTCGTGCTAGGGCTTCCCTGAGGGTTTGAACACGCGCGGCGTGGAGTGTTTTTTTCCTTTAACTAGGAGAATTCAAAACAAACAAGGTCCAGGAAAGGTCAAGGAGTAATTCTTGGTGTAGGGGAGCAGCCATGGAAGTCTGAAACAGAACAGCTAATAATTTTGGTCACTTGGGGGGGAGCGAACAGGAATCAGAAAACCCTAAGCAAGCAAAACAGACAAGGGGTTGAGGTGAATTAACAATTTAAAGGTTGAGGATGTTTGGGATTAGTAAGAAAAACAAAAAGGGAAAGAGCAGGAGGAAAATGGCAACTTACCCGGGAAAAACGCGCACCAGTCGACCTGTCAGAGCCGTTTCTTTCTATTCATTGAATGTGAAAAGTGTGACCTAGCGACCTAGCTTATATAAAGGGGTCGCACGTGCGGGCATTTAATGAGGTCGCAAGGTCGCAATTTGAGTGGTTTAGAGGATCCGCGACCTTGCGACCTTGCAACCTGGCGACCCGGGGGTCGCGGGGTTGCAAAGTCGCGGGGTCGCAGTTTTCATTAAAATTTGAGCTTTGCGACTTCACGACCTTGCGACCTTGCGACCCTTAGGTCGCGAGGTCACAAGGTCTCGGGGTCGCAATTTTCTAAAAAAGGATTTTTGCGACCTTGCGACTTAGCCTTAGGGATTTTTTACTTGGTTTTTCTCTAAGTTCAAGGGGCTCCAAAAAATTTTGAAGTGGGGTTTTTTGGAGGGTGTTGTAGAGGCTACAACAAATGGCGATTCACTGGACGAAATCAGAGTCTATGCCGATGGTTAGTCTTGGCGGGTGGAGGGAGGGGTCTCTGCTGGCCATTTTCTTTTACCTGACAGTCGACATTGCCTAGCCTTTTGGCACCTTGCTGGGTTTCTCAATCTGCTGGCCTGTTCGGGTGCTGTTTAACCAAAATTCATTTCTTCAGGTCTCCGGACTGGAAGGGTTGGAGAACTCCAGGCAGCTACAGGGTCCGGTATGATTATTTTTTCCTCATCGTGTTTCTCCACTGCCGGCGAACCTGTCCGTCCCGGCGGAGTCACTGCCTAGGAATCGTGAACGTTGCTCCGCTGCCAGCGAGCCTGGTCAGTACCCTGGTAGAGTTGTTACATCACCTCTCTGCGCAGGAAGCCTTTCTCAATCCTTTACCCTTTATTAGTGTGCTATTGCACTTATTTTGAATGTGCCTGAGGCACTTATTTAGATGTGCTCGTGGCACTTATTTGAGATGGAAATTTAGCCTGGGCGGATGAGGGATCTCGACTTATTTTGCTTGTAGAAAGGTTGTTCTTGGTCTGG
This sequence comes from Pinus albicaulis, assembly GCA_034641835.2. Lineage (NCBI taxonomy): Eukaryota > Viridiplantae > Streptophyta > Pinopsida > Pinales > Pinaceae > Pinus > Pinus albicaulis. Next base: position 1,016,270,974 of record CM076572.1, on the reverse strand, counting down.
TATGAGGACTTTGGTTTTTCCCAGATACCCTGTCGTAGCAGAGAGTACCTCTTTTCCCTTCTGATCTGGTTACCACTACATCGTACTTTCTTTTGCAGACACCCTCTCAGACTGGCGAGGTAGGCTTTCCGCTTGATGACTTCAGCTAGGTCATATGCTGCTTTCAGGTGCAGAGAACAAGAAAGATTTTTCCGCCTTCGAGTCTAGTGGAAAAGGCCTTCCATCAGCATAGAACCTGTTGCAGTGTGCCAATTGCGTGGCTCTAAGAGATCCTTCCTTTAAAATTTAATTTAATTTAATTTAATTTTATTTATTTATTTATTTATTTTAACGAAGGCAAGAAAAGAAACTATGGTACAAGGATAAGATAGCCCTCTAAGGGCTGCTAAGTGAAATAGTGTTTGAGGTCATGGTCGTTCACCGAGAGGACCTTGACTCTTCCCTCAAGGGTTTGTAGTCTAAACGTATGGGAACCTATTTTTTCTTTAACCTGGAAAGGACCCATCCATAGTGCTTGGAACTTTGAATGTTTTCCCTTTTCTTCATGAGCTTTATCCCATTTTAGGACTAGGTCTCCTATCTCAAAGTTTTTATTCCCTGCGGATTTTCTATCAAACCATCTCTTGATTCGGCTTTGGTGGATGGCAAACTTTTCCCAGGTTTTTTGCCTTTCTTCCTCCAACTTCAGTAGGGTGTCAATTCAAGTTTTCAAGGTAGGGAATGGGGTACCATGACATTCCTGGGATAGCTGAAGGGCAGGGAGAGATAAGTGGGGAGGAAGAACAACTTCTTTTCTGTACATGAGAAAATAGGGAGAGGTGCCTATGGAGGACTTAGGCGTGACGCGGTCGGCCCAAAGTGCATTGTGAAGGGCGTTGTGCCAGTTGCGCTGGTCGGATAGCAGGGTCTTCTTGATGATGTGGATTAGATTTTTATTAGTCGACTCAGCTAGACCATTTCCTTGGGGATAGTAATTTGCCGAATGTTTAAGAACGATACCATTTTCCAGGGAAAAATCACATAATTTAAAAGATGAAAAGTAAGTTGCATTATCAAAAACCAAGGAAGTTTGAATGCCAAACCTGGTGATGATGGAACGACTGAAGAATTCTATTACCTCCTGATCATTGATTTGGCGTAAAGGTGCTGCTTCGACCCACCTGGTAAAATAATCGGTAGTTGTGAGAATGTACCAGTGCTGTTTGGAGGAGTGAGGTATGATTTCGCCAATGACGTCCAAGCCCCACTGTTGAAAAGGTTCTTCTACTGCTACTGACATTAAGGGGGCGGCTAGCCGTGCTTCTCGATTTGCGAACTTCTGGCACTGGATTCACTTCCGGACATATACACGCACGTCTAAGCAGCGTAGCATGACCCCATAGTAATGTTTCTTGAAAAGCTTCCCATGGATCAGCTGGTAAGATGTCGCTTTGAGTCTTATCGCACGTTTCTGCCGGGCAGTAAAAGCGGGGTCCAGAGTACCCTGGGCAAGGTATCCTGAACTGTCCAAGTACCAAGAAGGGTTAGTCAACTGAGGCATATGGTCGCTCTGGTACATATCGATCTCTTGTTCCCAACAATCTTGCTTGACTCCATGGGAACTTGCCGCCTCCACAGCCATTTGACATAAACCCTGTCCTTTAATGGTGTGAGCTGGCTTAAATTCTAAATCATACTCTTGAAAGCATGTCACCCATTTGCCTCAGCTCTCGCCTAGCTCCTGCTGCACGAACAATGAGCAGACCGCTGGATGTGGCACGAAGACTGTGACATGGCTTTTCAAGATGTAGGGTCTGAAGTGCTTGACTGCTTTGTAGACCGCATAGGCTTGCTTCTCGATTTCAGGGTAGTTTAATTCAGCTCCTTGTAAACCAGTACTCATGAAGGAAATGGGTTGCTCGTCATTGTTGCCGTCTTTCTGCATGAGGACAGCTACAACTGAATAATTTGAAGCGAAAGTATATAGGATGAAATCTCTGCTAAAGTCCGGACTTTGAAGGGATGGTGCTTCCGCTATGGCCTATTTGATTTTGGCGAACGCCTCCTTCTCTTGCGGATTCCATTTGAACATCGCATTCTTTTTAATCATCCCCTGCAATGGTCTAACTATTTGAGTGAAATCCGATATGAAGTTGCGGACAAAATTGATTTTTCCCAGGAAAGACTACATTGCTTTCTTACTGCTCGGGGGGGAAATCTGAGCAATAGTTTTCGCCCGCTCTAGATCCACTACAATGCCCTACTTTGTAATAATGTGGCCTAGAAAGTTCCATTTTTCCACAGTGAAAATGCTCTTTTTCGGGTTGAGAGAAATCCCATACCTCCTGCACCTCTCGAATATTTGTTTGAGGTGGCGTAAATGATCGCCCCGGTGTTTTGAAAACACAGTGACGTCGTCCAAATAGACTACCACACTCTGACCTATCAAACCACGGAAAGCTATGTCCATGGCTCACTGGAAAGTTTCCCCCGCATTAATCAATCCAAAAGGCATGTACCTGAAAGCGAATGTTCCCCATTTGGTCCGAAAGGTAGTTTTCAACCTGTCTGGTTCGGCTACAAGTACCTGGTTGTAACTGGAGAATCCATCCAATAAAGAGAACATTTCAGATCCGGACACAGCTTGCAATATTTGTTCCATAGGTGGCACAGGGTAATTATCTTTGTTCGAGGCTCGATTCACATTCCGCAAATCTACACATAAGCGGATCTCACCAGAATTTTTCCGTACCGGGACCAAATTTGATACCCATGTGGAGTGACAAACTTTGAAAATGATGCGTGCATCCAACAGCTTCTTGAGTTCTTTCAGGATCATTGGTTCCAAAGTAGGGTGTAATTTTCTGAGCTTCTGTTGGAATGGCTTCACACCTTCCTTCATGGGTATGACGTGCTGAAAAATCCGAGTGGCGTACATGCGTAAATCATTATACGTCCAAGAAAATTTGTCTCGATATTTCCAAAATAGTCGGGTGAATGCCTACGTCTCTTTGTCGGTACACTATTTCCCGAGGTTAATGAACTTCGGTTCCTCCTCTGATCCCAAATTTACTTGTCGATGTGCCAAAATGGAACTTTGTACCTTAGTATTTGGGGGGCCGCGGAATCTGCTGTGCAGGTCGAAGAGCTTTTCAAGTGATACTATTCCTTTAGGCATGGGGTTTTCCTTGCGTTTTTCATGCTATTCCTGCAAGGCTTGGTCATGATCCGCTTCATCAATCGTCGCGTCTTTGAATACTTCAGTGTTGAGCATAAACTCTAATATCTGTTGATCATCATAAAAAACGCAGAAATTAGTAACATTATCTGGCATTGATGGTCTATAAATAACTTCAATAGAAAAACCGTCCCTCAAAGGGGTAAATCTAGTAGCAGCATTAGCCAGAGTATCAGCTGCTGCATTATGCATTCTAAGAACAGATTTAATTCCAAAAGCATCAAAACCAGAAATAAGGTGCCATACCTCTTGCTGATAAGCCTTCAAATGCGGAGATAAACAGTTAATGGTATTGCGTACCTGTCGAGCGATAATCTCGGAATCTCCAATAACTCGTAAGCACCTTACCTTTAAATCCAATGCCTTCTTGAGTTCGAGGATTAGAGCTTCATATTCTGCAGTATTGTTTGTGCATTGGAACTCGAGCCGGCATGATATCAAGAATTTGTTCTTTTGAGGGTCTAGCAAGATGCAGCCTGCCCCAGCTCCGTCAAGAGTTTTGGAACCGTCATAGTATAGGGTCCATACATTGTTTTCTGTTTCCTTTGGGATTGCAGGTTGGGGCGGGACCTTAGTTTCAGCTTGGTGTGAGATGGGAGTGAATTTATCTTCCGCGACAAGGTTCAGTTTAGACTGAATCTGGGGATTTACTGGAGATTGAGGGGGGTGATAACATCCAAAAATTACTTCCAAGAAGCACATGCCGAGCTCCTCCTGAGCAAAACTGATGGGTTCATTAGTAGCATCCAAATCAGTCATAGTATGTTTCATATAAGGCTCACTTTCGACCCATATTTGGTTATTCCCGCCCTTGTAAGGAAGCCAAAACTGGGACCAGTCAGTAGTGAAATATCCTTGCAGTTTGCTAGACCAGTCCCTACTAAGTAGTAAGCCGTAGGATTTCGGAATGTCAACGACTACAATGTTGATGCATTGGTGGACTCTAGAATCAGACAAGAGGTAGATGATGACGTTTTTTAGTTCTCCTATGGCTGGCACTTGAGTTTTGTCAAGTTGAATGATCCTTGCGTCAGTTTTCTCTGGGCGGATGTTCAGTTTTTTGCAAACAGATAGTGGCATGATGTTTGTTGAGACGCTGGATTCAACTAGACAATTATGGACGTTGAAGTTGAAGATCTCAAAAGACAGGAGAAAAGGAGGAGTAGACCCCCTGGAATTTGTATTGATGGCATTTACGATGGACTAAACACTTGGACTAGGTTGCGCAGAAGTGTTGCTCACATGATTATTAACTGAGGTATTGGTGAAGGCTTTGAGAATGAGTTCCCATTGATTTGTGATGTGAGCAAGCTCATAGAGGGATATGTTAGCTCTGGTTTTCTTCATGTCCTCTACGATGTTGTATGTGGCATCAGGTTGGGTACTTGGTTCGGTGGTGTTTGTAGTGGGACTCATGGGTAGCTTGTTTTTTGGATCCGCCCGGGTACTGTCATTTGTAGGCTTCTTAGAGGCAGCTCGTTGTTCATTTCCCGGCGGCAGAAGTTTCCGTAAGAAAGCCCTTTTCTTCTCCTGAAGGGAAGGTTCAGGGACTGGTCCCTTACTCCTAAGGCTGTAGTTTCTTACAGGTGTGGTCTTAGGATTGTCTGCCATGTTGATATCAGTGATTGTAAGGTGGTTGTCCCCTCGGATAACATCGAATGCAAGGACTGAGGATGCTGGTTCCTCATCCAGGGGTAACTCTTCATCGTGGTCTGAAACATCATCCTCCCCCACGTCCCCTAGGGTTTTATCATCCAAAATCTAGTTTACCACTGTAGTCATGCTGCCAATCCACTGGGGGCATGTTTTTTTAGAATGGGTAGCTTGGTGGAAAGAGAAGAAGTTATCTTTTCCTATGTCTTCAACGTTCAGAATAGTGTTCGGGTTGGCCGGAGGTTGGCTAGTGTTGGGGTTGCTCTTTCTGAAGAAGGGCTTAGGCACCTTGGCACTAGATGTAGATTCTATACCTTTACTCTTCAGATCAAAGACTTCATTTGTTAATAGCTTGAGAGTCTTCGCTATACCCTCAAAGTCAAAAGCATCCTTATCCCTATCTGCGGTTTTGTTTGTTGCGGGCTGAATTCTTTTCACGATTGGTTTGTGGTCATCTCTCCCCTCATGATCTATGGCTCCTATAGAAATCATGTCTCTTTCTACAGTGAGGGATGCTACATAGTTGGCTGCCAGTGTGGGCCAAGCTTCGCGTTTCACGAAGACAGCAATATCCCTAGGGAGAGCTTTGGTATAATAGTCAATGGTAATAGAGTCATCCAAAGCCAGGTTTGGGGGAAAATTTTGCAATATGGTAGCAAAGCATTGATTGAAGTCTCTTACCTTCTCTTTCTTGTGGCATTTAATAGTGCTTAGCTCTGTGAGAAGCATGGAAGGGGTTTTATCCTCTGAAAATTTTTGCAGGAATACACGTAGAAAATGGTCCCACGATGTGATGGAGGCACTTGGGAGGGAGCAGTACCAAGTGGCTGATTTTTTTTCAAGTGTATGTGGAAACAGACGGCAAGAAACATTATCTGACTGAACCCTCATGATTTGCAGGGAAAGATAGAAACTGCTTATATGATCTTCAGCCAAGGTGCTTTTCTCGGGGTCAAACTTGGGGAGGTGTTTCTCTGGGTGCCTAGGCAGGTCTTGGATTGGGCCCAAAAGATTTAACGATGACTGGGCCATCCAGGCTAATGGTTGCACCCTCCTAGCCCGTTGGTGATGTCTAAACTCATGCTCAGATTCACTTCCCGAACCTGACACCGAGGCTCCTCCCTCATGACGGGAATGTTCATCTTGATGTCTCTCATGGTAGAGAAAGTCTCTAAGATACCCCCAATTGTGGACAGGACGCCGATTTGGGTTCAGGTGATGGATGTTAGCACGGTTTGGCCTCGGCCTCTATCTCCTCTACCTCTGGTCTGGCGGGCTCTATTTCCCTCGCCCTCATTTCTGTGGGCCCTATTCCCCTCGCCCTTGTTTCTATGGGCTCTATTTCTATCACTTTCATTCCCCTTCCCTCTTTCTCCCTCACCTTCCCCAAGTGGAGGGCGCGCTTGGTTGTTGGTAGGCTAGGCTTGGTTGGACTGAAAGTCAGGAAAAGGTTTGGTATGACCAAAATCTCCCTCATCAATGTCTTGGAGTTCAGGAATTGGTTCATCACGTTGAGCAGCGGCGGCGATATCTTCAAGCATGAGATTCACCAACTCTGGCACGGTACTCACCAACGCACCATTACGAGTGGTGTTTTCCATCAGGGTTCTATTATGGGACAAGAAATGCATGATCGGGGCATATCTCAAATCCCTGAGGAGATTATGGGCGGCTGTGCACAAGGCTCTCAATTGGGCGTGGGTGATCTCATAATATGGCATCTCCACCCTTGGATTATCTTCCAATGGAGGGATAGTTTTGTTGTTTATGACCTCCCCATGGGGAGTTTGTGATGGAATATTGGTTGTGTGCTGGGGGCTGCCATTCAGGCCCTCCTTCTAGCGCCAATTTTGTTGACGGGAAAATCTGTCCAGCCAACAGCAGGGGATCTGCCCTGTAGAAAGTCCCAATCAGACCTTGAACCGTTTGGAATAGGGATCTCGTCCGGGGTGTGGGTCCGGCTACCGCTTTAGTCGCCTTCCCTTTGGTCTCAAAAGAACTTGCTCAAACCTGCGGACACACACTTATTCACATCATACAAAAGACAAGGTTGATGTATTAAACATGTATATCACACTACGAGTAGCAAGATAGATAATAAAGCATACACGCCGAAGGAGATGTTGTCAACAACACATCTTTGGGGTTATGCTTGTAGGCAATTCTGACCACAACAGAAAAATTTCTTTATGGTGACATTCCCCTTTACTTTCTAAAAGATAAAATGAAATGCTAATAAACAAAGTGACTAACATCCATTCAGTAATCAATTAATCCATACATCATCAACACACATATGGGTAACCATGATGCATAAATGATGCCGTTAAAGAGTGCAGTCTCATTAATCAAAAGATATTCTGAAACTGTAAAGAAATACTTGTAGTGTTCATCAAGCAAAACACATCAGATCCAAAAGGAGTTTCAACAGGTATTTGTATTCATATGCCGAAAGAGTGTTCCCTTTAAGTACAATGCTCTGTAGCTTTTAAGTCCCAAAAATAAGATCTTTACATTTTCCCCGGAGGGGTTTTTATAGATAAAAAATGCCCTTTGGGCTCCCTGACTCTTCGCCTGCCTGCCGGTTAAGTTACCCTACGACCTGGGAGAAAAATGCGACCTGCGACCTGGCTAGTGAGTGCAACTTGCGACCTGTTTGGCAGTGCGACCTGCGACCTAGGGAGGAGTGTGATCTGCGACCTATTGAACAGTACGACCTGCGACCTAGTGATACTGAGTCATGGAGGTGGGCGTGCAATAGAGAGATCAGGAGCATCAATCTACTTTCCTTTGAGGAAGTCTCGCTAGGTCTGGTATTCCACTGCTATGGGAGAGACTAGAGGGACCTCCTCTTTCAACCGATGCATACACTCCAGAGCATTCGGGATTAGAGTTTCTTTCTTTTGGGAGATCTGGTTTGAAAGGGAGGCGAGCTTGGTGTAAATCCATACTGGCGCGACAAGCAACTGACCAAAATTTTCTTGTGATGCTGTGACTTCCAGGGCGGCAACAACTTGCTTGATAGGCTACAGGAATGACTGGATTTCTTGATCTACTTGTTCCCAGGTCTTACTTTCGTCCAATGCCCCTAGCGAAGGAATGTGGTGAAGAGTGTGCATTGAGTCTATTCCACTGATCAGGTGGTCATATGAAGACATTACTCTGTCCAAATCTTTGGATAGCTTGTCCTTGGATTTCATCTTCATCCGGATTTCGAATTTGGCATCTTGTGTATGAATCCAATCCTTCTAAGGAAAATTCTTGAGAACTTGAGGGTGTTGCACTATCCAGTTCATCATTTTATCTAAAGCAACCGAGGCTTCCTTGAGCTGCTCATGCTTCTGCTTAGTTTCTGCTCGTGCTCTTACCAATGGGGAGACTGTTTGCTTTATGGTGAGCATTTCTCCATACACCTGCCTCATGGTCATCTCTAATACATCGCATTCTTTCATAATGGCAAGTGGAACTTCATTGACTGGGGAAGCCTTGTTTTGGAGTTGTTGCATCTCTTTTTCCAACACCGACCTCTCCTGTTCTGCCTTCTTCTCCCGCTGCTTCACTGCTCTTAGTCTGTTTTGTAGAGAAATGATTTCTCTACTCATTCTGGTGACATTCTCTTCTGTGGCCACGGTGAAAGAAGTGCCTGCCGATGCTATCATCACGGGGTTAGTCCTGTTATCAAGGACTGTGTCTTTTTCAGTTGCGACCGTGGATGTGACAGAAGGACTTTGTGCCATAGACCTTCTCTTCTCTTGCTGAATTTTGAAAGAGAACTTGTCGAATGTGAGTTTGGTTAGGTCGAAGACCTCCTCTTCCTGCCCCTGGGGGGAATCAACATCGGAGAGAATGTTTCCTGTACCGCCTAGAGGAACCTCTAGGGGAGATATGTCGATATCTTCTATTAATTCATCCTCTTCATCTTTCTTCTTCTTTTCCTCCTCTTCTCTCTTCTTCCTTTCTTCTTCTTCCCTTTGTTGGCGCTCGGTTTCTACCTTGTCATGCTCTTCCCTCTTCCTGCGTTCTATTTCTGCCGCTGTTTCTATTTCGGCTTTCCTCTTTCGTTTGGCTGCGACACCTTGGTCTGCTTTCTTTTGGTGTTCAGCTCCAGCTTTCTCAAGTTCTTCCTTGAGTGCCCGTTCTGCTGCAGCCTGCGCTTCCTTTTCCTGCTTTTCCTTTCTGGCCTCCTCGACCTGCTTCTTCTTCTTATCTGCCTTTTAATTATTCTTGCATTTCTCCTCGTCCTCCTTTATCTTCTTTTCTTTCTCCTGCTGGGCTTTGGCCTCTGCTTCTCTCTATTGGGAAGAGGTGTCAGGCCCTATGCTGGTCCAGGGCCTTTTAGCTAGAGAGGAAGAAGCGCCTCCTAACTTACGGCTCCTATCCTCTAAGCTTTGGTCATCCTGATCCTCCTGGCTAGAGTCGACCCCTAGAGCTAGTTGTCTATCGGCATTGTACCAGTTCCTTCTCTCGTCTTCTTCCGGGCGTTCTACATGTTGGTAGTTCCATTTGAATTTGGCCTTCTTGCAGTGTTTGGGAACTATCCTTCCTGGGTCGTATGTTCGGTACTCCAAAGTCCTTAGGTGATAAATTTTAATCTCTTCTCCTTCAGCCCCTACTTCTTTGAAGTCTTTAACCGTATAGGCACCGATAGTAAGGGGTAGAGCGGGCCAAGGCTTCTTCTTCCCTTTGGATAGGACACTAGAGAAACCCAAGGTCATTTGGAAGCATATCTCTTGCATGAGCACCTTGTCTGTAACAAAGCGAGGCAAAGCATGTGGTGGCTTGAACGTGCCGAAGACTTGGATGATAGTGTATTCATCGAACGAAAACCAATGCGCCACTTGGCCTAGCGTCTCCCTAGCTCGCCAAGACATGCAAGGGGTGTCCTGGCCAAATAATTTTCGGAAAAGAGCGGGGATGAATATATGAGAAATTGGTTCTATATCCTGTTTGTACCTGGATTCCCAGAACACCTTAGTTTGCAGATGAATTGCACGAGTCTGCGTGGAATCCCAGTTATGTGCCCATCCCTCAAAATTCAACCACGCACAGACGACATCCAATAGATAAGAGGCCATATAGAACTCGGAAGGCATTCCTTCCTCTGGGGCCAATGCCGAAGACAAGTTTGTCTATATTGAGGTCATCAATATATTAGCCCAGTTGAAACGAGTGCCATGCATCGTTACATGTTCCATGATATTAGCCCATGTGCCATTGAAGGTAGTGGCGTTCGAGCGCCCATACAATCTGCAGAGCATGGCGGCTACTAATTTATATACTTTTCTCAGGCCGGCCACCGGATATTCTTGGTCCTTCTTGACTTTGAATTTGTCGGGTTCCGCCCACCATTGCCTGATAGTATCAACTACAGGGACTGCATTCGCAAGAGCCCATCCTGGGGTAAAGTTTTCTTCCGGTTGAGGCAACGAGTAATACACATGGGCGTTCGAGCCTACGAGCGTTGAGAAAGCCTTGCCTTCACTGTCTTGGATCAAGAACCTTTTGGGATCTGTTTTCTGTATGATCCAGTCTATCATTTCGGGACATGGGAATATGGCCGGATGCGCCCCTGCGAGATGTAGTTTGGACCTTTTAAATTTTATGTATATTTCTTGGTCCGGGAGATCTTCTGGAAATTCCACTTCCGGTATGGTGAGCTCATGATATACTTAGTACCATCACATGCTTTCCCCTTTTGCAAAGGTGCAAAGGGTATCTTTGTATATCGGCGGTGGGGACATTTGCATGTCTATGTCTATATCTTCTTCCACAACTTGCTTGTCCTTCTTCCGAGACACTGGGGGTGCCATGTCACTAGAATTCGAGAGAACAGGTATACACTTTGCGTCTCCTTCAAGTTCACCTATCAAATTCACGAAGGAATCCCACAATAAGACCGACATGATGATAAAAATCAATTACAGTTTGTCAAAGCTGGGGCACAAAAAAAATTTGAAATAATGGCCTACTGGGTTGCGGGGTCGCATTTTGAGAGGAAATAGCCAACATGCGACCTTGCGACTTCGCGATTAGGTCGCTGGGTCACAGGGTCGTGAATCAAGAAAAAGTATGAAAATGCGACCTCGCGACCTTGCGACTAGGTCGCTGGGTCGCTAGGTCGCAAATTTAAAAAACCAGGGGAAAATGCGACCTTGCGACCTTGCGACTAGGTCGCTGGGTCGCCAGGTTGCAAATCTCGAAAACAAGGGGAAAATGCGACCTTGCGACCTTGCGACTAGGTCGCTGGGTCGCTGGGTCGCAAATCTCAAAAACAATGGAAACTGCAACCTTGCGACCTTGCGACTAGGTCGCGGGTCACAAGTCGTGCTATGGCTTCCCCGAGGGTTTGAGCGCGCGTGGCGTGGAGTGTTTTTTTCCTTTAACTGGGAGAATTAAAAAAAAACAGGGTCCAGGCAAGGTCAAGGAGTAATTCTTGGTGTAGGGGAGCAGCCATGGAAGTCTGAAACAGAACAACTAATAATTTTGGTCACTTGGGGGGAGCAAAAAGGAATCAGAAAACCCTAAGAAAGAAAAACAGACAAAGGGTTGAGGTAAATTAACAATTTAAAGGCTGAGGATGTCTGGGATTAGTAAGAAAAACAAAAAGGGAAAGAGCAGGAGGAAAATGGCAACTTACCCAGGAAAAACGCATGCCAATCGACCTATCATAGCTGTTTCTTTCTATTCGTTGAATGTGAAAAGTGCGACCTAGCGACCTAGCTTATATAAATGGGTCGCACGTGCGGGCATTTAATGAGGTCACAAGGTCGAAATTTGAGTGGTTTAGAGGATCCGCGACCATGTGACCTTGCGACCTGGCGACCTGGGGGTCGCGGGGTCGCAGTTTTCATTAAAATTTGAGCTTTGCGACTTCGCGACCTTGCGACCTTGCGACCCTTAGGTCACAGGGTCGCAATTTTCTAAAAAAGGAGTTTTGCGACTTTGCGACTTAGCCTTATGGATTCTTTACTTGGTTTTTCTCTAAGTTCAAGGGGCTCCAAAAAATTTTGAAGTGGGGTTTTTTGGAGGGTGTTGTAGAGGCTACAACAAGCTCGTTAAAACATAAAATAGTGAGGGGTTTGTTGATCATGGAAAGAATCGAGTTTCATTCATCGCTAGACTCGTTATATTATTAAATAATGAAACATTATTCGCCTGAAGGGTTGAATTATAGATCAAGCATATGGTATCCTCCTCAAGCTTGTTAAGAAATACAAAGGTATTGGTCGACAAATGAACGTGGAAAATTTGGGAAAGTGAACAAAATTTTTATGGTAGCAGGTTGCTCTTGAACATGACACTTCACTCCATCATCATAATTGTTTGGGTTGGGTAATATTCTTCACGGTTCATTCATACCTATGGTTCATCATACCTTCACTTCAATTTTCGGTCAATGCTACCCACTCATCTCAGTGTCGTCGATATGTTCAAGAGAAGTCATCCAATGAATACTCATCGTTTTGCAATACTCATAGACCTTCATTCTCATGACATTCATCCCTAAACATCGCTATATCAAGACACTTTTTGTCTCCAAAATCAGTAACTCCCTCTTCGCAATAAAATGGCTTCCTGTCAATGTCAAATCATCATTTAGGAAGCTTACTTAGAAACATAATCTTCCAGTCCCATGAGGCTTGTTACGTCATCAACAAGATCCTCACTTCCAGAATTTTGACCGAAAGATTTTGTTTGGCGTTCGACATCATATCATCTATTCATGCCTTACAATATGTACTACAGTACCTTTAGAGCCATTTACATCAATGATGGTTCTCTTGTGTTTGTTAATAGATCACATCATTGGCTGGTAATAAAACGATGTCTTGCAATGTTTCACTACAAATCATATATTTGCATGGCTAGACTTGTACTCGAACGATCGAGTGAACGTGATATGATGACCCCAGATCTAGTTTTAGCCATCCGGGCTGCAATTTTAGGATTGTTGTGTACATCATATATACGGTGACCTTACATACAGATTGTCATCCGAAGATGGGCCTATATATGTAGGCATGTCCGTATTGGGAAAAATTCTAATGTAGACAACTTTCTTCACTATGTACATGTTATTAGATAGTTTATGTTCTAAGCATGGGAATACCTTCCCTCAACAATTCGTGATCAAGAGGATATATCATGATGTAATGTATTGTAAGATTGATTCAGGTCACTACTCCGCTTCACTACCAACCCATCACATCGTAAAGCATCTAATTAAAAAAATATTGTTATTATTCTTACTTCATGCTTTAAGGGGCAGCTATTATAGGTCAATTTAGGCATCATTTCCAATGAACTGGTCAAGCTAGAAATCATCCCTAGGACCAATGAAATAGGGTCTATCATCCCCTACCATTTCAGTTGCTACATTCCCAAAGACAACAACAAACCATTCATGAATTCCATTGCAAGGTTTCCAAGATTTTAAGTATATCTTATATCACCTATGAGCTCACCAAAGAAGCCTCTCAAGGGACTAATTTTTTGCATATGCAGCTCCCTGCATTCAAGGGTTCTTTGCAAAGTAATTCTCAACATTCAAGAGTGCATTGGTCGAATGGCATCGAAAGTCTCATTGTTTCAGCATATCCACATGGTCAGTGCCTTCTAGAAGAGTCCATATGTGTCAAACTTCGATTCCATGTGGCCATCTAACACCTCTAATATTGGGAACATGTCTTGCATATTATTAGAAAGTAATTGATTGAGGAAATACCTTTAGTTTCCCTATAAATTGAGCAGAGATATTAGTGATAGGAAAGGAAGAAATTGCGTAAATAAATATTTTTTTATTCTCAATTGAGTGTGTGATAAGAGTGATATGCTGCTAGTGAGATGTTTATTGTGATGAGGTCGGGATGATCCTGGAGATGGTGACACCAAATCGATTGCTAGTTGTAACCTCCCTCTTCTATCCATTAATAAATATTGCTGCTCATTTTCCCATATATGTATCGGTTTATGTTTCTAATTTTCATATGATGAATTATTAACTGATATATATGTTTCATGTTTAGTTGATTTAACCGATTAAGATAAATAGGCATATGTATATTGCAATCTCCTTGTTCTTTAGTGTTTATACTTGCAGGAACTAGTCTAGCATTCTAAGTTGGATTGGAAGCTACAGAAAAAGCGACAAAAGGAAAATAGGAAGCGCATGGATCATAAGTAAGTTCCTGTATCTTTCCCTGTGTCTATCTTCTCTTAGAGAAAGTGTCTGCAAAGTCTTTGATCTATTGTTCTAAATGCATAACACCACATTTAGGGAATGTGTTTTATCCGTAATTCATAATTCAACATAACATATAGGCTAAAGTCACTACCAAATCTTTAATTCATCCCAAACATTGCACATTATTTGAGTTAAAAGTGTTCATTTCATGATAAGATCTTATTGTAAGAAACTATATTTGTTCCATAATTGTTTTGGCATGATATTATGGGATTCCTTAAAATATAAGATACAATTATAAGGAAGAAAATCATGGACCTTTAAATTTAAATAAAAAGGGTTAACAGTTTCATCCTAATCATCATGACTTGGACCAAAAATAACATAGGGTTTCTCTTCTTGCAAATTTATCACATCACCTTCAACATCCACACTAGAAGACTTAATCCATTTAGACACTTGTTTTTTATTACCATATTTTCTTGTTAATTTTCGTAAGGGAATGATATTTTTAACTTTTTCTAATTCCTTTTCTATCTTCAAATAAGTGTGTTTTTCTACTTTTGGTTGATCTTTTGACAAAGATTGTTGTTTTGAAGATGAGGCTTCATCATTCTTACCTTGTGACACATCAAAAGTAACCTTTTTTATTAGTCTGCATGGACATTTTCTTTCCCTTAAATCATATATTTTGTTAATTTCAACAATTTCATTTTTTTGAAAAGTATTGATATTGTAGAAACCTCATAAGATTCCACATTCTAAACTAAATGTTGATTTTGGTTCTCAAGAGGAATAACACCTTAATAAGGATGAGCAAAAAAAATATTATATCATCTCCAACTTGTGTTACTTCCTCAATACCTTGATGATAAATCATTAATGGAGGTTTAATTTCCTAATGTATATTAGGCATTTCTCTCTGTATAATTTTGGGTTGGGATGGTCTTATGTAAGGTTCTGGAAGCCTATTCACATTGCCATGCACTTGTATAGCCCGAGTTTCTATTCGAGAAATTTTTTTGGACAAGTTTCTCAACATTCTATTGATACAATTGATTTTATGATACTCTTTCTTAATCTTTGATGATCAACCAACGTCTTATTTTTCCTTCCATTTTTTCTCTTCCTTCTCTACATTTGATCTCAACTTCCCTAATGCTTCTCTATTATCCTCAACTTCTATTTTATTATTTTGCATATTTTCAAGAATTTTAGATTTCCTTTCCATTTACATATATTTAAAGTCATCATCGAAAGTGTTATAGAACCTCACTTTGGCTACAATAGATGGGGGTTTAACATCTGCATGAATCTTATTATAAATTTTATTAAGAATTTTGATAAAATTATATACAGGTTCATTAGTATTTCTTTTGGGATCGTCAAAATCACTTGAATAACACACAAGATCCTTCTTCATTCCACACCAATTTATAAAATTTTTGGTTAAGTCTGCAACATATGAATATAATTTTCCTACAATTGCCTAAACCAATTCCTAATGTTTCCTTCCAATGCTTGATTAAACAACCTTATATATACATGTTCATGTTCTATGTTTACATTATCTGCAAAATATAATAAAGTAGATAAATGATTTTCAACATCTAGTCTTGTTTCTCCATTGTATATAGGTAACTTCTTTAAATATCCATTGGGGAAATCATGTAGTTGAGTTGGTGCTCATAATCCTAATTTTGCATATCTAGTAGGAAAAGTTCCACCCACAACAACCGTGATTGGTTGTGAAGTTGTATGTTTAGGAGATGAATACCTTTTCCTAGACTAATGTTTTGGGTCTATGGACTTCTTCGGAGACCGAGGATGAATAATTAAATTTTTAACCTTAGAAATGTTTCTTAGTTGATCTCTAAATGGAAGGGTATTAGAATAAACCTTAAATTTCTCTTTAGGATAATCAAAAGTAGAAGGAGAACTATGAAAAACACAGGACATAAAGTCTCTTAGTTTAATTTTAGGTATTTGTAAATCAATATCAACTTCTATATCAAATGATTCTAAAAGAGATGTGAGGAATTCAAATGATTCAAGTTGGCCCACTAATAGATTAGTTTGAAAATATATTCCTTTAGAAAGAAGCTCTAAAACATTAGGAGTTAGATCATACAAATTAGGTAGTATTGGGATATTTTATGGTATTGACTATGGTGGAAAAAAAGATAAGATGCTTCAACTATGCGTGTGGGAGAAACTATTCAAACACGTATCTCTCAATTCTCATAATGGTTTAAATAATTCCAGATCAGAATTAGATCTAATTTTTTTGTGTGAAGCTGTATTTTTAACTTATGAAGTCATTTGAAGGTGAAATATTTCAGCTTACTATCTTCTTATTCACAATTAAGAGGAAATTTTAGCTGTTGTCCTAGGGAAAAATAACTTCAAAACTTCTTCCTTGACAATGATGCCTATGTGATGTTGTATCTTTGTAGACACTACTCAGCACAGGAACTATGCGAAAGAATAAAATGTGAGGGGTCTGTATGGAATGCAGAATAAAAATATTCAAATAGTTATTTATGATTATAATATGTATTCCTAAAGATGAATTAAAGTGTATTGTTTCATTATAACAACATGCAATCGTATACTTTATTCGAAAGAAGAAATAATAATAAATTAAAAGGTTAAACATATTCCCTAACAAATGATCATCTAATATGAGAAGAAAAATATAAATTAACCTCTCTAGTGAACAAAAATACAGTTAAGTATATCATAGAAGCAACAATCTATTGATTTCTAGCTGACCAATTAAACAAATTGTTCAATATTTTCACAATATAGAAAATAAACTTTCTACGAACATAGGGGAGACTATTATTCAACCAATCCTTTCTAAATGTACTATACTATCTCAAAGATATGCAATAATAGATTATGAGAATCACTGGAATACACTTACAAGTACACAAATGTTGTTACAAGTAGAAACCAAAATCCTTTGATTATCTTCAAGATGAAAGTATTATAGTAGTATTCCAAAATGTGTTTCAGGTATTAACCATTTATTATTATAAAATAAAGTATATATATAACCTTTTAAAAAATATCTTATCCTCTAAAGGATTAATATTAAAAATAATTCTTTATCAAAAATTTTGGATAATGTTAAAAAAAGATTTCACTAAAAATAGAAAAAACTCCTCCAAAAATGTCTTCAACTGTGCTCGATTGCTACATTTAGGTTTGTTGTATTTGAATTTTTTCTATTTTATTTCTAAAAATATCCAATGGTTCTGATCAATTGATAATATGTTGCATTAATAAGTTGAATTTATACAACCACTTTTACCAAATACTCCAATGATTTGAATGTGATCGATTAAGTGATGACGTAGTTTGATTAATTTGTCCTTAAGATTGATTGTTAACTGAAGAAATATTTTTAAATTTAAGACGAGATAAACCAAAAACAAATAAATGATTTAAACACAACATAAAACAGAGAGAAGAAGAAGCAAACAGTTGTTTACAGAGTTCATCCCTGGTGGTCTACATCACCGGGTCCGCTTTCAAGTGGGCATCCGCTTTATTAGGATTGATCTGAGGAAGTATTTTATAGAAAAAACACCAGATTGACTATTCTTGTAGGGACTTTTGGTTATTGAAAACAGGAAGCTCTCTCTCTTATCTTTCCAATGCCTATTTCTGCACTCAATTCCAACTTCGGACAGTCGAGCTATGCTGAAAACAAAACTGCCTCTATCCTCCTACAATTGCACACTGAATTCTCTCCAAGCCTTCAAAAACCGAGATGTCTTTCATGAAGAAATTCCATGGTTTAAATAAGTCTGCATCAAACCACTGATAGCCAGAATTAGCTTTTGGTTGAGAAAAATTGTTGATGAGGTTCTCGAATCCTTTACATAAACCTAGGGATAAATCCTTTGACCTTAGCGTTGATTAAATACATAAAAAACATAAATAAACTATATGATAAAATTTTAGCCCAACGGTTAGGCTAACTGGGTGGAGGGAAACACCCATCGACATGTGAACAACTTCTTTTTTGGCTACGGTGGTGGTCGGATCTCGGCAGTTAGGGTGGCTCTAGCAGTCACGGCTACACCTAGCATTGACAGTCTTATCTTTTCACATGGAAATTGGCGGGTTTTAACATGCAGCTTAATTGTTGTTTTAACAATTGTTGTCACAATTTTATATAACACAATGATTCACATGAATCCACCCAACGCATTTTAAAACATGGTCATAACACTTTTGATAGCGTTGTGGGTTTTAATAATAATGTTTTAAACCTAACATTTGAATACTTAAAAGGTTTATGTAATTTTTTTTTAAAACTTTGCGCTTGTAACACCCCTAGTTCTATGCTTTTTAATTGACATGTAAATAAATCCAAAAGGGAAGTGGACCCCAAATGGAGAACTAGAGCATAGATTAATTTTTAATTAATAAAAATAAATGGAAAATTTATGTGTGCTATATGACTAGATTGAGATTGGAGATCCTAAACCTTGATCCATGAGGATATGGATAAGGTTAGACTATACCAAAAACTTTCAGAAAACATTGAAAGGAATCTTACTAAATTAGATTGGGAGAGAAAAATCTAATTTCCCCAATGAAGAGGAAAGTTATTGGGAAGAGGAGGAAAAGCTGGAAAAGTGGAAAAAACAACTTTAAAGTACCCCATTGAGGGAAATCCTAGGCAAAAACGGAAGAAAGCATCCTGAAATTTCTGGACGTAGAAACTGGAAACAAGCTTGGGGAAAGCACAACTTAAATAAGCTTCTTCACAACATACTGAAGGAAGTCTGTCACTAGAGGATCTCAGCTCGGGGGTGAGTTCTAGAGATAGAAGAACTCTAAGGTGGGGAGGACTGCTTATAGGAAGAAGTGGTATGCACACCTAACAAATAAAATTCTATTGTATAGTGTATTCTAAAATCTTAACCTTTTATTTGGCTGGAAAGTATTATATTCTTGTGCTGTAGATATGAAATTCCTTACATTTAACAGATTTTATCATAAGAAAAGATCCTAAAAAATTTGTATAGTTGTAGGAATATAATTTACTGGTTAATATCAACCAGAATCTCTAAACCTCATATCAATTTAAATCTAGAGATACATATTAATCCCATGGACAAATAAATTGTATAACTTTAATCTACTTCTGTAGTATAAATACATATATGTATGAAAAACAAAAAAAAATAGATTTCATAAACTAATAACTCATATTTGAATTTAATGGGTATGAAATATTAAATTCTCTATAAATACTTCTAAGAATAAAATATTAACTTGCAGGAATACAAACTATACCTCTCTGCCTTAGGAAGGATGTTATCTAAGCAAGGAGTACAATTCTGTTGCATAAGTATAATAGTACAAAGAAATTGTCTGCGGTAAATCAATGATATTCTTTGTAGGTAAAATCTAAGAGTATACATCTCAACATACTTCAATCAAATTGTTAGAGAATAAAAATTGTAGATTATACATATTTATATTGCTTTGAATTCAAAAAATCAATTCTGGAAAAAAATAAGAATTGAAAAATTATTGGGTTCTGATTCAAAAGATAAATCTAATATGTTAAGCATATCTTTAGGAAGGATATGTGATAAACTCTGAACTTATATATATATATATATATATATATATATATATATATATATATATATATATATATATATGCTTGAGAAGAAAGAATAAGTGGAGAAGCGAAAAATAGACATGTACATGAATGTACATCTAGTGCCTAACTGAAAAAAATGGTTGCATGTAATTATCATATTAGAAGTTTTGTTCATAACTTATGAGATAAAACTCACTACATAGTGGACAACAAAGAATCTGCTTATATATGATACCTTTTAACCATTACTTTAAGTTATAAGAAGAAAATTGTAAAGGATAAAGTATAACGAAGTCTATACTTCATATTTTTGCAGAAAAGAGAAATTATTAAATATGCTTTACTATTAACAGTTAATTCAAAAATTGGTTCACCACATGTCAACAAATTAGAATGAAAACATTCTACAGTTAATCTCAGAATTTCTAAAGAAATATAAAATTTGTACTTATATCTGTGATAACCAGTTTTAGAATTGTAGAGGGAGATTTTACCATTATTGACAAACTGTAATAAACAAGAAGAATTATAATAAAAATTGCAATAAATCATGAAAAATATTGTAAACTAACAATGCAGTTTTCTGATTAATATATATATATATCCCATGAAACTAGAATTTAAAAAAGAGTTTGAACCTCAGTTCAAAGCTAAAAATCCTTTACATATAAAATAATGATGTTTAATATCAAAATGGTAGTTTCCGTGATAATATAGCAAATAAGTCTAAGGACAATCCTTGGTTACTCTGAAGAAATGAGAAGCCAGTACCAACCTCTAAACAGGAGTAGAACTGGAAGTTAAACTTTTACAGAGATTGAAATTGCTATATGGGAAGCAATGATGAAACCATGATGAATTCTGGGTTACCTAAAATTCATCAAAACAAAAATGAAGTAAGTTAAAATATGAAAACGGTATTTATATATATTTCAAAACATATCGAATTAACAAAATGGAAGCTATTACCTTAATAATGAAAGCTCCAATACGAAGCTCTGTGTAAAGTCTGTGGAAGACATAACCAAGGTTATTTACGTATATACTTATACCAATGAAATTAAAAGTCAAACGAAATCAATTCGGAAGTATAAAACGAAAATAAAACCTCTTAACTTAATAATATACCAAATTTTTGGAGAGGTAGATGCAACCCAAAATCAAATCGCATGGAATTTCTAGTACAGTGATGGGGGTCGCATCCTAAATCATTCGAGTCAAATATCAGTTATTTTTTTTTATCGCATATGACTCGGGAAAAAAAAAAAACTAGGTAAGTGTATATCTGAATTGGAGATTGACGCATCTCTATATGTCTGTAAGGAGAACAAATGTCTCTCTATAAGGAGGGCGAGAGCATGTAAAAATGCAAAGCCCAAATAGAAATGACTGAGGAGATAGATTGAAAATCAGTAGTGATTATAACAGAGAAATTAGGGGATATTTCAAACTCAAAGGGAGGAAAGAAGGAGATTTAAAAAAAAAACAATAATAAACCTCTTCACGAATGCATATATCGCCATCACAGAGCTGGGGTTCGAAAAAAAAATACGAAATCCACTATGAGGACTTACAGAAAAATCTAGTTGATATTACAAATTAAAAATCGAACTAAAACCCTTGAGATTACCTACAAGCGCTTCCAAATGATGGAAAATGAAAGATGTGAACTTGAACTCGTTAAATCTAAGCTCAGGTAGGTTGTGGTGGAGCTCTGTTCTTCAAAATATCGTTGAAGAAATGAAATGGGAAAGGAGAAGATATGTCGGAACCAATACATTAAATATGATGGATCAAAAAACCCTAATCCTCCTCCACAAATCAAACCATCCACTTGTCGTGCGATTACGGGAGTAGACAAAGATCGAAACTCAGTTTGGGTAATCGAGACCATTAAACAAATCCTGAAAATCCGATAAAATTCTATAGACTTTATGACATAGTACAAGTTGCATGGAGTGGGTTTGATCACCATAAAGACGTAAGTACTCAATGTAGATTTTATATATTAATTCAATTCGAAGTAGAAACGAATAAGCAGTAATTCATATCTCCAGTTCATAAAAACGAGACACGTTAATTTATTTATGAAACCAAAGTTACCACATTAAAGCCATGATACAAATAAGTCAAATCATAATTAAATGCATAGCTACCAAGTGCATCATTATGAATATCAAATAGATAAGGGTTAACTATTCAGATTTGATAAAACCAATATGTATGGAAAACATTTATGCATACCAATGTGTGATACAACTGTCAATGGTAGAAATTGAGTATAGTCAATGAAAATTAAAAGTCACATAGTTGATAGTTAAAGAAGTTTGGTATATAAGTGAAATATATATATATATGTATATGTATATGTATATGTATATGTATATGTATATGTATATGTATATGTATATGTATATGTATATGTATATGTATGTATGGAAAGGTATAAAAATATATAATTGAGGTGTATAATTATATATATGTAAAGATTTTAATGAGACTTAAGTGAAAGGTATCATTAAGTAGAAGGGTTACTCTTAATGTTTATATATTAGCAAAGGAAATCCATCACTTATATAAAAAGGAAATTGACTTCTTATAAAAAGGTATAAGGAGGCAAGTTACGAGAAATAATAAGGTAAATAATACTTTAGTATTCTCCTTAGAAAACTGATCTATAAATCCTTGGTGTGAACAAATAACAGTATCAATACTCTTGGAGATATGATTGTTAAGTAATTCCTACAAAAAAAAAAAAAAAAATTCTAGGGTAAGAGCTGTTACAAATGGTATAAGAGCCTTAGCTAAAACCTTCAGCAACTGGCTGACACAGAAAATTTTATGCTGTTATAAAATGTGATGAATTTTAAAATTTTACCAATGTTGTTTTACTGTATAGTGAACAGTACTAGGAGATACAGGTACAGACCATGACTGAAGGGGATGAGCTGTATGTGGATCTAGGTGGTGGAGAAAACACACCAGATCCAAATGTTCCATTGATGGCTATGTTGCATAGAATGCAACGAGGAATGACATAGCTTAAAAGCCACAATGATAGGCTATATTTAGCCAGTAAGGAACAAGACAGATTTATAAGAGAATTGACTTCATGGAATAGCGAAGAGGGTGAAGGTTCCTAGTATAGTCTAGGAAAATAATTTAATTATATTACTCTTTATACACAAAAAAAAAGAAAAACTAATAGAGTAGAGAAAGAGAGTTATCATCAATATGATTACAATGATTCAGGTATGCTTCAAAACAAATACAATGAGTAATCATTATTAAAAAGGTTGCTATATTATCTAGCAGAAAAAAAAAGTAATGTGACAAAAGTGCCAAGAAATATTACTGAAACTTCCGTATATGCGACTCAATAGTACTGTATATTGCATAATCGGAGTGTAATTAATTTAATCGCAACAACCCTATTGGGAGAAATTCCCAAAATTCTGAGTTATGATGATTACAATAGAAATTGTGATTAAAGGTAGGGGAAAACACTATGAGATATGCTAATAGTTCAAATAAATATAAAACAGTTATAGCCATTGGATACTGAATATATCTTTGGCGATGCAGTACCAACCTGTGCATGTATAGACATGTATAAATCAAAGAGCATATCTCGATAAGAAGATTTTGAAAGAGAGGATGCCTCTAGACAGAAGTCTAGGAGGAAGAAGGAAGTTCAGAGGAATTCTGGAAAAAAAAATAAATTAATTAATTAATTAATTTTTTATTTTTTATTTTTCATTTTTATTTTTTCGCCTTCCTCCTATGATGGGAAATGGAGGATTATACTATCGTTGGTGGTGAAAGAAGGTATAAAATGAGATACATATAAAAATATAGAGTGGAATACAAATTTAAATACTATTCCAAATTGGATAGTCTAGGCATAACAATCGATGATTAAATATCTATATAATATTTAATCATTGTAATAGGAGAAGGACTGGGTAAGGTGGTAAGAATTTCCCGAACCATTAATTACATAAATCTAAAAACATGTGGTATGTTTAAAACCACCAGATCCATATAAATTAAAGGGAAAGAATCGGGTCTTAGAGGATAGTTGTAATTGAAAGTTGAATATGTTATTATCAGTATATAAGCGTACAGAAGTAATTAAGGTGGTAGGCGACAAAAGTACATAAGAATGTGACATATTATTGAGAAATTATAATAAGTTAGATATATCATAGTAAATGGATATTTCTGAAGTATTAGTGTTCTATAAGTATATAACAACTAAAGAAGAGTCGAACAAACCTGACATGGTTAGTGATATGCACATAGCAAAAACTGTGTCAATAATGTATATGCAGAGGTCTTCAAGTGTCAGACTCGCCTACATAAGAAGATATTAGGTGACTTTATTCTCAAAATTGAGGTGAACGAAAAAAAAATATACCATTTCAGAGTGAAATGGATTCAACCCTACCTGCATGAAAACAATAGGAAGGTAGAGCTGAAACATAAAGTTATACATAATTGCACACTTTAGACATGCCATTAGAAGGCATATGAATTTTGTGGTAGAATAAAGGAAATTTTCATATATGGAATATGGAAAATATGCTCTGTGCTGACTAATGAATCTAGATGTACTTTCGACTAAGACAGGAAAATCTCGGAAAGCTAGAATTTTGTATAGGAATGGACATATCAAAATTAAAAGATATTGGAAAAATATAAGTAGAGAAACTACATCGAGAAAATTACAGAATGAAAATGGTAAAATACCTATATATCAATTCAATCAATGTAAATGATAAGGTTGTGAGTGTCAGGATTTTTTTGGAATGCAACAAATAATAGTAATTACTGAGAGCTAATAATTACCTAATATAGTAATTACTGCTAACAAGAAAAACAAATGAGTGGTGTAGAAACCCTCTCAAAAATTCCAAGAACAGAATAATGAACCAGAAAGCTGTACATTATTGCACATTTTAGACATATTTTTAGTAGGAATGTGAATTTCATAAAAGAGGTTAGAGAAAATTTAAAATAATTTTCCAGGTATGAGATATAAAAGACATGAGTCTTTGAACCTAGATAGGGTTTGAAAAAAGGTAGGATAAATTCAGAAAACATGAATAAATTGGGTAGGATAACAGAAAGGACCTACCAAACCATTGAAAGAAAACATTGTAGCAATGGACCCGGAAAAGTCAGCTAGAAAAGAGCTGCCAATTTTATTATGTGGGATAAAGATAACAAACTGAAATATAAACTGGTAGAAAAAAAATTCCAGACTCCAAGGATAGTAAGAGGATATTTCTAGATGAAATTCCAAATTAAATGAGTTAGTTAGTTATAAAATGAAGATTGAACCACGTGTTATATAAAAAGAAAAAAAAACATGTTGGGATGACTGTAAAAGAGGAATATCCCTATGTTTTGAATAATGCTTAAGTAATAAAGTAATAAATTACCTCTACAAATTTATAAAGGAATATCTCAAGTGAATACATAAATTCATAAGTGGAGTATAGATATCCAAATGCAATTCCTTTAGTGAGGTAAATAAGTGATGGCTACTTATTAAGTGTATAAAGTTCTCAAAGGTTGATAAATATCTCAAGTGAGAAAGAACTTATAAGTATAAAAATTGAGAGTACATAGATCATGTGACCCTAACACAACATATTTGGTAGGAAAAAAAAATTCTTAATTCAAACATACAGATGACTCGAGTTAAGTTGAAGAATTAGAATAGTACATGGTTGTACTTATTTGAAAAGAAGATATGCAAATTATCAAAATATTAATAATCATGAACAAATGATAGTTGCAGAAATAGTTGCAAAAATACAGGGTACATTAATAGTGTTACCTTAGTATAGCACAAATGAGGAAAAAAAAAGAAATCCACAATATGTCCTTAGTTCGGACATACAGATAACTCCAATCGAGTTTGATAATTAAAACAAGACAAGTTTGCACGGTTAGGAAGAAAGAATAATGAAAAATCCTATGTGGAAGGATTGTTAAAAGACAATGAAATCTAGATCCTATATAAAAAGAGGAAGATGGAAAATCGATCAATTAGTGTAAGGTTGAAACTACAGACTGAGATGCAAGTCGAAGATATATGGTACTAACTAATATAATTGATAAGAAAATAATTCAAGTGTAAAGTAGAAATTGAATTTTAGACCTTGTTATTGAGCCTAGTTATTACAAATTAAATTGATTGTTTGGAAAAAAATCAAAGTGCAAGAAGGTACTTGAAGTACATAAATGCATTGAGAAAAAGGTAAAGCAGAGCATATGCATATGATAAATTTGGTTTTCTAAATTCATGAAATACTAATGAAAAGTTACATATTTTGTTAGCCAAGTGTGTAACATGAATTGTATACTCCGGAAAAAGGAGTCAAAGGTGAAAATAAGTGCAGATAATTCACCAAGAAAAACCAAGAAAGCCAAGCTAGACGAGGTTTACGTGTGGAGGAAATCTCACCAAAAGACAAGGAATGATAAGTGGTTGTTCTAAAAGTGCACTAAAATACTATGAAACTGAACGGTTTGGCTAAAAGTTGAATTTATTGAAATTATTAAAGTTCAAAATGTTGTTGTGATTATCAAAATATGTATATAATATTACTTATATGAATTGGTATGAATTGTGGACAGAGACGATGACAGAAAAAGATTCTTCCAGATACACTTCTTATAATGAAGTAGGAAGAAAATCAAACTGTAGAAGGTATCAGTAAGTAGAGGAAGGAGTGATATTCTGCAGAAAACTGATGGAAGATGAGAGCAAAGATGAAGGAGGAATATTCGTCTTGAGTTGAGAAATCAACCTCAAAGAGTAACACCGAGGATGGTGTTAAGTGCTAGGGGGGGGAATATGTAATACCCATAGTTCTATGCCTTTTAATTGACATGTAAATAAGTCCAAAAGGGAAGCATACCCCAAATGGAGAACTAGAGCATGGATTAATTTTTAATTAATAAAAATAAATGGAAAAGCTATGTGTGCTATATGACTATATTGAGATTGGAGATCCTAAACCTTGATCCATGAGGATATGGATAAGGTTAAACTTTCCCAAAACCTTTCAGAAAACCTTGAAAGGAATGTTACTAAATTAGATTGGGAGAGAAAAATCTAATTTCCCCAATGAAGAGGAAAGTAATTGGGAAGAGGAAGAAAAGCTGGAAAAGTGGAAAAGGCAACTTTAAAGTACCTCATAGAGGGAAAGCCTAGGAAAAACATGAAGAAAGCATCCTGAAAATTTTGGACTCAGAAATTGGAAACAAACTTAGGGAAAGCACAACTTAAATAAGCTGCTTTAGGATAGTCAGAAGGAAGTCTGTCACTGGAGGATCTCAGCTCGGGGGTGAGTTCTGGAGATAGAAGAAATCTAAGGTTGGGAGGACTGGTCATAGGATGAAGTGGTATGCACACCTAACAAATAAAATTCTGTTGTATAGTGTATTATGAAATATTAACTTTTTATTTGGTTAAAAATTATTATATTCTTATGCTGTAGATATGAAATTCCTCAAATTTAACAGATTTTATCAGAAGAAATGATCCTCAAAAATCTATATAGTTGTAGGAACAGAATTTACTAGGAAATATCAACCAGAATCTCTAAACCTGATATCGTTTTAAATCTGGAGATATATATTAATCCCATAGACAAATAAATTGTATAACTTTAATTTGCTTCTGTAGTATAAAGACATATATGTATGAAAAACAAAAAAAAATAGATTTCATAAACTAATAACTCATATTTGAATTTAATGGGTATGAAATATTAAATTTTGTATAAATACTTCAAGGAATAAAATATTAACTTGCAGGAATATAAACTGTACCTCTCTGCCTTAGGAAAGATGTTATCTCAGCAAGGAGTACAATTCTGTTGCATAAGTATAAGAGTACAAAGAAATTTTCTGCTGTAAATCTATGATATTATATGTGGGTAAAATCTAAGAGTATACATCTCGGCATACCTCAATTAAATTGTTAGAGAATAAAAATTTCAGAGCTATATATATTTATATTGCTTTTAATTCATAAAATCAATTCTAGAAAAAAAATAACAATTACAGAATTATTGGGTTTTGATAAAAAAGATAAATCTAATAGGTTAAACATATCTTTAGGAAGGATATGTGAGAAACTCTCAACTTATATATATATTTATATATATTCTTGAGAAGAAAGAATAAGTGCAGAAGCGAAAAATACACATGTATATGAATGTACATCTAGTGGCTAACTAAAAAAATTGGCTACATGTAATTATCATATTAGCAGTTCTGTTCATAAGTTATGAGATCAAACTCACTACATAGTGGATAGCAAAGAATCTACTTATATATGATACTTTTTAACCATTAATTTAAGTTATAAGAAGAGAATTGTAAAGGATAAAGTAGAATGAAGTCTATACTTCATATTTTTGTAGAAAAGAGAAAGTATTAAATATGCTTTACTATTAACAGTTAATTCCGAAAATGGTTCACCACATGTCAACAAATTAGAATGAAAACATTCTACAGTTAATCTAAGAATTTATAAAGAAATATAAACTTTCTACTTATATCTGTGATAAGCAATTTTAGAGTTGTAGAGGGAGATTTTACCATTATTGACAAACTGTAATAAACAAGCATAATTATAATAAAAATTGCAATAAATCGTGAAAAGTATTGTAAGTTAACAATGCATTTTTTTTATTAATATATATATATATATATATATCCCATGAAACCGGAATTTAAAAAAGTCTAAATCTTAGTTCTGAGCTAAAAATCCTTTACATATAAAATAATGATGTTTAATATCGAAATGGTAGTTGCCGTAATAATATAGAAAATAAGTCTGGGGACAATCCTTGGTTACTCTGAAGAAATGAGAAGCCAGTACGAACCTGTAAACAGGAGTAGAACTAGAAGTTAAACTTTTACCGAGATTGAAATTTCTATATGGGAAGCAATGACGAAACCATGATGAATTTGGGGTTACCTGAAATTCATCAAAACAAAAATGAAGTAAGTTCAAATACGAAAACGATATTTATATATATTTCAAAACATATCGAATGAATAAAATGGAAGCTATTACCTTAATAATGAAAGCTCCAATACGAAGCTCTGTGTAAAGTCTGTGGAAGACATAACCAGGGTTATTTACATATATACTTATACCAATGAAATTGAAATTCAAACGAAATCAATTCAAAAGTATAAAACGAAATTAGAACCGCTTGAATTAATAATATACAAAATTTCTAGAGAGATAGAAGCAACCCAAAATCAAATCGCATGGACTTTCTAGTACAGTGATGGGGGTCGCATCCTAAATCATTAGGGTCAAATATCAGTTAAGTTTTTTTATCGCATATGAGTCGAAAAAAAAAACTAGGTAAGCATATATATAAAATAGAAATTTATGCATCTCTGTATGTCGGTAAGGAGAACAAATGTCTCTCTATAAGGAGGGCGAGAGCATGTAAAAAATGTAAAGACCAAGTAGAAATTACCAAGGAGATATATTGAAAATCGGTAGAGATTATAACACAGAAATTAGGGGATATTCCAAACTCAAAGGGAGGAAAGAGGGATCTTTAAATAGAAACAATAATAAACCTCTTCACGAATGCATATATCATTAGCACAGAGCTGGGGTTCAAAAAACAAATAAGAAATCCACTATGAGGAGTTACAAAAAAATCTAGTTGATCTAACAAATTAAAAATCAAACTAAAACCCTTGAGATTACCTGCGACTGCGTCCAAATGATGGACAATGAAAGATAGGAGCTCGAACACATTCAATCTAAGCTTAGGTAGGTTGTGGTGGAGTTCTTTTCTTCAAAGTATTGTCGAAGAAATGAAATGGGAAAGGAGCATATATGTCGGAACCAATACATTAAATATGATGGATCAAAAAACCCTAATCCTTCTCCGCAAATCAAACCATCCACTTGTCGTGCAATTACAAGAGTAGACAGAGATCGAAACTTAGTTTGGGTAATCGAGACCATTAAACAAATTGTGAAAATTAGATAAAAATCTATAGATTTTATGACATAGTACAAGTTGCATGGAGTGGGTTTTATCATCATAAAGATGTAAGTACTCACTGTATATTTTAGATATGAATTCAATTCGAAGTACAAAAAAATAAGCGGTAATTCGTATGTCCAGTTCACAAAAACGAGACACGTTAAATTATTTATGAAGCCAAAGTTACCACATAAAAGCCATGATACGAATAAGTCAATTCATAATAAAATGCATAGCTACCAAGTGGATCATTATGAATATCGAGTAGATAACGGTTAACTATTCAGATTTGATAAAACCAATATGTATGGAAAACATTTATGCATAATAGTGTGTGATACAAATGTCAATGGTAGAAATTGAGTATAGTCAATGAAAATTCAAAGTCACATAGTTGATAGTTAAAGAAGTTTGGTATATAAGTGAAATATATATATATATATATGAAAGGTATAGATATATATATATATATATATGTATATAAGGAAAGTATAAAAATATATAATTGAGGTGTATAATTATATATATGTAAATATTTTAATGAGACTTAAGTGAAGGGTATCATTAAGTAGAAGGGTTACTCTTAATGTTTATATATTAGCAAAGGAAATCCATCACTTATATAAAAGGGAAATTGACTTCTTATAAAAAGGTATGAGGAGGAAAGTTACGAGAAATAATAAGGTAAATCATACTTCAGTATTCTGCTTAGCAAACTAATCTATAAATCTTTGGTGTGAACAAACAACGGTATCAATACTCTTGGAGATATGATTCTTAAGTAATTCCTAGAAAAGAAAATAAAAATTTCTAGGGTAAGTAAGAGATGTTACAGTGCTTCTGGTTTATGTTTAGGTTTTTTTTTATACCATTTTTTAGGCACTTGGGTTTGGTAGGTTGTCACTTAGGTTTTATATGTAACTTTTTACCTTAGGTCTTAGAACTAGGTTTTGGACACCATAGTGCTAGGATTAGACCATAGGTTTAGGATTAGGTCTACGATTACATTTTGTAAGGTATTTCACCATAGATAATCTAGGACCTTTTTTTACACCTCATTACATGCCATGAACCTGACCATGACCAATTTGAGGACATTTTCTTTGGACGATACCAACGGAATTGGCGGATTGGAGACTAAACTGGATGTCGGATGAATTGGAACTCTGTCGATCTATATTGAACAAGATCCTCGTGGATCAATCCTCTCCACTTGAAAGCTTTTCGACCACAAAATCTTGATTTTAAGAAGACAATAAGTGAGGATACAACTCCCTCACTTTTCCGATCTCTATCCTCTTCACCTTACTTGGATTTATACCCTTGAGTCCCGCTTGAAGATATTCCACATCTCGTCGCCTGGAAGCACAAACTCTTATGTCCATGATGGTATCTTTCTGCAACTATGTAATGTACTTAGGTGGTAGTTCGTCAATAGAAGGGATCTGTATATCATCCTCAGAATCAACAATCATCAGAGGTTCATACAACTTCACACTTTCAACATTCACAACTGAGAAAATATGCATGTAAGGTGGTAGATCTAATCAGAATGCATTATTATCAATATTTTCAACAATTTTGAAAGGACCATACCTAATTAGCTTCAGTTTCTGACCTACCCCTTTTAACATGTCTTTGCTGATATGTAGTCATACCTATTTGCCGACCTGAAAATAATGATCGACTTGATGCTTGTCGTGATGCAATTTGAACATGGCCTGACTCTCTTTCAACTGATTCCATACTTCCCTATGTATCTGTTGTATCCGAGAAGAGTGACCTTTCTGAATAACTTGTGCTTTTCCTTTGTGCAGTATGCACAACTTACCCAAATAATATAACAACCTGTCATCCATATGATAATTTTTTCTTCTATCTAAGTACCATGAGTTAGCGATTCATAACCTTCCTTGAGAATATCATCAGTACTATACTGTTCTACATAGCTTTCATGTTTCAATGAACTATTCTGTGCATTACTATTAAAGTATTCAAAGACAGTCTATTCATCATATCACACATGATTTTCTGCTTAACTGATTTAAAAACTTTAAAATTGACACACATTCCCCATGTCCTGTTTTTCTTATGAGCCAAAATTATGGGTGAAATGTATGGAGATGAATTGGGTCGCATTGATTCAATCCCTGGAATTTTTTGCTTTATTTCTTTACACTCTATAACTCAGTTGTGACACATTCCGTTATTATAGGCATCAGACATCAACTGCACCTCATCTGATATTTTCTTTTTATGAAGTAGATGTTTTGGTTCTTTAACTAGATCTTGAAATGAATCTACCTTTTTAACCAAATTACCTTCATATAAAAATTCACAACCTAAACAAGTATCATTAAGATCCTTATGTTGTTCTTTTATCGACATGAGTATGTATCTCTTGAGCTAATTAAGCGATTCATCTTATTAGCATTGATTAAATTCAATTGATTTTGAGTTTTATGTGCTTGAACGTTGTACTTAATCCCATATTTCATGAGATGATGCATATTTTCCTTCCTATAAAATACTGCACCACGGTCATAGAGAAAAGGGCTACCTAAGAAAATTCCACATATGTCTAACGGTATCACATCTAGATCCACTTCGTCGATGTGATTACAAATTTTAACCGATACTGTTTGGTAACATGAATTTGAGATTGTTCTTTAACCATCCTAAATGATATGGTTTTGGATGATAATGTGTTTTCAAACCTAATTTTTAAACCAATGACTCAGAAATCAAATTTTCTTGTAATCCAGTATCAAACAATATATCTATATTAGTATGCTTTGAAGTTACCCTTCTATGAAATAACTCCCTTCTATGAAATAACTCGATTCTTTTTCCTTCATTCAATTAGTATGCTTTGAAGTTACCCTTATATGAAATAACTCGATTCTTTTTACTTCATTCAATTGTGTGATATTAGAAGAAGGAAAAGTATAGCTTCAATTAACTATTAACCCTATTTTAAAAAATTTTAATTAATAAAATTTATACATTAATTAATTCTAACTAATTAATTGCTAGTTTTTAACAATTAGTTTGCAACCATTAGTTAAAACGTCGATCTCCTAGTAATGATAAGCATTTATTAAAAGCATGTAATGATAACCATGTATTATAAGCATGTATTAAAAAGAAACAGAAAAATACCTTCCCATCACTATCTTGTAACCCACCGAGAATATTTTAAAATGAAATAACGATTGCAATCGCCTTAAAGCATCCATGCTCTATAGCTACTTAAATGAAATAGGTTAGTTTCATTCCAGAACTGCTTGAACCTTTCTGAGTTTCATCTTCAAAATGTGATCTGTAATCTGAGGAATTTCGAAACTAAGGACGCTCTACAGCCATTGCAGAAGAAAGAAGAAAAGGCTACCCGTATAACTGACACTATTAACGAAACAAGAAATTTCACATTAAAGAATCAAGATAAAAAGATTGATGCCTACTTTTATATTCAAGGAGGCCACCCCACATTATCCCTTGGACACCGATAAAAAGAGATTCAGTGTCTGGACTAAAAGAAGTTCCAGTTATCTCCCCAAAGAAATCAATTTCCTGGACCTTATTATACATATGCTTTGTATCAAATATATGGACAAAATCAGTTTGCTCTGCCATGGCCATACACTGTCCATCTGAGGAGAACCTGACAGATCTTATGGCAGACATGTTTCCCTTGAAAACTTCAAGAGAGGTTGAAGTGTTTCTAACATCCCAGAGCATACCAAGTTCTTGAAATTCACGGAAATTCCCCCCTTTCTGGGTTTTTTTACAAATATTATGTAGTTGATACATACCAAGTTGAGATTGTGGAACATCCCTGTGACTCTCATATTCTTTGATCTTATTTTCTCTATATTTCTGTCTTGTGATGTTTGTCCTCTGCCATTGAATTCCTTGAATATCTCCTCCTCTTCTGACATCCACTGCAGACGTACCAGTCAGTCTCAGCTACTGTATCTTCATCAGAAGCAGCCATTACAATATCATATTCAGCGTCTGAATCTTCTTCAGAAATAATCATTCCAGGCTCATACACGTGGCTGGGCCATATCTCAGTATCCTTTTCAAAACACCGCTGACTATGGTATCCAGATAGAGGGTGGCGCTCAATGCCCAAAGAATCACTTTGTTAATCGATTGGATTATGAGCGAGGTACCCAGCATCGTTGGGCTTCCTTTGCCTTTATTAATAGCAGTGAAATATGGAGACTTTATTGTGCCGGTTTCGGGTCGGCGGCCGACGTAACCCAACGTTTATGCTAAATTGACAAAACCCTAGAAGAAAACAAGCGGATACATTTGGCGTAATATATATGTGGGAAAAAATCGAATAAGATTGTGGCGTGATGAAGAATTTACTCATTTTCATTTTGGTAAGTGAAAGTATTGAATGCTTAACTTAGTATTTTCAAAATAATGTAATTGACTTCATCAATGTTATCTTTATTTAAAAAGGTACATTTATTTAAATAAATATTTTAAACATTATTAAAAATGTAATAAGGTTACATTTCACTTTTGAAAGTAATGTAACTGACTTTTAAGTTTATTGCAGTGCACTATTTATTTAAATAAATACTCATAAAAATTCAATAAAACTTAAAAAAAATTACTAGTTCATTTTTAATTTTATTTAATTTTATTATTTTATAATTAGGGGAATTTTGATGGAAAATTATTTATTTAATTTTTTTTTTGGGTATATACTTCAAGTAATAGACCAATAGTTATTGTGTCTATAAGTTTAAGTAATGGAAAAATGATCTTTGTCTTTAGAATATGAGGATATAATTTCCAATATGTTTCTAATTTTTTGTTGATTAAAATGTGTTTGTAATTATATAAATAGATTTAATAATTGATCTCAAAAATAGTTTAAACAATAGTTTAAAAAAATGAGTCATTATGTTTATTAGTTAAAATATACCTTTTTATTTTTATTTTTGTTCTTTTATCCTCACATCCTTTACGATTTTTAACACTCTAAAGTCATTTACTTATAGAAGTTAAACTTTGTATTAGTTTTTGGAGCAACCAAAGTTTTGACTCGAAGCTTTACTCATAATTAAAAAAGAAAATAAAATTATAAATATGATTAGAAGAATAGAGTACACGAGACATAATATTATATAGGATAGAAATTATTTATATATTTGTTAAGAAATATTTACGTCGTAAGGCGTATTTATTTGAAAACAACTCATCTGTTGTCTACCTGTCCTTCGTTTGCATCGTTAGATGTTTTGTTAGACGATTAAAATATCCTCAAATGTTGATTTGAATTTGGTATTTAAATTCAGTTTTGATTGACGAGGTGGCAATAAATCCTTGAATTCGATATTTCTTAGCAAGGTGGCAACAGATCCGGCCTTGGATCCTAAGGCATGGATCTAACTGCCCTCATTGACCAAAGTTAGTTAACGGTACTCATTAACCTTCCTCGCCCTCCCCACTAGCATTAGCCACGCGCATCAGCAGATCTTGATTCTTGATTCTGCTAATTGAATTCGGACGATCATTGGCACGACAGTGAGGCAGAGTTGATGCAAGGTATCCTCTTATCCTCTTTCTTCCATTTTCATTTCAGATGTTAAGTTTCTTTTTATTTCAAAATTTTCCCCCTTTTTGAGGGAAATAGATAGGGTTTTACCTTTAGTAGCTTGTACAGATAAAGAAAATCGTACCAGGACAACTATTATAAGGGCGATCGCGATCGTGAAGGACAACAACTCTTTGCTTGTGAAACCGAACAACAACAACAACGTCAAGTTCCAGTTCAGAGTAGACAACGATCTTTATACTTTGCATTCATTTAGGTTTTTAGGTATGGCTTCTCCTTTCCATTCTTATTTAAGTTTGTATCTATGTCTGGAGCCATCAATTCTTTTTGAAGTCTCAACAGAGGGTTAAAGAAAGCATAGAAATACATTAAAAGGGAGAATACGGGCTTCAAGGGAATTTCTTTGTGCCTCAGAGCTTGATTCTTCATAAGCTTTTATGGTTATTTTCCGTGCAAGATTTTATATTTAGCGGCAATCTCTCAATAATGAAAAATTTCTGCAATAATTTTATATTAAGCTGCAGTATCTTAAAAATGCAATAATTTTGTTCATAAAGGTGCTTGATATATTCATGTGACTTTGCATAAAGGTATAGACAGCTATGACAATATTGGGGTTTCCCTTCCTGGCTGTTTTTATGTTAGAGATCAGTTCCATTAACTCATGGTTTGTTTTTGGCAGGCGAACCATATAAGTTTGTTCTTCCTCCTACCTGAAAACAAGTCCGAGTTGCTAACATACTTTAACATAACTATAGTGACCCAAAGTGCGTTGAGCCTTGGGTGGAGGAAAAGTTTAAAATCTCTTCATGCATTGATTATGCGTTGAGCTTCATGCATAATGCAAAATCTCTTCTACCATTGATCATCACATGCGGAAATAAAATCAATTGCATGCACACATTAAAACCACAAACAATCACACATATGAACACAGTATTTAATGGGAAAGCTTAAAGATGAAAACCCCAACTATCTGTACATTATATGTCATGGAGATCATGTAACAATCATAGTACAAAACTCCTCACAAGCTCTCAGCACTACCTCCAATTGCTACACACTATCAAGCTAGATCTAGCAAAGCTCATGCTCCAACCCTTAGCCACTTGATAGCTAGCCTCTATTGTGTAATTAATGCTATGGGATGGCTTCATTAAATAGATAACCACCTGGTCTGAACTGCGCAATCCTC
Source organism: Pinus albicaulis (assembly GCA_034641835.2). NCBI lineage: Eukaryota > Viridiplantae > Streptophyta > Pinopsida > Pinales > Pinaceae > Pinus > Pinus albicaulis. Next base: position 1,016,234,460 of record CM076572.1, on the reverse strand, counting down.
ATGGGCTTACTCCACCTATCTGTGTGTTGCAAATAGCAACAGTTAGTCACAACTGATAGTTAACCTGCTCTTTCACCTATATCTACACTGGTCTCCACTGAAACTGTCCATGAAATGAAGTTAATTGATGCCTTCTTTAGTTGATTTATGAGTTTATAATTAGTGAATTAATTAATAATTAATTCACACCACTCTCACTAATTGTATCAATTAGTTAAACTGAATACAAATAGCTCAACTATTTTTAGATTAGTTAAACTGAATACAACTCCACTAACTTCCTCAATCAACTCCACCAAACTCTGTCACATGAGTTCTAACTGAAGTATCCATGCAATAGCTCCACTTAACCCTCAGGAATAACATAATTCCTTCTGTCAGCTCCTGTGCCACATCTGTGCACTTAACTGAAGTGCTCCAAGAGAATAAGATAGTGTTTAAAGTCCAAATATTATTAAGAGCTAATAATATTCGACATATCTATTTTTAGACTGGAAATCTGAAAATAGATTTCGCCCAGTATATCTAAAAATAGAAGTCCATATATTTTTTCCGACTTGACCAACCACACACAAATAGCATCCTGCAACTCATAGAACATGATCCATATGTCTAAAAATAGACATAGTCTAAAAATAGACTTTGCACCAAAATAGCCTGCGGGCCCACTTAGTAAAGGCGACTTCTTTCCACTAAGCTCTTCATATTGTTGCAATCTCAACAACTTACGTGTGTTTGAGCCACCTTTGATTGATGATTAAGGAAGTGATGTTCAGCTACCTTCTATTGAATATTTCTCAAAAGAAAATTCTGAATGATTTCAAGGAAGATACAATTCCTCACAGGAGGACTAGAGCATCCAAGAGGGGAAGTGTTGACTACCTTCGAGTTGGGCTCAAAGACACTAAGCCAAGCGAGGAAAAGTGTATGGAGGCTCGAAAATTGAGGGTGTTGTACTCTCATCTACTGAATAGATAATCAGTCTTTTAGGGTCCAAAATATTTCTAATGCGGAAGAGTGATCATATTTGGATCAAGGCCCTAAGTGATAGCTCGAATTTCAAAGTGTTCAATAGTGTGCCAAACCTAAGCGACTAGATAGATCTCTTCATATTGATTCTAGTGGCGTGAACGGTTCGAAAAATTGACACCATATGAAGAAGTTATAACATTTTGAAAATTCCAGTAAATTACAGTCAGCAAAAAAGAATATCATTGGAATATTCTTGGAATATTCCTGGAATATTATTGGAATATTCCTGGACTATTCTTTAGAATATTCCATACAATATTCCTTTTGGGGAAACTCGATTGTGACAAGTGGCGCAGTTATATTAACAGTTGTGTGTACATTGTGGTTTTTGGGCCAATCAAAAGGTGAGATGTGGCTAGCCCGGAGGCTGCCATGTGTACCCTTAATGGTGTGGCAAAATTTTGGTGGAGCGGATAGGAGTTGACCCCGCAACCTCCTCGCTAGCATGCACTCATTTTACAATATCCCCTAGGCTTGGTTGTTAACCATTATAGGGCACCTGTTCTATTTAATGTGTAAAGGTTGTATATGCGGGGGAGTGGAGGGGCCAGTCACTCAGACCAGCCCCTCCCCTATAGGACCTCCCCCCTGACCCAAGGCCTTAACACCAACAACAAACAGTTTTTATACGTTGTTAGTTTCTGAACTGGTCACATTGCAAGGTTTTAACACCTTAACTCTGCGGCTAATGGCATAACCTCAACAGCATTTAACTCTCCGCTATTTATGTTATGTGTCACATGGCAGAGTTTATTGGAACCTTATCCCGAGTTCTAGCATGGAGTTCCACTAACCATCGTCGAGGACCACAGTTTGGGGTTGGCATGTGGCAACCCCAACTGTTAAATTAAATGCGATGGTAAAGTTTGGAGGAAAACATGGAGCACCATACTTCTATGCAGATTCATCCAAATTTATCTCTAGTTAAACATAGGTTCTCCACATTTAGTGGAGTTGTTTTAGGTGTTACGTGGAAAAATTGATTATGCTCTCTATTGAGCATTACTCAGCCGTTCTGAGAGTGTAAATAGTCCATTTTGACTTTCTTGGACATTACAGAGCCATTTGTGAGGGTTTCAGATCTGTTAGAGGACTTTTGAGTGATATTTTTCTTTAGAGAAGTTCTAGGGGCTAGGAAGGTCATGAGGGGCCAGTAGGAGAATGAGGCCTAGCCAAGGTAGCTAGAGACCTTACTCAGGAAACCAATAGTCATTTTTGGATGTTTCAAATATTATGGAACCATTGGTGAGGTTTTCAAAGCCATCATAAGACCCTTGAAGGCCGAGTTGCTTCAAAGAAGTTCCAAGAGCCACGAGAGCCACCAGGGGCCGACAGGAGAATGTGGCCTAGCCAGGACAACTAAAGACCCTTCCCAACAAACTAGTATTCTATTATAACTATCTTGAACCTCTTGAATCCAATGGAAGGGCTTGAAAAATATTCTGAAGACCTTTTAAGGCCAATATTCTTCAGGGAAGTTTTCAGTGAGCTTAGGGCCACAGGGAAGTTTCAGGCATCCCAAGGCCAACAGGGGTTGGAGGCCTAGATTGGTGAGCCAGAGCTCATTTTGACCAAGTGATCAGAAAATTTTGGATGTATGATATATGTTGGAGATAGTAGAAAATTTTTCGTGGATAGAAAAGGATTTCTTAAGGAGTTAATGCCAAAGAGAAGCTCAAGGAAGCTTAAGGGCACTGATAGAAGAGGGTAAGTCAAAGGGAGCCTAGGGCCATATTCAGAGAGATAACCGCCATTCCAGGGGTATGATGGTATTCTAAACACATTGGTTCAGTTAAAATAACCAGTGGATTTGAGTAGTTACTTGTAAAATAAATTATACATCATAATCCCAAAGAGACAAGTCAATTGACAAGGGCTCAAGGAGACGTAGCCCAGGACGTTGGGGTGAAATCCTTTATTAAATTTGATGTTATGTGTTGATTTTTATTTTCTGCACTTTATGCTTGTTGTACATGATTAAAATCATTAGAAACAAATGTGTAATTCCTCACACTTAAAGCATTAAAACAGTTTAAAACACATACACCTATTCCAAGTATTCAATTCTGTACATTTAAGAATAAGCAAGGTCTTAATTTGTTTAACTTAGTGGGAGGTGCTTGCATAGCATAACATGTTAGCCACCCATTTCAGATCACATATAGAGATGAAATTTTTTTCTGACAAGTATTTTTATTTGGTAGACCTTGAAGCTTGTTTTCAAACCATAAATATTGTTTCCAAATGAGTTTAGGAATCACTACAGTGAGAGTTGGTGTTTGTGGGTGCAGTTTATCTTCAGTGAGATGGAGCCTTTGCTTTCGCGGTGCAATTTTTTTGTATAAGATTTAATATGTTTCTTATAATAGGTTTCGATAACTTGGTACATCCCTCATATCAATAATCAAGTTGTGAAGTATCCACCATTCATCTGGCAATACCAGGTGCCCAAGAGTCTGTAATATTGGAGGGGAAAAGAGAGAAGCGAGAAACAGATTTATCAGGTAGAATTTGTTTCTTCAACATATAAGCTCAGAAGCTTGCATCTATTTTGGCTAAATATTATTGTATCAAGAGCATCTAATTGTGCTTGATGAGGTGACATCATTACTCCTCAAGCTTTCTCTAATTCTCAACTAGTCTGGATAAGTCTCTTTAAGTTCTCCTAAAAAAAATAAAAATAAAGAAAAAAAATATGTGTATCTTTCCACGGTGATTCTCATTAGTAATCTATGCTTTTTAAATTACCTTTTGGCACTTCAGAAAGAATGAATTAAAGTGGGCACCCATTTAAGAATTCAAACTTAAAATATTGTCTTTAGTTAAACGTTTGAGAAAATTATGGGTCGCAAAGATTTGTTCTACGTTTTAATATATCTTTACTTCATATGCTCTATGTGGTTAGTTTTTCAACAAAGATTGGCTTATTTTCTTTTTTTCTTTGGTTGGTATATATTAAATCTTCACCTTTGCTCGTCAAGTCCCTTGCGATGGAAATACATTTTCAAGTTTTTCACTTTGATGTGTATTTCGATAGTATTGAGATGTCTTGTGGAATTTTAGCTGTTTGGTTGCTTTGACCACATAACCATGAACTTTTGTCTCTTTATTTTGACCATTTCTATACCAACGAGAGGCACTAAATTTTTGGTGACAAATGAGTAACTAGATATTGTTTATCGTGATTGTATGTCTATTTTCAGGCAAGTAAACTTGTTTTCCTTAACAAGTCTACTGCTTTATGTTTGCAGAAATTGAAATGATGAAATACAGATTGCCCTGCAATCTAATGTTATTACAAACCTCTCAGGTTTGAAATTTTTAATTATGTTCTGGAATCACACATGATTTTATGTAAGTCTTCAGGCACAATTTAAAACTTAATTTTAAGACATAAATTTTCACTTAATTTCAAGAAGTAACTCTGAACATGGGATCTCTTGTGAAAACTATTGCTTTTGGAGAAGAAATCAATGTGGCAAAGAGGGATGGAGTGGATGCTATCCTTTAGTGATTACATTGTTGAACTCATCTGATATTTCCATAACTTTACAAATATTAGTATCTTAGAGGCATGAGATTAGTAAATTTACTATTTAAATATTTTTTACTAGCACATAAATGATATCATGGTATTCAAACTTAAAATTTAACCTAGGAAATTCTCTGTAGAGAATGCACTTGTTTCTTACGAATAGTAGAATTTTTTTAGTTCTTGTTTTAGGTTATGGTAAGAAATTCTCTATATATAATGCACTTGTTTCTTACAAACAAGTAAAAATTTGTCATGTTTCAGGTTATGGTAAGTAGGCCTCCATCATACCTCCAGATCAATCTCCTAGCCTTGGGTAAGCTTGATACAATGTTGCATGTATGGTTTATTACTTCCTCCACTTGACCATTATATTCCACATTTTTATGATTTCAAATATATAACATGTTTATGTATATTTGTGAATAACATTTCAAATTTCCATGATTTTCGTTTGGGGTATTCTTTGGATAGTGTCAGGGATACGGAGTTTTGGTATGTTGACCAGCAGATATTAATACCAAGTTAAAATGGTTGTGGTCCACTTCTGCACCCTCCTGAATTTCAAGAAGAAAAATGGTGGTTACCCATTCATCATTTTCCTCCATGTGGTCTCTAATATAATGCAAGTTAGAATTTACATCATCAATGAGAGTGTACTAATCAGATTCTTAAAGCTACAATGGATATAAACAACAATGTCTTGTTTGAGTTGGATGTTCCTGAAATTTATTTGGAAGCTCTTCCAAAGGTAAGCATGTGGTCTCTGTTTTCTCTCAAATGTACACTGTGGATATCAATGCCTCTATAATGTCTAAGATTTTCTGTCTGCCCTATTTCAGAATGGAAAAAGTAGTCTTGGGGATATGATCTACCGGTACATAATAAAAGAAGAGTTCTCCCCATATTGACTTCCTGATTTCCTATATTTTTCCTTTAAACACCACACTCTAGAAAAAAAAACTCATATTGAAGCTTCCATACAAGGGACATTATATTAATCTCTAAACTAGATAAAATATTGATCACATTGTAACAAACAAAATGAAATTGGTTTTTTCCTATTGGTAAATAAAATCTCAGCATATATTCTTTGATGTATTTAATAAAGCTAATAATTTACTTTGTTCCATGCCATAATTTATAATTGACATAAACTCAAACCATTTCGATTGACCGATAAATATATTGACTATTCTAGGAAACTATTTATTTCTATATTACATAAAATCTTAATCACGTTATAACAAATAACATGAAACTGCTTTTTTGCCTCATGGTAAATAAAATCTCAAGAAATATTCTTTGATATTTTTAGTAAATCTAACTATTTACTTTGTTCCATGCCATAATTTACAATTGACATAAACTCAAACCATCTCGATTGACTCATAAATATATTGATTGTTTCAGGGAACAATGTTCATTTCATTGGGAATGTTTTTGCAAGCTTGATCTATACAAAAAAGAGGGCCTATATTTGTGGCAATTTCCAGTTCCCTCTACACCCTTGCTTCCCATAATGGATCTATATTTATTTTTTCTATTTGCTACATCAATCATGAATGTTCCCATGTTATATGTACAAATATATTCTCGTAATCTAGGATAGAGAGGTGCACACAACGCATAGATTCGACTATGTATTTGATGCCTCTTTAATCACAATTGTTGAACTATGATAAAAAATTGCAAGGAGAAGCTGCTGATCAGTAACTCCATGCAAAAGCTCTTGCCTAAGGGAGGGGAGGGACTGCCTAAGGGAGGGGAGGGACTATATGCAATTCCAATCTTGTTTAAAATGCTGCATTTATTTAAATAAATATTTTAAATATTATACTATTAAAAGTGTGATAAGGTAACATTTAAATTTTGAAAGTAATTTAATTGAATTTTAAGTTTATTGCACTGCACCTGTTTGTTTAAGTAAATACTCATAAAAATTGAAAAATAATTTCTAATTCATTTTTAATTTTATTTCATTGTATTACATTATAATTAGGGGAATTTTTATGAAAATTTACTGATTTAATTTTTTTGGTATATAGTTTAATTAATGGAAAAATGGGCTTTGTTTATAAAATTTGAGGATACAATTTCCGACAAGATTAAAATTTCTTGTTGATTAAAATGTGTTTTGGTCACACTCCCCCGTATATTATATTGACTAATCCATGTAAAAGTAATATTTTTATGGTTATGTATATAAACATCATTAAAGTGGCTTACCATATTGCGAATATTCATGTATATATATATATATATATATATATATATATATATACACAGAGAGAGAAAGAGAGAGAGAGAGAGTACTTAGATTTTAAATAGTTTCCTTTATAAACATCACCATTGCTCTTATATGGTGTTTTTAGCTGCATAAAATATAGAATTAATGTGGTTGTTCATAGGTGATTAAATGTCACCCTTGGCACATACATGAAGTGAAAATCGTATGACATTTGGTCTGTAATGTACACATTGAACTTGTTAATTAAATAGATGGGACTTAATGGTTAAAATGTACGTATACACATCAATGCCATAATCATGCAACAACTTACAATTGGAATGATAATTCTAAAGAAGTTGTTGTTATTTCTGAGGCGGTTAATGTGTTTGAGGTGGAATGATCCCTACGGTCCATTCTTATGGTTTTCATCCGCCAAAGATTCCACGAGGATGATTGATGAAAATTTTCTGGCCCCGGGCTCCTCCCAGTACTGTCATTCCTTCTGTCGAGCTAGGATCTAGTGCATCTTCATTCTGGTTATGCTTCTTTTAGTTCATTTCCTACATGCGCACTACCTTGCTTCTGCCTGACTGTACTTCATATTTTAGTGGTATTTATCTTACTATAGTCTGTGAATGCTTGGTTCTGGTCTTGTATAGGTGATCTTGATGGTTGTAGGCTAATTTTGGGAGTAACAAAGCACTTCAGTCAAAACTCCAGTGCCCGGGTAATAATTCATTTTTCCTCTATCGTTATCCTGCATATGGGTTTGATTATGAGTTCCCTATATTTAACATGTAATGCTCATCCATTACTTTGTGCGAGAACGATTAACAATGAATCGATGGTTTTATTTCCACAAGTGAGTAATATGATGATAAAGGTTTAAGAATGATTTTACATTGTTTATATTTAGTGTTCTTAAATTTTGAGTAACCAACTTCCTGGTCTCCATGCAGGTGTGCATCTTGTGCCTAAAATCACCTACATTCCGACTTCAGGAGTTCATCCTATTTTTTTTGAGGCTTGCTTGCTTGTTCCAGATTTTTACGACTTACCTTGGCTTATTCTCATAGGGGTCGGTTGAACTCGATTTATTATTGTTCTCTTTTAAATGACGAGATAGGGTTTCACGATGTTAGGTTTTCACGTCCTAAGCCACATAACTAATATATATAGACAAATTTTCCTTCAAATATTATTAATCGTGTTTTAGAATGTATTTAGTTACAAAGAATTTGAGACACTATGTTGTCATGAATGACATAATTTACAAACTATTTTTTGCATTGTCTGGACGAGGTTTTAGTTTTTACTTTTCTCTGGAAATGTTTGGCATAAACTAAGGATTTATATTTTTTTAACCACCAATCGCTCCTCTTTTTATCTGTATACAACATATTATATTTCATGTATGGTATTTTTTATAGATCCACAGGTTTTACTATGTTTGTCATCCTTCTAGATATTCATGTGTCCTACTCCTTTTATAAGTTTTGAATGTATTTAATCTTACTAGAATGATTGTCAAATGGATTTTATGAAGAGTAATAAATTTTATGGTTACTTTTTACACTTTTTTGTGGAATAAAATAAGAATTTCTTGTTCTAGGTAATTGTTTATTCGAAGTTCATCAAACTTCTTCTTTGGTTTCAGTAGTTCACACTGTTGTTGGGAAGGGAATTTGTGAGTTTCACCCTCAAGGTTACAATGATGCTAACCCTTGGTATATCTTGCTAATGGTTTTATTATGATATTTCTCTGATAGTTTTGGTTACTATTAATGTCCTTCTGTGAAAATGGTGTTACAACTCATGCAACAACGATGATCCCCTATCATTATATTAACTAAAACATTCACAGATATAAATTTTCATTCCTACATTATAATATGCTATTATAGTTCATAACATTGTTGAGTCTCCAAAATTTCATCCACTTCTACCCACATTTCCATCATTTCACCCTCATTCTATAGCTCATCCCTCATTCTGTAGCTACATAACCCTACATTAAGTAACCATTTTCACGATAATAAGGATTTAGCATTACATTTTCCAAAGTCATTTATTTTAAGTATTTTAATTGAGTTTGTGATTAAATATTATATAATTAACATGTTTTCATATATACATAAAAGTGGTATAAGTTTTGTGATATTGTAGGCCCACTTGGACATTCTAGAAGGACCCTCCTTGGCCTCCTAACTACAAATTCGAATTTAAAATTCTAAATCATGAGGAATTTTAGAATATTTGAAGAATATATGAATCATTAAGATAGACACATTCAAAGGAGAAGAATCATGGATGTTTTGATATGTGTCCTTATCAAAACTATGAGAGAATTTGGAAAGGATTTGTATCTTATATTTTTAGGAGATTGGTGTAACCACATAAGATAAATGTGGATTTAGGAGAGATTTGAGGATCTGTGGTTATCTTCAATTTTGTATAAATAGGTCTGCACCCTTCATACAAAGGGTTGTAAATGTTTTGTTGTAAATTTTTATTTGTTATAGATTAGAGGTAGCTAGTCGCTAGTTGATAGTTGGAGGTTCCAAGTTCCATTCGAGATGTGATTTGTAAAGTGAGGAGAGAGAATTATTGTAATATATTTTAATAATTTTATGAAATACATAATGGCACTTTGATCTCCATGATGTGATAGTTGTTCGGTGTGCCTGCTAAGGAATGGAGCCCCCCCTTCAACCCTAGTTTTAATAATTTTGTACATATTGGCAACATAGTATAATTGTGTTATTTCATTTATTTTTAGTTAGTGTGCTTTAATTTTATGCAAGTGTGCTTTTCCATTCAGCAAGAGTGATTATAATTATGCAAGTGTGGTGTTATTTCAATTATGCAAATGTCGAGTGATTTCATTTATGCACGTATGGTGTGATTTCATTTCTGCAAGTGTGGTGTGATTTCAATTATGCAAGAGTGATTTCAATATCATGCAAAGTGTGATTTCCTTTGTGTAAGTGTGATTTCAATTTATTTTTGTTTTATTTGATTTAGTTCAAATTAGATTGAATTTTTTTTTAATTAGTTTTACTTTCATTAGATTAATCTAATATGAAATACAACCACCTAGTACATATAGTATAGGTATACCTCATCAGTTTACGAAACCCTGGGTTAAAAAGTAAATGAAATGGATTTAACTAACCATTAAATCACCTAAAAAAAGTCATACAAGTTTTATTTGTAAATAAAATTCATAACTTAACACAGTTATTCAATAGAGAACACCATTTCTCCTAGTTTTTATTATTCATAACTAAATTCAAGTTCTTCTATATATAACACGTGTTCTCTTAGTTTTGAAAATTCATGAATTAATCTTTATTAATATATAAATAAAAGAACGATTTATGGAAAATAAATAACATAAAAAACATCATCATTCCAAATGCTTCTTATTATTATTCACTTTCTTTTATCATTTCCATGAAACATAATAAATAAACCTATTAGAATAGTCAAGGATTCACTTTATTCTATTTTTACAATAAAATAAAGGCCAATGCGTTTATCTAAAAAATTAATTTGCCAAATATTTAATCGGAAGAGACTTCCTCTAGTCCTCAAAACTTATGAGCCTCGAAATTACATCCAAACCTCCCCTCATGCTTTTCTGTTTCCAAAATAGTGTAAAAAAATTCCTCTTCGAAAGCCTCAGAACGACCTATCCAGACTGGACTACATTCCTTACAATGGTTTCCACTGCTCTTTACCATCTCAATAACATCCCTCTACAAATATCTACTTACAGACAACATCCTGTCAAGTTGTCCCTTCTTTTCCTCCACCTAGGCTCTCTTCCTCTTCGATCTAAGATTTTCCCTTTTATCTCTATTGGGAGGGGAATAATTTCTTCTTTCAAATCTTTGGAAACTAATATATCTTTTTTTAGAAGTATTTTACTTTTCTTTCTCTCACCAGGTCCAATACTTTTCAAAAACGAAATTCAATAATTATCTATTTCGTTTTATATTTTTTCCCTTCTTTTACCAACATAGTTACTAAGCTTAATCATAGTAAAAACAAGAATATGTAGAAAATTTTTACAAGATCAGGGGTGTTACATCTGCCCCCTCTTGAGAAAAATAACTTCCTCAATGCTTACTCATGCCATTGGAATAGTTCTGTGTATGATACCTATAGTAATATTTCATCCTTAGAAGCTACCTCTCATGGGCTAAAGTGCCTCCAATGCACTTTAAAATGGGAAATGTTTCCCATGGTCTGTGACAATATATTTTGGTACACAAAACCTAGCGATGACATGATTAAAGAGGAATAAATAATGTATTTCATAGGAATTATTGTTTGTAGGCATCACTTCCTCCCACTTGGTAAAATAATCTACTGACACAATGATGTGGACATGCCCCCGATTGAGTGAGGGTTACATGTCATAAATTCAATTCCCCATTTTGTGAAGGTTCCAATGGAGATAACATGATGTAAAGGAGCAACTGTAGTGTAACAACACTGGTTAAAAATCCATGTAATAAAAATAATAAATGCAGAAATAAGACCAAAGTCAGAAGACACATATTCCAAGCTGAATGTTGCACAAAATATAGTGATGGGGATCACTAGTGGCTAATTAATGGTATGGAAATTGGAAAAGGAATTGGAAAAGTCTTTATAAAGGAAAATAAGCATTAATTGCCATTTTATTTATGAAAATAATCAAAAATAGGAGAAAAGGAAGCTAAAAGGTCACAAAATTTCATGCGAGGAGAATTGAAGGAAAACTAGAGGAAAAATAAGAAAATAAAGGCCTCAATGATAAAATGGATTATCAATATCATTTCATGGATTTTTTCTAGTTTAATATTGGAGTTCCCTCTCTAATCTCTCTCTCTCTCATACTCTTGCATAATTAGAAAAATATTGGAGCTCTGTTGGAGCTCATAAAATTTGGAGAAAGAAGGAAAAGGAAAGGAAGGAAGCACAAGGGGACAACAAGATCAAGTGAAGATCACTTAATTTGTGGGTACCGAGTTTGATGTATGGCTTACTTGCTATTTTTGGCATGAATGGTGTATGCATATGGTTATTTGGTTATGATATGTCATTGGGATGGAGGATTTCCTCGATTGACAGTGATATTGTCTAGCTGTGCCATTTTGTGGATAGCCATCGTGTTGTGGGTTTTCCATTTCGTTTTTTTCTTGGTACTCCTATTTTTTATGGACGTGGGTTTATTTATTATTTTAAGGAGCCTTGGTTGAACAAATTCTTTGGAATCCATGGAATAGTTTGGGTTGAGTTACTAGTAATGGAAGACTTGGTTGGACACATAATTTTCAACCCTTGGTGGGTTGAGTTACTAGTCTTGGAAGCCTTGGTTGCTCAAACAATCTGGAGCCCTACGCTAAGGTGTGGGTTGAATTACTAGTCCTGTAGTGAGATCAGGAAAAATTCTCTGTAGCCCTTGGAAACTTTGGTAGAGACCGATATGGTGATGGTTAGTGACATCCAGCCATGAGGTGGAATCATTGGTTGAGGGTTGGGAAGATTTTCCTCTAGAATCTATGGCTTGGTTTTTCTTTGTTATTCCATGAAATATCACATTAATTCTTGGAATATGGCGTAGCAGTGGTTGGATAAAAGATAAATTTGGTTTAGTCAATTCTATTTTCAGGTGGTAGGAGGAAGTCCCTGACTTGGTTGGATTTTGTATATGTGAATACGAGCTCTTTTTCTCTTGAATTTTGTGAGTAACTGTACTTGTTATTATGTGGCTTTGGTGGTTGTTCTATCATTTTTATTATTCATGTTATATGTTGGTTATAAGAATTTTTTTATAAAAAACATTACTTATGGATATCATCATGTTTTGGTTAGTAAATGAATGGTTAATGAATTTATGAACCAATAGTTGTTATTGCAGTTATTATGAGACAAAATTAGACCTTATTGACAATTATAAGATAAGTATAAAACCATTATGTTTAAATATTCATTCGTGACAAGTAGATTGTATGTTTTCCATGTGGTTGACAAAATGTATATCATGGTTAGCCCTTGATAGGTCAAGTACTTGTCTAATTTTTTTATTTATATATTTTTCCTCGTGTCATTTTTTATTTTGTAAATTTTGATTAAGTTATGAGTATTGGTCTAGAGACTAGCCTCGAAAAATTTCCTCAGATCTCGCGGTCACAGTCGTAGAACTAGGTGAAAAAAACTACAGTCGCTCCCTTGCAGGATTTTGCATACGACTAGAGAGCTGCAACCAAATTCAGGAAATATTGTGTGTATGGGAGTCCAAACCAGTGAGAAATGAAATTAACTTAGGGTTTCGGTCCCTGGAAGGGTGGTTGATCCCTTTGGGTCCTATAGCACCTAAGGGAAGTCAGTAAGGTTTTAGTTTTTTCAACTCCACTTCATTAAGCTAATCTAGGAGGTTGAGTCATATCATAGTAACTCCTTGTCACATATTTACCTTGACACTTGTGGAGGAGGGTGGTTAAAGAGTGGTATGAGAGCTCCCGGGTTCAACACTTGGACTATATGGGAAAAACGTGTTTTTCATGCATGCATGTAGATTTTATATGTGCTTGTTATGTATGCACGGTTGTGTTCATTGTTACAATTCTTTTTTCATGTAGAAATTGATCATGATGTTGTTGGGAGGTGTTTCTCATGCACACATCTCGGTTGGATATGTGTTTATTATTCTTGTGGTCTATATGCTTATTAAGTATGCATGGTTATGGTCATTATTGTATTTGCGTCATCATGCATAGGTTGTTTTTGAAGTGATAAATATGCTTATTTAATTTTTTATATGTGTGTTATGCTAATCTGGGTTGATCTGGCAGATGAGATAGTCTCCCTTGAACTTCATGGAGGGAAATGTGATTTTTTTATATTTGGTTATTTGACATGGTATGTTTTTAGGAAGTATAGAATCTGAAAATATTAAAAGCAATATGGTAGACTAAAATTCATGTGATTCTCCCAATATATCAAATGAGCAGCATGGTGATGAGTACTCCCCCCACATAGTAAATACAATTAGAATTTTGAAGCAAAATATAAGAGGTTTTAAAGTAGATAATGAAAATTTCATTCAATCACAAGAGAGACTTGCTAGGGAACATGAGAAACAAGTAGAGGTAAATGTTGTGATTCTTTACATGTTATTAGAATTATAGAGACAAGGACCACTTAGGAGTAGTGGTGGACATTAGGAAAAGACTAATGGAGCATATCATAGTATGTCTCATGGCGGGAATAAGTTATATAGAGATTATACTGTCAGGGGTGACACGTTCTTGGATAGACCTAATAGATGAGGGAATGCACATGGCCTTTACTCTAGTCTGGGTTCAGGCACGTATCATGGTCATAATTTCTATCGTCTTTATAGGAGAAGTGACAGGGGATATTTTTGAAATGGATTCAAGAAAGAAAATCCACCTACATTTGTTGGAGAAATGAAGAAGTTACAGGATGAAAAAGCATGGTTACTTGGAATGAATAATTTCTTCTGGTTGCATGATTACTCAAAGAATCTGAAGGCCAGAATAACTACATTTTATTTTAAAGGTAAAGAAGAAAATTGGTGGGAATATGTGAGGAATTTCAGAGGAATTCACGAATATCAGTTGACTTGGAGTGAGCTTGAGCGAAATTTTAGGAAGAAGTATATATATGTGAGATACTATGATGATAAGGCAAATGAATTCTATGAGTTTAATATGGGATCTATGATCAATGATGAGTACACTTGAAATTTCTTGTATTATTTGAGGTATGTGTCTTATGTAAAGATTCATGAGTGTGTTTTCTTCTTGTTGTATTCTTCAAACCTTAGTTTCTTAATTTGTTGGTGTAGGTCTTCTATTGTTCTAGACTATCTAAGCATGTCCTGGACTTCTTCAAGAAATGACTTGTATGTGGTATATTGCCACATATTGTCTTCTGTAGTCCGTTTTTCATCATCAATCTATTGCAACATACGATGAGAATAATATTTTATCTCTTCAAGAATCCAATACCTGAAAATTTCATTGACATGTTCAGCATGCATGTTTTCTTCAATATTCATATCTACAACTTCTATATAGACCTCATCTAGACATGGTGTTGCAAGCCATGTTTCAAGAAACTTTAACTCTTATTCATAGTCTTTCTATTTACCTGCACATTGGAATTCAATGGTAAGTGTAAAATCATCTCTAAAACCACAATGGTTTCGTTCCTTCTACTCTAGAATGAGAGCTTTCACTTGTTTCACTTCCTTCTCTCCTTATGCCTCTATGTTTGTTTATGTTTTCTCTCTATAGACTGATTTCTTTGCATGTGCCTATATCTTTGTTTTTTTTCTGCCTTTATCTTTGTCTCTGTCTTTGTCTCTGTATCTACCTGTTTCTTTATTTCTGTCTTTGTCTCTCTCTTTATCTTTGTGTCTGTCTTTGTCTCTTCTTCACTAACTTGTGTTTTTGCAAATAGGTTTTCTTCCACTAACTCAAGTGGGATTTTATGATTCAAGAACATCATGTCTATATCATGTTTTTTTTGCATCATTTGTAGCCAATCATCATTAGCAAAAAATTCTTTATCAAAGTTTACGTCAGCAATATTAATCAATGGATTTACCATAGTATTTTTACTCTCATCGTCAGGCTCAGTTGCTAGATTAACCAAATCATCATCAACAAACTCTGTTGCTGGAATCACGAAATCATCATCAGCAAGTTTGGTTGTTGGAATCACCAAATAATCATCAACAAGCTCTGTTGTTGGAATCACAAAATGATCATCAACAAGCTCTATTGTTGGAATCACCAAGTCATCATCGAAAAGTTGTGTTACTGGTATCATCAAGTCGTCATCAATAATATTTTTTGTTGGATTCATCAAATTGTCATCAACAAGTTGTTTTGTTGGATTCACTAAATTTTCATCAGCAAGATCTGTTGTTGGATTCATCAAATCATCATCCACTTGTTGTTGTACACAAGGGGGTTCATGATCATATTAGTGCTCCTTCTCTACTGCTTCTGTAAGTTATTCATATACATCATCCACTTGTGGCTGAGAATGGTGGGATTCAACAAAAATTTCATCTGGTTGTAGATCTACTGCTATAGATCCACCTTAATCTTCAATTTCAAGTCTACCACGTGCACCAAAACTACTCTCAAGGGTATCCCAAGCCTCCTTGGCTATCTTGGCATCTGAAATGAGAGGGAGAATGTTTTCCTCCACATATTGTTTTAAGCATTTTAATCAAAAGAAATCCTTTTGTCTCTTCACTTCAAAATCTAAAAAGATATCAAATGTCTCATTTTTTATGTTTAACCTCTTCACTTTTCCCATTTGTTGAGTATTTTTTTAATACATCTCAATAATAAAACTGATTTGCAGGCATCTTTTGTGATGAATTCTCCATTTCTGGGTATGAATTTTGGTGGCTCGTATTGCTTCAGAGCTATAACCCACCCGCACTTGCCTGTATCCCACGATAGCTTGAAAATGGTGTAAGGGAGTTTGACTAACGCATTTTGTTGCTATGGATAACATATATCCATGCTTCCATATCCCTCGTATAATTCTCTTCTTTGATTTTCTGGAGTGGGTTACTAGCTTCAATTTTTTTAATTGAAGGTCTACAAATTGCTCTTATACAATGAGCTGACACCGGCAACAGATCCTTTAGATCTCTTCCTCCTCCATCGACACACCTATGTGACAGATCTTCTGCATTAATCGCATTAGGATCGGATCAGCATAGGGATTCAATGAATCGACACGATTAATGTTCTTGGATCCACTCTGATCAAAACTATCTTTCCTCATTTGTTTCACATTTTTGGCGCATATATTCTTCTAGTAAACGTGCTCCTCAAGTTGCCATATAATTTGGATAACTATTTTGTCGAGGCTTTGTGGCTGCATGTGAGGCATATCGATATAAGTTTTTGAAACTAACGCTTCTCATAAATATTCTCAACTGCTACTTTTGAACTTTTGCGTTGCATTAATAACGCATTTTCTAAACTGATGGGGTGCGTTAATAACACATTTTCTCAAAATTATAAAAAAATTCTCACCATTCTTCTCGAAATGGCTTTATCTCTACTGCTTTTAGGTAGGAGGCTTCTTCAAATTTCTTAAGAATTTTTCTTCTCTCTCAAAGAATCTTGTGCATGCTTGCCTCTTCCCTATGCTGCTCCAACTTCACTCACGTTGTTGCTCTCTCTAGGAGTCTTATGCAAACTAGCTCTGATACCATGACAATAATTGAAAACTAAGAATAAGTGGAGCATAGGATTAGCTCAATAATAATACATTGGAGACATCAACATTAAACAAATGTAGTTATATTCAACTAAAATTGGACTAAGGGAAACTAAACTGGGACACTTTGATGGACGGTTTTGACACCTATCAGGTGGTTGGAAATAGATTCTCCAATAGGAAAATGAGCTCTTTTAATTTTTTATCAAGGCAACAATTCCTAATTTAATGGCGTAAAAGTTGCCATTGTTGGCTTGATAATTTACCAACAAAAATAGTCTAATAATCTAGGGAAATTATTCCACATAGGTTTTAGGGTTTAAAAAATTTCTTCTAGTGTGAGAGTTGTTATAGTATATCCCATACAATTATAATAATAAAAACTTCTCTTTCAATAAACAAGAAATCATATAGTGCAATGATTTTTCTTAATCACTCATCAATTCAATAATATTTAAAAACTCACTACAATTCCAAAAAAAAGAAGCAATTCAACAGTTCCTCCACAATCAAGTACCTATAGGGGCAGCTAGATTAGGTGATTTATCTTACTTCGATAATTTCATGTGATGTAATCTTAGTTAAATTTATTATATTCTTATTTATCTTGATTATATATACTGATATTTTCATCAAAAATCTACCAAACCATAAATAACAATAAGATAAGAGGACACAAGTTATAGGCGATCAACTAGGGCCAAATTCTCTCCAGTTGAGAGGAAAACCCGCAAGAATCCTTCTCTTCTTATATAAATCAATTAAAAAATTCTAAGAACTATGACCCTCGACCAAGACCATTTCAATACTAAGTCAAAATTTTCCTCCTTGATGAGATTTCATTCTAGAAACTTTGAACTCACCAACTTCGGAATTTCAGCCCCGAGCAACAATCCACAACTCAAAACTTCTACCTGGCTTCAATTCTTCAACTTGTCCTACAACATCAATTTCCCACAAGTATACGTGAATTAATGTAATCACAAATTCATGTAAAATGAATTCCTATAATTTGGAACTGCTGCAATCACACCCAAATTCCTATGGTTGTGAGTTCTTGTAATCACGTCTGAATTCTTGTAGTTGCAAATTCCTGCAATCACTCCTAAATGTCCGTAGTGGTGAATTCCTGTAATCACACCTGAATTCCCGTAGTCTTGAATTCCTATAATCATACCCAAATTCCTATAGTTGTGAATTCCTATAATCACACCTAGAAAAAATTGAGTGTCTTATTCTACAAATGAGGTTGAATTATTCCTTTTATATTGTATATTTTTTCCCTAAATTAGACAAACTTGTCTAGGTTGAGCCCAACTTGATATTTTCACCATGCAGAGGCCTTAGAGGGTATTTTGACTCTATTTTGACAAATAAATTTTATTTACAATATGTAACATGCCCAAATGGATCTTCAATACATGACAATGACATAATTGACATATAGAATAAATGACAAGCCCTACAAGCTCTAAATGTGATCTTTAACTAAAAATAAATTCCCCTTCAGCATTTAAACCATGCCTCAGGAATAACAATAATAAATTATTATTATTATTATTATTATTATTATTGTGGCTTATTAAAGAATGAGCTTCATGCTTGGGTCACCATGTTTCAGGTCAGAGTCTCCATTGAGGACTTCTAGGATTTATTCTGATTTAATAGATTCATTGTACTCTTAAAAGAGACCCGTCTTGGGCTTTTCAATCATGTAAGAATGTTTAATATTGAGTAAAATATGAATTATGTATCCTCCACACGAAATCAACCTAGAGGGCATCATGTCGGTCTAAGATACACCTATTTGACCTTACGTAGAGCCTATAAAAGGAAGGAAATTGAACTCATTTGGAGCACACACTCTCTCAATAAGTTCGATATCTCTTCTAACTTGGAAAATTTCAAAGTGTGTTTCCGGAAAGCCAAAATAAGTGCAAGTTTGTGGAAGTCTAAGAAGAAGAAGAAAATCAAAATTCTGGTGCTTCTCTCTCTTTTTTTTGTGCTCTGGATTGGGAGATCAAATCCTTCCAAGTTTTACCTATAATGCAACCAAAATTTTGTATGCTTAGAGGAATCAAGAACTACTAGATAGAGGAAACAAGCACCTAGAATGCAACCAAAATTGTGTCTATCCAAGAAAATAGTGAAGAAGATCGGCAATGATGTTTTCGATATTGAACCCTCCATAATGGAAGATGACTAGTGTCCAGAGATATTTCCCTTCATGTAATAATGTGTGAGCTCCAATTCACTATCTCTCAAAGAGAGCGTGCTGCTCATGTTTAGGATCCAAGTGCTAACCTGTTGTAGTTCACTGATCATGGCAGAATTTCTCTGAGTGTTTTCATGGTATCCTCTACTAACTCACTTGCTCAAATATTTCCCTTGATATCATAGGCATGGGCTCTTGTGACAGCTCTCTTTTATGAGTCGTATTATGAACACAACATCTTCGAAGTAAATATTTAGTAAGCCCCTTCTTCCATGTTTTGTATGCTTCAATTTTTCATTCTGTTTTGTACGTTGTTGCACTAGCTGAGTGCTGAGCTAAGATTTTGCATGTTTGGAATGTTGATGAAGGAATGGGAGGGGAATATTGGCTTCCATGTGAGAGCATTTTTTCATGTATTTCATGATGTAGGAAGGTAGCTAGGAAGGTGGAGACACCCTCCCCCACACCAACTTCTCTCCACACTCATAATGTATTCCACCAGTTTCTCTCACCACCCCCCTCAATGGAGTTTCAAATCGTTACCATCATGACCATAACCAAAATTCTCCACGTGATCAATACCCCACAATGCCATGATCAATTCTAGGACCTGATCCCTCCCATGATGCTAAGGCACTCAATAGGAATGAGGAGGCCATGAATCAATAGGCTCTCCAATTTTTTATTGAGTTAGTGGGCATCAAGCCACAGTTCCTCCACTAGCAGATCGTTAATGTTGGTATAAGCATACTACAAATTCATGAGGTCGAGACTCAAGAAGAGGGAACTTGAAATCTCTCCATAGAGTTCATTACTACCCTCGTGGAGGCTTGGGA
This sequence comes from Pinus albicaulis, assembly GCA_034641835.2. NCBI lineage: Eukaryota > Viridiplantae > Streptophyta > Pinopsida > Pinales > Pinaceae > Pinus > Pinus albicaulis. The sequence goes on along the minus strand of CM076572.1, from coordinate 1,016,214,337 downwards.
GCGCACCCCCTAAATGATGCGCACGTTCCCTCATTTGATTGGTAGGTGTTGAGGTATAAAATATATCTTTTTAACACCTATTTATCCTACATTAATTATCAATCCGGGAACGACTTTTTATTTCAAGAGTGTACTCAGTCTGAGGTGGAAATTTATCCAAGAACAATTTTGTGTGAGATGTAGTACAGTATTCTAAATACAAAAGTAAACAAATGCTTGGGAGAGAAATCTAATTACAATAACATAAATTCAAATCCTCTGAAACTTAACTATTCACTCAGCAAACATCAATCGAGGATAAAGTAGCAATAACTCATTCCTCTAGAAATTGATGCAATTGAAATCAAACTGGAACAAGACAATCAATCTGGGAATGAGGAAGCAATAACTAATGTTCCCTACAACTGACAGTCCTGCTCTTAAGAAATCAAAGGGAAATCGAAATTGAACTAATTGTTGTTGAAAGTAAACAAAGAAGAAATCTTATTGGAAGCAAGAATTAGAAAGGAAAAGCAATCTAAAATTGAATGGCTATGTGCATAAACAAAAAAATGTAACAATGTAAATAAACAATCTTTCTGCAATCTGAAGCTAATGAATTGGAATTGATCAGTAGAAAATATAAACTTATAACAACAATTCTATTAAACACCAAGCCCACAGCAAACGTTGTTAAACAGTAATCGACATGAACAACAAGAAAATGGAGTTAAATATTGAAAAAAAAAAAGCTTAGTAAACAATAACAAGATGAATAATACGATAATTAAGATCGTTGTTGAAGTGGAACAGCGATGCAATTCATTAATGGAACGCACCAAGATCCATAAGCAATTAAACAACAAACCAATTAACTTTCAAACTGTAATAAAAGAAAATATGAACTATCTCACAACAATAATGAAAATATAGAGATACAAACAGCGGATTGATCCACCAGGGCCGGGCCCTCAACCACTAGTGAAATGTCCCTGGGTTTTACTTCAGAGCTTGAGAAATGGAACGAGAATGCATCTTTGTATTAATAAAACATGAATAGCTTTTACATCAGTTGCTCTTTGATCACGAGAGTCAAGGAATTACAGTGTTACAAAAAGGAATTCAATAATCATCCATTGTTCTCCAATACATAATACATGCTCTCCTTTTATAATCAGAAAGAGGAGAAATTAAATAGCAAATATGATCTCTCATAACAATATTGGATTGTTCCCAACAACTTGATCAAACAGAAAATATATTTCCATCAATCTTTCAACAAAAAAAAGTCAAATTTGGATTTGCAGCTGAGATAGTTCGGAGGACGGCCACAACAATAAATCTGAGAAAATCGTACTCAAAGAACCTTGTATTTCTCTCAAGGCCGAATTTGGGCAAACCGTTCTAGACAAAACCCATGTTCCAAATTTTCCAGATTCTTCTTCATTTGCCCAGAATCTCAACCGCAAAACTGTCACTTCTTATTCCAGAGAATTTCTGAGTTGGAATATTTGATGATGATTTGGAGATCAAATCTGCAATCTGGAAAATATCTTGGAGGCTAAAATGGTGAGTGTTGGTACAAAATATATTATTAAACCATCATTGATAAAATTATGCATAATAATCATCAATTTATTAAAAATAAAGGAGAAGAAATAATATTCATCCATAAGAGCATAAATCATTTGAAAATGGATTTATATGATAAATTATATTAAATGACATGATAAAGAAGAGTAAAAATGGATGAAATAAGTGTTAAAAAGTGGTCGTATTCACGGCCCAACATACCCCAAAACTGAATATATTGCATGTCCTCATGCAACCCAAAGACAAAAATCATGTGTTAACCAAGCAAAGAAAATTGTTCATCCCAACTCATGAAATGGATGGAACAAATGCATATTTCCTCAAATAATGAATATTCAATTTTAGCAATAGAAGCATAAAATTTTTTACAGTTGACGTTCAACTATATGTATATGAAGTTGCAGAAAAATATGACATAAGTAACAACAAACTTCATTAACCATTTTCTAAAAAATCAGATCGTCTTGATGCACGGATCATGAGATATAAACAAAATGGTTGTAGGTGATAGTGCATAATTTTCGAAATTTTATGAACTAATTTAGCGTGAAATTATCTGGGTTTGTGTATTTTAATGATACCTCTTTGTTATCTACAAATCACAAGAATTCAGTTCATAGTTTTAAAGATATACGAAAATCAATTTCTGCACTATATACAAATGAAATCGTATGCCTTAAATGAGAAAATAAAGTGGAAAACATCCATCATGTGTAGCAATTCCCCTCCCCCCACCCCCCCAAACTGAAGAATTAGCATATCCTCATGCGATGCTAGAAAACAAAGAGAGGTGGTTGCTACAATCTGTTGAAATCGATACTCATTATAAAACAACATGGAATAAGGGAGGTGTTGAGAATGAATAAGAATATCAATGGATGATAAAGAATATTACTGACATGGTCATAAGAAAGAAATGAAGGAAATCAACACTCCCCCAAACTAAAAGATTAGACGTGTCTAAAAAAAATGGGAAGTGGTAAAGATGTGAAATGAATGATGATAAATAATGCTCAATGGATTTTCATGAAATTTTCCTAAATTCATAATAAATCAGAAAATTATGTTATTTTACCTCAAGTGTTACCTTCGAAAAAATGTGGAATGACATGTAGGGACTGGCCTTTGTTGAAGCTGATGTAGGCTGAGTGGATACTAAAAGTGATGCAAAAGGTGGAAGCCATGTGCGCTTTCGTGAGCCTTTGCTATTAGTTGCAATAGTGTGGTCGTGCTGCGAATAGAATTTCCCCCCATATTTTTTGTTCTCTTGTAAACAAATCACAATTCTGTATGCAATTTTCTTGAATCCACAGTTTTAGTTTTGAATGGCAACAGATAAGATACATGGGAAAAATTCAATCAGCAAAAATTCTATAGAAATGCAGTATGAATATTGTGACAAAATGGTAGCATACCGCACAGCAATTGTATAGCATGGAAAGGCATACATACTTATGATACGATCAACAAATTATTGCATTACTTAAATCAACGCATATTTTGAAATCGTTAGTAGATATGGAAATGTTTATATAATGATTCGAAAATAAGGGAAATGACAACTGATGTGAAAAAAATACTTATGCGGTCATTATCCACATAAACCATTATGATCGATTTATAAATAAATTTCATGCATAAGCGGTTCTGAACAAAGGTTTTAGGAGCATACTCTCATTTGATATTTAGATAAAGATATAAGAAAAGGGTTTATCATTACTATTTATTTGTGAAAAATATGACTTCAATACCATCAGCAGAGCTCTGTTGCCCACAGGTGTCTATAACCTTGACAAAGTTTCTTTCTCACCCTTGCAACCATTATCCTTTATTTATCCCTAGGGAAGTGCTGTGTGATGTCATGATGGAGGCCACTATGCTGGCTTGGGAACCAGATGAATCACAATGCCATTCACTGGGATGGGGTGAAAAATAGGCAGGCCGGCTCGTGATGAGACCTCCTGTTCCAAGGACTTTTTATTTTTCTGAGTTGTCCATTGGGTCATATCCCTAGTGTGGTGACCATAATGGGAATGCCACTTCACTGCTCCCTTATGATCATGGTAGGCTGGCTCTTAATGAGACCCCCTATCCTCCATCTGCCATATCATAGAATTGTTAGTAATCATATAGAGATATTTTTTTTGTTTTTTTACATATAGCACTTCTCTATATATATATAAAGGGTGGCTCAACACTCCTTAAGATTAGGGATGATGGAAGAAGTCTGAACATCTCAATAGAGAAAGTATGCCCTTATTGTTATTTAATAAGTAAAAATCAAAGAGAGTTATGAAGATTTAGGGAAAAACCAACATGATAAAGATAATCGATCATATTAATTTTAGTGAAAATAAAGACAACAAAGGGATATAGATGGTTGTGTCTTTTCCTTTTTCTTATCACTACGAAAAAAAAAATTCTTAAAAATGATAATTTCTCTTGACTAGCTGATTCCAGTAACCTTATAACTTGTGTATCTTTACATGAATTGTATGTTTGCCTTTCAAAGAATCATGAAAAATTCACAAAATGTGCTAGACATGTTGTTTAAAAAAAAAAAAATGCACTCAAAAAGTGTTGTTCCTTTGGAAATGAACAGCAAAAAAAATCTGTGAAAATGTTGTTCCTTTGAAAAGGAGCATCAAAAACAATCTGCGAAAATGTTGTTCCTTTGGAAAGGAACAACAAAAGCAAGCTGCGAAAATGTTGTTCCTTTGGAAAGGAACAACAAAAAAAAAAATGCAGCAAAAATTTTGTTCTTTTTGAAAGGAACAACAAAACTAATCGGCAAAAATGTTGTTCCTTTTAGAAGGAACAACAAAAATAAACACACAAACACACTGTTTCTTAAGAGGAATGACTATTGTTCCTTAAGAGGAATGATTATTGTTCCTTAAGAGGAACAACAAATAGATATAAACACGCGAAGATGCTACAGGGAACATCAAAGCAAAAAAATAGAGGAAAGAAAAAAGCTAATGTGCAATCCATTGTCAAGAAAATCCAATCAGTTAAAAAGGAAAATCTATGTACAGGTTTCAAGAAAAAGTAATTTTACAGAATTGGTGCTACCGAAGAATTACCTTCTGCAATTGAAACTTGCATGGTGGGGTCCTTATTGTTCAATTTCCACTGGAGAGAAAATTATAATTTGAAGAAATTAACACCTGAAACAAAAAAACATAAAAGAAATCAGAAAAGAAACAACACTTTATTAAGTTACAACAGCTATGATGTTATTTCCTAAGCGAATATCAATCTGTTAATGGGAAAAAAATTATCTTTTTGAAAAATGTTTTGGCAGAAGTGGCATGAATATTGAAATGGAAACCAATTCTTCATTTCTTCTTGTTATGAATCTATTACGTAATGAACTGGATGAAATTCTCTTGTTTTACTAAAATTTCTCTCAAGAATCGCTCGTCCATAAATTGACCTTCTTTGTTATCCTAAGACCTGCAAAAAAACGAGTGTCTACCTGCAATAAAACATTAAATCATGGATAAAGAGAGGTGTACAAGCTCCTTTAATCCAAGAATTATGAAAAAACTAAAAAGTAGTTACTCTATAGAACAAACCATGGAAAAATAAAACAAATTTTATTTGTCACCTGCGAGAGGCAGTGGTCGACTATACTAACCAGCAGTGTTTTAATCATACCTTCTTTGTTTTTCGTCTGATTTGAGTGATTCCAAATCCAAATGAGAGCTATTTCAAATTTTGATCTCTGATAGAAACACATTTTAAAAATTCCATGTAATGGTATGTTAAATTTGCTTAGAACAACCTGCATAATAGTCATTTTCGATTTTCCAGCTCAGACCAACAGTTGATATTTCAAGCATAAATTTTTTCGTTTGATGGAAGATTGAACCGATTAAAATTTGAGATTAAATTAGAGTCATTTATTGATATCCAATAAAAAAAAGTTTTGAATACAAGAAGAATTAATGGGTCAAATACGTTAATGAACAACTGAGAAAATAGAGTTTCAAGAGTGCTAATTTATGATAGACAGTCAGTCTTTTGGTCATAAATTCCTCATACGATATCAAAATTGAGTGATTAAATTTTTTTTTAAACTAGATTCATAGGGTAATCTACCATAGAAATAGGTTTTAAAAATATAGTCATTTAGGCCTCCAAAAACTGATTGTCCCAACTCTATTGTTGAGTTGCCTACTAGACACCGTGTCAATGTTTTGGTTCTAACTTTTTCATTTAAAATCAAAATGGAGTGATTAAAATTGGGTTGGAAAGTAAAAATAAATTGCTAATTAGGATAGAAACATATTTTAAAAATATTCAATTTTGGTCCCCCAAAACATGATTGTCCCAACTGTGTTTTTAGAAATTTCATCAAGCCCCCAAGCCAAAAAATATGATATTCAAGAAATTTTTCCATATTGGTGATAAAAATGGATATGAGTGTTTGTAGAATTTTTATTTTCAATATAATGCATCTACATAAAAAAATAGATTAAAATATTTATCACCGATGTTGATTTCCACAACGTGTTGCAACAAAATCAACTATTTTTACAAAAATAAAAAAATGTGTTTATTTTATTTATTTTATTTTCTCCACTAACCTACTCTTCTTTGAAAATTGAATATGCTTATGTATAAGAGTATTCCCAGTGGAGCCATTTCCAAAATAAGGCCTCTAGTATGTACATACCCAAATTTGAAAAATCCATGTTGATAAATAGTAGGGTATGAGAAGCCAACTCCCTTTCTTGTAAAAAAAAATTGGGCGAGAATTCTCAATTTCTTGGGAATATTGCTCAGTTTCTTTTGTTTGGCTATGTACCTCAGCAAAGGCTACAGATAATGATTCTATGGCCTGAAAGGAACTAGTAGTTTGTCTATAAATAACTTTCCTAGGTCCTACTGATGGCTGAGATTCAGTTTTCTTAAGAAGTTTGTCAATAAGGTCGTTCTCCCAAGGGTCACCAGTCCCTTAGGTTTTTCAGGTTTGGGAGGAATTTTTTCTTTTTTATATTTTCTAGTCATTCAAAAAAATGCAAGCATTTATTCCTACCTAAAATTTTTACCCAATTCTATTGTGAAGCGGGCTATGAGCAAGTATGTTCCTTGCTCAGTGCGCAGGTTCTTACCTTCCTTCTTTAATACCTAATTCTTCCCAAGCAGAAAAAATGTCAAATGTGCATCACTCCTTCTAAATAGAATACACTCTCCCTGGCAACAACGCCAAAATGTTGAGGTATAAAAGGTATCTTTTTAACACCTATTTATCCTACATTAATTATCAATCCAGGAATGACTTTTTATTTCAAAAGTGTACTCAGTCTAAGGAAGAAATTTATCCAAGAACAATGCTGTGTGAGATGTAGTACAGTATTCTAAATACAAAAGTAAAAAAATGCTTGGAAGAGAAATCCAATTACAATAACATAAATTCAAATTCTTTGAAACTTAACATTTCACTCAGCAAACATCAGTCGAGGATAGAATAGCAATAACTCATTCCTCTAGAAATTGATGCAATTGAAATTAAACTGGAACAAGACAATCAATTTGGGAACGAGGAAGCAATAACCAATGTTCTCTACAATTGACAGTCCTACTCTCAAGAAATCAAAGGGAAATCGAAATTGAACTAACTGTTGTTGAAAGTAAACAAAGAAGAACTCTTATTAGAAGCAAGAATTAGAAATGAAAAGCAATCTGTAATTGAATGACTATGTGCATAAACAACAAATTGTAACAATGTAAATAAACAATCTTTCTGCAGTCTGAAGCTAATGAATCGGAAGTGATCAACAACAATATTAACTTAAAACAAAAATTCTATTAAACACTAAGCCCACAGCAAACGTTGTTAAACAGTAATCGACATGAACATCAAGAAAATGGAGTTAAATATTGAATAGCAAAGCTTTAGTAAACAATAACAAGATGAATAATATGGGAATTAAGATCCTTGTTGAAATGGAACAGCGATGCAATTCACTAACGTAACACACCAAGATCCATAAGCAATTAAGCAACGAACTGATTAACTTGCAAACTGTAATAAAAGAAAATATGAAATATCTCACAACAATAATGAAAAGATAGAGATACAAACAACGGATTGATCCACCAGGGCCAGGCCCTCAACCACCGGTGAAACGTCGCTGGGTTTTACTTCAGAGCTTGAGAAATGGAATGAGAATGGGCCTTTGTATTAATCAAACATGAATAACTTTTACATCAGTTGGTCTTTGATCACGAGAGTAAAGGAATTACAGTGTTACAAAAGTGAATTCAATAATCATCCATTGTTCTCCAATACATAATACATGCTCTCCTTTTATAATCAAAAAGAGGAGAAATTAAATAGCAAATATGATCTCTCATAACAATATTGGATTGTTCCCAACAACTTGATCAACAAAAAAATATATTTCCATCAATATTTCAACAAAACCAAGTCGAATTTGGATTTGCAGCTGAGATAAATTGGAGGGCGGCTGCAACAGTACATCTTAGACAAATGTGCTCAAATAACCTTGTGTTTCTCTCAATACAGGCCGAATTGGGGAAAACCAATTTTTAAGAAAGATGATTTGGTCTGTTCTGGACAAAACCCATGTTCCAGATTTTCCAGATTCTTTTTCATTTGCCCAGAATTTCAACCGCAATACTGTCACTTCTTATTCCAGCGAATTTCTGAGTTGGAATATTTGATGATGATTTGGAGATCAAATCTGCAATCTAGAAAATATCTTGGAGGCTAAAATGGTGAGTGTTGGTAAAAAATATATTATTAAACCATCATTGATAAAATTATGCATAATAATAATCAATTTATTAAAAATAAAGGAGAAGAAATAATATTCATCTATAAGAGCATAAATCATTATAAAATAGATTTATATGATAAATTATATTAAATGACATGATAAAGAAGAGTAAAAATGGATGAAATAAGTGTTAAAAAGTGGTCATATTCACGGCCCAACGGTAGGCCTTATTCTATTCTTATGAGAATGCTTCTTAATATCGAGGATGATTTTTCATGGCATTTTTCCAATACTAAAGACAAGGATGTCAGTGAATAAAGTAGTTACAACGTTGGGAAATATTTCTTGTATTCATTTGGATATTTCTCTAGAGGAAATACCATCGTTCCCACTACCTCTGAGTTGCTTCCTGTGTATTTGGATGATCCTACCTGGTGAAAAAAATCATGATTCTCTGATTCCTCTCACCGAGATTGAAGAAAGCTATGCCAAGGCATTCCCACATTGAATATTTTTTTTTTCATCTTTTCTTATGTAGAAATTTCACTCTAGAAACACACATAAAGATCAATGGATGTGTTACATAACACACAAATCCTTTAGATGGCATGCTATTCCATGAATTTTATTTATTGTGGAAAAAAAAGACCCATATTTGTACCTAGACTCATCATTCTTGATATTTCAATCCTTTTTTTTATCCCTTTCGACGTGCGAGTTTTGACATCATCCATTTTCTAGATGCCATTTGTGTGGTGAAGACAACAAAATACAACTACAATGGGAAAACTAGATGGCTTAATGATCCATCCATCACATAAGTTACCCAAAGTCCAACTAGATTTTAATTTACATTTAGTTTTTAATGAATAAAAGAATGGACGGATTAATGTCTTAAGGTCCCCTTGTAAGATGATTTTCTCAAAGTAGTGTGCCAAACTCACCTCCACTCTCCACTTTAGCTATATTGGTCTATTAGATTTTTTGAGAATATATTATAAGTTCCCTAATGAATTGAACAAAAAAACCTATGGATGGATGATTGTCTTAAGGTTCCCCTTGGATAGATGATTTTCTTAAGAAGTTAAACCCCAGCACCAAACATCACTCCACTTTAAGTATATTGGTCTATTGGTTTTTTTAGAATAAATTATAAGTTTCTTAGTGCCTAGTCTATACTTGTAATAAAACTACCAAATGTACAATTGTTATGGAATTTATTGCAAATTCCATAATATACAACATTTTCTCAAAAAACACAGTAAATGAAATTAATATAATAAAATATATTTTCCAAAAATGTTAATGCTACTAATAAATCGGATAGAATGTGATAAAAATGGATCCTATGATTGGTAGTTTAAATTATTGGAGACACTCTAATTTTCTCAACATGGTTTCAATAAATGTGCCCAAGAGTTTTGTTTCAGAAAAAGGAATTTTTAGGAAAGAAGAGATCTTTCCATTGTTGTCATAGCTTTATTTATTTATTTTTGTATAAATTAGATATTGAAATATTCTAATTTCTAAAAGCACAATAATAATGTGAATGAAATTAATACTATGAAATATATTTCCCAAAACATGGTAGTGCTTCGAACTAATTTGATAGAATGTGAGGAAAGTGGATCCTTGTGTAGTGTTCCTTTCTTGGTAATTCCCTTTGTATGAGATATTAAGTTAGGGTTTCAATAAAACACTTCGAAAAATTGAATCTCACATGAACATTGTAATATTCACTGGTTTATGTAATAATAATTCCCCTTATTTAGATGCATGAATAGGATAGTAAGATATTCATACAACTATTGATTGTTCAAACAATCACTATAAATTAGGGCTCGTTTGACGAGTAATTTTCCCGACATGATTTCAGTAAATGTGGGCAATAATTTTGTCTTTGTTCAATGAAAATAATTTCAAGAAATACAAAGAGATCCTTTCATTGTTTGTCATAATTATATGGATTTATTTTTGTTTGAATATCATATTCAAATATTTTTATTTATGGAAAAATACGTTGCATTTTTTAATATTTGCTTTATATACCTTGTTGTGGAATTTAAAATTGGAACAATGTGCATAGTATTAAGGTTTATTTTTGTTTTTTCGTACCTTCAAACAGGTGATGCTAAAAAGAATTGAACAAGTTTTATCGATGGTTCTAATGTCATTCCAAGATCCACATCCTCACATATGATCATATACCATAAATGCCATTTTTCAATTGTCAACTTCTTTAGGCCCATATTTCCAAAAATAATATCATCAAAAAGCTTTCCTACACTTGCTTTAGCTATGGATGATTTTTAGAATCCTACAGTATAGGTTAGTGTTGAGTCCTTTATTGCACTACTTTCTCAACCACATTGCATCATTTCACCATTTTTTTGCTATAAAATTTAATTTTCTCCCTTATAATCTTACACCTTGGACATAAGACTCAATCGGGAGGAATAAACAATGGCAATTTTTCTATTCTAACCAATTTTTTAAAACTTGGGGTTTCACATGGAATTGGTGGAGGGTTCATGTGGAATTGGACTCAAACCGATCTTATATCAATTATTTAGTTACTAAAACAATAAATTTTAATGAAAATTTTAAATTTTGAGGATTCCAAGCCATGCTTCCAAAACTTTATTGGAATTTTGAAATAAAGCATTATTAATAGTTGAGCAAGAACATTTAAATTAAAAGAATAATTGAAAAAAATTGTTATACCATTGGTTATATTGGGATCCTCATAATCAGTATCACCATTTTCCTTGTTTAACCTCTCCCTCTACCTCAATCCTCTAGGGATGTTAGTTAACACTACCATATTTTGATGAAACGGTATAATCCAACAGAGCTAAAGTAAAAATCTTGGAAGTGACCACCTCAATAATGTAATTAAGCTTTCCCTCTTGATCATCACTTACATGTGTAAAATAGAATTTTTCAATGTTCGACAAACCTCTATACTTCACGGGCTCTGATATTCGTCCTTTAATTCAATTATAATGTATTCAAGACCCAAATTTCACTGGATAACTTATATCCATTCCTCAATCAACAATTCCACATGTAGTCACCCAAAGACATGAAACATGTAGGGTAACATGATCACCAGTCATCAACTTTACGGCTTAGAGGATGTAGTTTTTTTAGAAAAAAATAATACTAAGTTTCCATTCAATGACACCATCAACAATTTTTTCCTTAAATTCTGGTATAGAAAGGGAAAATAAGATGCAAGTATCTCTCACTTGCTTAACTCAACCTTTTAGTCGAATCAATTATCAAAATTGTTTACTTTTTCAAGATTGACTTGGCATAAGCCATCAGTTTATGTGTGTAAATACAACACGCCTGGCCCAAGGAGTTTTGATAAGGAACTAGAAGAGTCTCAATAAATCTCTGCACATCATCTACTGGGACCTTCTGAAAGGCCTCATATAGCTAAGTTTTCAAAGCTATTTAATTCCCTCACAAGTACTTTGGAAAATATAAAAAAGATGTCAATGGGATGTGAGAGGGTATTTCTAGATATTTTTGACTCATTTCACCTATCAATTGATAGAAGTATTCTGTTTTTCTAGTATGGGTATCTACAAAAAACTTCTTCACAAAAAAGGTTTGGTTATATTTATGGTCTTCCTATCACAGTTTTACTAGTAGTCAAATAATAAAAATGTATCCTTTCAAATTTAAAGACTTCATATGAGTACCTTTGTTCTTCCTGCACCCAAATTATTCCTATTTTGGCTATAGGAAAAAGATGAGCTTGATAGCCCAGAAGAAGGGGAAGGATCAGTCCCTGAATTAAAGAGAATGTTAAAGCCGACAATTCAACTAATGTAGAAAAAAAAACCTCCAATACTTGTTCTGATTGTGCATGGAAAAGAAACTATGGAATATGTGAATCCAAAATATACTCTTGCTAAAAGAACCTTGCAAGATGTATGCAAGTTAGCTTTCACCTCCAATAAATATATGGGAAATAAATTTGAAAATGAAAACTAGTTTGTATCTAGTTGAATTCACTTAGAATAATTAATCATTTGTATTATAATTAGAATTTTGTTAGTTCTACTTGTAGTTTTATTTCTAGTCTATTTTTTTAATATCGTTAATCTTGATTAAGTCTCTTTTTCTATTTGAAATATGTATGCTTTCATTTTAACATTAAGTTTTCTAAGAAATATTATACAATTTTTTTTACTTTCTTTCTTGAATTGTTTATCACATGGTCAAACTATATGTTTTAGTACTAGAAGCATTTTATGAAAATCAATGGAATTCACAACTTAATTTGGCAGGGCTTTGGGGTAGCTTCAGGAACTTAAAAGACTGAATGTGAATTCTATGTTGAGGATGGCAGAAAGCTCCATGGATAGAACAAACAATTTGGAAGATGAGTTCTCCAAGTAGTATTTCTCTTTGACCAATACCACTAGTTATAGTAGATTTTAAATATTTATGGTTGTTTATAAAGCTTCAATAAAAAGCTTATCCTTTTTTTTTTATTGATTTTTAATTGATGGATTTGTTATTTCTACTTGTTTCTCTTTCTTGAAGTTTTTGTGCTAACTAGTTTCAACTAATTGAGGATCAAACATTGATGTTATTATTGTAATATGTTAAATTCATGCTTATATTGAATCAAATATTTGTAGTAAAATATTAGTCAATTTGTTATATCTTGGAAATTACAAGTATGGTAAATATGGGAAAACTATTGGTGGCTTCCATGTAAATCTAGAGAAAAGATAAAAAAAATGCTCTTAGTTTATCTTTTCATTATAATGATCACAAATTTTCTAAGTCAAGTTATTGATTTTTTAAATCAATATAGAGGTCTTGGCTCGATGGAGTGAATTAGATGCCTTCCAAAATAAAGTTGAATGGCCAAAGTTTTTCCCTCAAATTGGAATTTTGGTGTTGGAATTCAGTGTGCCTTTTCCATTCAAGAATCACATAGCAGCTGGAATCTGAAATTTATGTTCCAGAATGATCCTATTTGGCATATTACTAGTGGTGATTGCTACATATTTTTGATATTGGACATTTTCTCCAAATCATAGCTAATATATTGTACCACAATTCAAGAACACAATGGGAAGGAATTTGTCTTTTCAATTTATTGACTTACACTATAGTGATCCATAAATATAAGAAAAACATTAATAATTTTATATAGACTAGTTGGCTTATTAATATGTGATAATGGACCCAAATAGTAGTTCTTATCTAAATAAATGCTCATGAGACTTGGGAATTTTTGACATCATTGACCTCTAACCCTAGAATTATTGACTTAACCTTTTACATTATCGAGTTATATACATGTATACGAGGCTATATTATTATTGTATACTTTTTTACTTCAGTTCATTTTTATTCTAGACTTATGTTTGAAATTTCATAGGAGTTGTTTTTGCACTCCCACATTCTATAAGTAATATAAAACTTCAACTTCTTAGCATGTAACTTAGTTAGCATGATTGTGTCTAATATTTCCCTGAATTTTGAAGACTAAGTTCACTAAGGTTTCCTTTCCTACGGTGATGTTTTATTTGTTTGTTTATATAGGTCATCTGGCCACATGACAACCACTATCGCCCAACTGAACAAATTTTTTTTGAGTTTCTTGCTTTTATGGGGAAAAATGGAATTGATATTTTTGATGTTGAGGATTAATTTGTATAAATCCTTTATAGTCTAATTTATTTTATATTCTAGTGTTCACCGTATTTCATGTCTTATGCTCTACGTTGTATCTTCTTTCGTTTTCAGAAAAGGAACTCAGCATTGATGGTAAGAATCAAGGAAAAATGTAAAAAGAGAGAGATAAGATCACTCGTATACCAATAGATCCAATATCCCACATAAGACACACACATAGAGACTGATAGGAAAGTCTTCAATGTTTGTGAATTCACCTGCGATTCCTTGGAAACACAATGATAACATTTTGAAGTGATGAAACAATATCTCATGTGTAAATTGTAGTCCAACCAAAATTATGTTGGAAAATCATATAATAATACTTGAAATTTTATATAATACAATTTATGTGGTTGAATTTTTTTATAGCTGCACTTAACATTATTTATAACTTTAATTAACATTTGTAGCCTTGTGTTTTTATATTAGTTGAACATGCATAAGTTGAATCATAAACATGCGAAGTGGGTGGAGTACTTGCAGATTTTTACATTTTTTTTGAAACACATTAGTGGTAAGGCTAATAAGGTAGAAGATATATTGCAACACAAAATTGTTTGAAAATAAGATAAATTAAATAGCCAACAAATAATGTCTCCAATGCTTCACTGCTTGAACAACTGCATAAAATTCCTTTTCATAAGATGTATACTTCTGCGTGCTCTCATTTAACTTCTCACTAAAGCATGCTACTGGCTTATCTTCTTAGCTGAGTACTGCACCAATGGTTGTCCCACTAGCATCACAACAAACTTGGAAAATTTTGTTAAAGTCTGGAAACTTTAGGATTGTTTTTTCCGTAATCTTATTCTTTAAAAGCTGAAAACACCTCTCAATATATTATGTCCAATGAAAAGGATGATTTTCATTTTTAATGGTGTCCAACATAGATGCAAAAATACCACTAAAGTTCTTAATAAGCTTCCAATAGAAACTTGCCAATCCATGAAAAATTCTTACTTCAAAGAAAATTTTGGGAGATGGCCCGCTAACTATGGATGTAGCCTTCTCTGGGTCCATCTTCAACACATTCTCAGAAATTACAAAGCCTAGAGAACTCAATTATTTCTTGAAAGGAGAACATTTTTTTAGATTCATTAACAATTTATTTTGCTACAATTTTTCTAGCACATACTTGACATGCCAAAAATGTTCTTCTTTCGTCTTGCTAAAAATAAGTATGTAATCTAGATATATAATCACAAACTTACCAATGATTTCCTTCAACATCTCAGTCATGAAACACGTGAATTTTCTGGGGGCGTTGCTCAACCCAAAACTCATGACCAACCATTCATACAAGCCTTCATTGGTCTTGAAAGTTGTCTTGCATTTGTCACCTTCTCTAATCCCGATCTAGTAATATCCTCTTTTCAGATCTATATTTGAAAATTACACTGCTCCGCTTAGACAATCCATCATATCATCCATCTAGGGTAAAGGAAACTTATACCTGATAGTGATCTTGTTTATCACCCGGGAATTAGTGCACATCCACCATTCACCTCCTTTCTTGTGAGCTAAAACGGTCGGAACAACACAAGGGCTCAAACTCTCTCGAACCAGTCCTTTATCCAACAATTCCTATACTTGCTTCCTGATCTTGTCATTGTCCTTTGGACTCATTAAGTAAGAAGCCTTTTTTGGAAAACTGGATCCTAGAATAAAATCAATATGGTGACTAATGCTCCGCTTCCATGGTAATCTATCTGGTAGATCATCTACCACAATATCAAAAAATTCTTGTAGCATGTCCTATATTTCCATAGGAAAATCAGTGATTTCCATATGCATAAAAACTTCTCTTGGCCTCTACACAACTGTATAATTCACTTCATTCTCTTCAATCTATCATAGAAACTCCTTCCCGCCTATCACCAGCATTTTTGTACCACTAGTTTCTACACACTCTTCTTCTTTCATGGGAACTAGAATATGATTTATCCCATCCTTCAAAACTCCCATCATGGACAACCTTTCTCTCATATTGCCATTGGATGCCTACTAGAATATGGCACACGTCCATAGGCATAATATCGCAAGTTATGTTTTCCTTATACTTGCCAATGTGAAACCCCACCTCGCATTCCGCATCACCTAGCAGTTGTTGTCCTTTCTGCAACCATGACACCTTATTTGGAGTTAGATGCTTTCACTTCTTCAAACCCAATGTTTCCACCATCTCAGTGGCTAGTAGGTTATCGGTGCTTCCACTATCTATAATCAACTTGCGGTGTTTTCCATGTGACTTACACACAGTTCGGAACAATGCTTACCTCTATGTCAAGTCAGCCACCTCCTTAGATAGTTTTAGAAATACCTTGGTTAACACCAAGGCCTCTCATGTTTCAAGCACATTCTCCACCTCTTATAGTGTTGCCTCTACTTCTTTAGGTTGAGCAACATATGCTCCCCTCTATCCACCTAGTTCATTTTCAGGACATTTAAAAGACCTGTGTCCCCATTTGTGACACTTGTAACACTGGTAGGAATTCCCTTTGCCTCTTTCATTATCTCTTCCTTACTGGTATGGCCTTGCACCTCTGGTGTTACCTTCATTCTCAATATGTCCCAAAGTTTTTGAATTGCTACCCTCTTCATTACTCTTGGTAGTGCTACCTCTGCCAAAGGATTGTCCTCTTCCACTACCTGAACCGTGTCCTCTTCTTGCATTCTCCTTCCTAGAAATATTTTCTTCCACCTTCAATGTACATTGTTATGCCTCCTCTATAGTTTTTGGGGAAAGAATATTGATTTCATCCAAGATTTCCATTCGTAGACCATTCAAAAATCTGGCTTTCTTCTGAGCGGTATCTTCAACATACCCAACCCTCAAGTTCAAGTTATAGAACTCTTCTATGTATTCCTTTACATTCATTGTCCTTTGTCTTAGGTTTTTCACTTTTCTGTAAAGGGAAATTTTGTAATATCTAGGCACGAACCCTCTTTTCATATTTGCAATCATCGTGTCCCAACTATTGATCAAAGGCTTATTCTGTCTTCTCCTTTCTGCCTGCAGACTGTCCAACCATAGTGTGGCATGTCCTTTCAACTTAGTGACAAAAAACCTGTTTTTTTTGTCCTCAATAGTTTCCTCATACTCAAGGTATTTATCTAAATCACTTATCTAGTTCAATAATGCTTCCGTGGATAAAATTTCATCATAATTGGAGAGCTCTAGTCTTGGTTTTCTACTAGCCATCAAAACAGATTTTCGTAATCTGATTTATGGTGGCTCATTCTCTGGCTCATCTATTTGTCCCATGGGTTCATCATCTTCATTGTCATATCCACCTTTAGGGTCCTGTTGAAGCCTCGAAAATTGTTGCAACAACATGGGGGATGACCACCCGGTCCGGACCTTAAAGCAACTCATTTTCTATTTGCAATGGTGGTTCCGACAGGTTCAACTAGGTCCAGTTACCTTCTCTCAATCTCCAATGACTTTAAAATATGACTTTCATTCACCAATCGAAAAGAGACATTAGATCATTCTTCTTGCTCACCAGGCAGTAAAGTGATCCTTAAGATGATTTAGGGCTTAGCCAATCCACTACCAAAGCTTTCCTCTTTGGGAAGAGGAGTTAAGAGAACGTAGAAATTATTCTAAATGCAAACTTATTCTAAGATACAAGAAAAATGAACTATCTTAATCCTATCTCAATTAGGCAGATATAGATCTAACTTAACCAAGAGCAGGTATTTAAAATATTGGGATTGAAATATGTCTTGTTTATAATGAATATCAAGTCAATGAAATAGTTCAATTAACTGATATTATGGATAGCAAAACACATCCTATTGAGACCTTTTAACTGAAATAATCAATTAACAACACTCAAGAAGTAGTTCACAAAATGGTATTGTTCATTTAATCAGTAACTTGAATTATTAAACAATAATATGTGGAAGAAGTTCACAACATATCACTATTTATTCATCCAATATTAAAAGACAGATTTATGAGTAAATAGTTACTCAGAAATCAGAATTCAGCCCATAAGAGCAGAGATAAATAACAACATAAAATAGAAGCAAATTACCCATACCGACAAAAATGCACAAATATGTAAGTAAATTGACACCATTAATGTTATCATAAAATAAAACCAGCATTTAAAATAATAGTATTCAAAATACCAATTTATTGAATCCATTTCCTCAGCTCCGGTCTCTAATAGTCCTTTAAAATGCCTAAGCTTCTGCTTTCAAAAGCAGAGCTACAATAGTGCAAACTCTGTTCATTATACATAACCCAGAATGTAAAAGAAAAACCTCAATAATCTCTAGATCTGAGATTCCACTCCTCCCACCTACAACTCTAAATCCCTACTACAAAAGTGCTTTTAGAATTCCAGCATTGCAGAAGAGATCAGCCCTTATTACATTCTGTAATCTGCTCTTTATAATATTTGCAAAGGAATTCTTGAGAGGAAAGTTTGTTGAAGAGAAATCTTCTCAATCCAATTTTATTTGCTCAGAATTTCAATCTTTAATTACTGGAGCATTCTCATTGATTGAGATATTTTCTGCTTATCTCTTCTACTGTTTTCCTACAAAAAGAAATCAAAATAAATTAAGATGCAACGAATAAATAATTTAATTTAATTTAAATAAATAATTGAAAATAAAATATAAGCTCTCTATTGATTCCTGGGATGGTTTAATTGGCCAAGGATATTTTTTCTTTTTTCTGAATTAGACTAATTCTATTAAGAGAAAATATGGTACATGAGAAAGTACATTCAAGAGAAACAAAAACACGACTAACCAGAAATGATAAAATATCAACTTCGGTCCCCGGATAGAGAAAAGAGACAGACGAGGAGCAGCAATAAGCAACAGAAAGCAGGAAGGAACCGACTTCTACCCAGAATTGGTAGAAGTTTCTACACGAAATTTCTTCCCTTTCTTTTTGTTGACTTTAACCCAGCCATCCTGGTGAGTATGTGCTGGGACAATTTGAAGACTGGAGTTCTCCAAAAGAGGGGCCTCCTTATCTGAATCAGAGGAGGCGGACTCATGACTACGCTTCTGAGTGACTGAAGTATCGGGGGGATGCTCGGGAGCATCAGTGGAAAATTTCTGAGCCTGAGGAGCGAGGTCCGGATCTGCGTCACTCCCATCATCATCAGAGCTCAAGGAAGTATAAGCTGCAGAAGGCGGCAGGGTGCAGGGAGTCCATTTTTTGGATTTGGACCTTGTATAATCTCCTTTAGTCTTTGTTTCTGCAAGAGTGGGGCATGAGTTCTGGAGATGCCCTGTTTGGTTACAGTGGCAGCAACGGAATGCAGTGTTCTCATAGTCTAAGAACTGAGTCCAGACAAGATCACCGACCTTGATGATGATTTGTTCGGGCAATCCTTTGCTGATGTCAACCTCCACACACATTCTGGCATATGTGTAGAGGCCCTGAAGTGGCCTTTCATAATCTACAAAGAGAAAGCGTCCCAAGGTATCGCCCATGCGCCTGAACACTTCCAGCTGCCATAGATGGATAGGAAAGTTGGGAAGCCTGACCCAAACATGGGTCCTGGTGATGGTAGCTATTGCAGGGTCGAAATCTGGGAACCATGGGGTTAAGAAGAGCCCATCATTTCCAAAAAACCAGGGACCTTTCTGTAAGGCCTGTTCATAATGCTTTGCATGATGGAAAAATACTATGAAGAAACCTCGTGAGCAGCAGCTAACGAGACATTTGCTGGTCCAGGTATCGTAGATCCAATCAAAGAGTTTCTTGGTTTGCGGCCAAAATCCATTAAATCTACAAATGATGGCTCTCTCTGCATATTTTTGAAGATCTTTTGCGACAGATGGAAGAGAGACCTCAACAGAAGGTACTTCATCCAGCTTGTCAACCAGAAAAGGCTGGGGTTTGGGGGCAGCAGAGGGTTTGGGGTTCTGAGAATGAACAACTTCTTTATAGGAGAAAATAGGAGCTGAAGAAGACTGTCCGGCAGCACCACCTCTCAAACAAAGGGTAAGCACAATGGAATCATTTCTGTTAATGTTATAAGCAGAAAGGGGAAGAAGATCCTCAAGATGTTTACCTTGGAAAAGAAGTCTCTGGTGTATCGAGGGAATTCCAGTCCGTAGTTCCAGATTAAGCTTAAGATTCGGTATCAGTTCTGAAGAAGAAACCCAAAGCAAAATAGTTTTTCCAGAGAGTAACCGGAGCTGGATCTGAAATGAGGCAGGGTTATTTTTGGAGGCAGGATCTGCGCGGCAACAAAGGGTGTACCTGCTTTTTCCAGCGACTCCAAGCCTCTGCTGAGAAAGGTCGTGAGGGCGGGAAACGCCTGAAGACCAGCTCCGGAGCTCAAAAATGAAGTCTCGGGGGATTGCGGCCAGAGTCCCATTCAATGCTGCAGTTGAAAATTTTGCTGCAGGGCTCACATTAGCCAAACTTTCCGAGTTGAAGACAGCCCCAAAGAGGCATGGCTCCGGTGACTAGAGCTGGACTCCATTGTGCGCTGCCCTCAAGTTTATCCCCTGCATCCAGTAAAAGACCCTTGAAACAACTTCAACAAGAGCCCTGGCACGATAGCAAGCAAGGGCTGCAGGGGGTAGTTGAGCTGGAGCATGACTAGGACTCGCTGAAACATTAATAGCTGCAAAAACGTTGAACAAAGCTCTATCATCGATCAGTGTCTTCTCTCGGCTGAGGTGAAGATAGTCATGGTGATGCCGAAGGGACGGATCTTCATTCCAGGCGTAGAATGCAACGTTCCTTCGTGCTAAATCGAGGGAGTAAGCGGCTAGTGGAGGCCTGGAAATTACGGAGTGTGAGTTTGGTAAGTCTGTAATCCTCTGTAGGTAGAGATGACCAGAGCCTGGCGGCGGCTCTACCACCTCGGCGAGCAGGAGAGCAGAAAAGTATAGTCTAGGGTTCATCTTGCTTCCTTCAGCTAGGGCTCAAATGTAGTGGGCTTGGCCCGGTTTAGACTAACTACTTGCACGATGAGCTACGACCTTGCTCGGGATCGAACACAAGACCGGTCTGTCATTACGAGGCCGACTTTACCACTACACTGCCTCCATGACCTTAATTGGCCAAGGATATTACTGACGAATGAATTTGCAATTAGAAGAGGCTTGGACAAATGAAAATGCAGAAAATAAATCAGAAAATTGATTTTGTTTTAGAAATTCGGAGCTTGATCTTCTGCATAATTTTTGACCCAATTAATGACCAAATCTATTACTGGAACCTCCTCAGAAATTTTCTTCTTGATTTTATGTTTCCAATGAGCCATCCTCGCCCTCATTTGGCCAAGTAAAACTCATTCTATGAGCTTCCAAAGTTGATGAGTCAAATCTGGCATAAATCTGGAAATTCTTTTACTGGGTTAAAAATCAGAATTTTAATTAAAAATGTAATCCTAAATTAGAATTCTAAATATCTAATAATTAGTTATAAATTAATTATTAACTAACTAATATGTACAATTAATTCTAATTAATTTTCATCTAATTAGAAATTGATTAACTTACAAAATTAAATTAATATACAAATGATTTGAAAAAGTTAATTTAAATATGATTAATATTATAATTCAAATTATATTAAAATTATAATAAATATAATTATTATAATATAAAAAATGTAAAAATTAATTTACAAACCATTGGAATCAATTCAAACCTAAAACCCATGAAACAAACCATTGAAATCAATCCAAACCCATTAATTCATCCACGTGAGATTATGGAGGGATATGGTGAGTGGAGTGTGAGGTGAGGGTGACGTGAGGGTGAGTGAAGTGGAGGCGCGGGAGGCATAAGGGGTGAAAAACTTTGTATTAAAATCTTTTAACACATCGCATTTGGCCTTACCGCATATCGCAATTTTGGTTGTTAAATGTTAAGGCTTTTTAAGAATTTGCGATAAGACGTTGCGAGAAGGAAATTTGCGAGAAATGTTTTTTTTTAATAAGTGTTTTCGTGTTTTGGGTCTCGAGGGCTATAAAATCAGAATTTTTTATTAAAAATCTAATCCTAAATTAAAATTCTAATTAACTAATAATTAATCCTAAATTAATTGTTAATTATAAACTAAACTAATTATTTAATAACTATTATTAACTAATGTTAATCTAACTAATTAACATAATTAACTATTTATAAACTATTTAATATTAATCTAAATAATATTTAAGTTTTAATTTAATTTAATTAATTTAATTTTATATTTAAATTAATTAATATAAAATTAATTATTTAAATTAATTAATATTAAAACTAATAAAAAAAAATAAACTAACCTACCTTCACTCATACGTATGAGTGAGTTTTTGAAACTCAAAAAAAAAAAAAAACTTTATAAAAAGCCCTTCGTTCATGCCTTAAGCCTTTTAACTATCGCATATCGCAAGAACCTTGGATCGGGGTTTTCCAAATGTGCATGTTATAAAAATTGCGATGGATCCGATATTGCGATATGCGATGTAAAATTTTTATTTATTTTTATTTATGTTTTTTATAATATTTTTTTAGTATTAAGTTTTAATTTTAATTAAATTAATTATATTTTATTGTAATACTTAATTTAATTAATCTTAAAATTTAATGTTAAATATCAGTTTTTTATGTTGGTTTTATTTTAATAATGTTTAGTTTAGTTATGAAATTTTCTAAACTACAGCCACTCCGAAAAAAAAAAAAAAAATATAAATAGCATTTTTAACCTAGACTAGATAAATGATGGGACTTCAAAGGAGTACCATTTTCAAACCAGTTGACCAAATGAGGTAAAACAAGCATCAATGGGAAGCTTATTAAAAATCGATTTTAACAAAGCAATCAAAACAAGAATACAAAGAAAATGAAAAATAACAATCGCGTAGGATAATCAAATAAATAAAAATCCTAAAAGGTGTTTAGCCAAAAAATTATAGAAAGGGTCCCCATTATTTGAAGTGAACAAGTAAAAAATGGGGGGGGGGGGGTTATGTTTTACCACAACAATGACGACACATGGGAGAAAAACCAGTTATCTCTGTTTGATATGAATAAGATTTTCCTAAAATCAAAGTAAAGCTAATTAAAGAAGAGAGAATTATACTTGAAATGCTTGACTAGGTTAATTAGTCTGAATAAAAGCAAGAATCATCTCACTGTAATTTTTATTTTTTAAATCCCTCATAGATTAAAATATTTCAAAACTCTATATGAGTCTTTAATTAGTTCTAGAGGTAAAGTAGGGGTCATTTTACAGCTTAGCTTTTTAAATATACTCATTTGTCATAGGTAGAGCCACTGCTGCCAGCAAACATCTATAGTCTCGACAGGGCTACCTTTTAATCATCAATGATTCAGAATCCCATCTCTTTAAGAATTATTAACTTAGAGATAAATCCATTTATATTATTTTATTTTTATTTTTATTTTTATTATAAATATTTAAAATCCATTGTCCTGGTTTGGTAACCAGATAGTTGACAATGCCATTCACTGGTTATAATTGGACTGAATAAGCTGGCTCGTGATGAGACCCCTTATCTTATAATTGTTTGCAATCATAAGGCATTACCCTGGTTTGTTTAGCAGTGTTGGTAATGTTAGCCTATTTTTCCCCTATGATCATGGTAGGTCGGCTCATAATGAGACCTCTTATCTTTTAAGTTTAAATATATCTCTGGATTATATTCTAGAAAAATAAGACTCTTTGGGACAGGGAGAATCATTGAATCCTTAAGAGTTAAGAATGACAATTTCAGAGTTAAAAGGTCCTTTGCTGTAAAGTGTCTTTACTTGGTAAAAAAATAACTTTTCTTGACTGATAATAGAACTTTGAAAGATCTTAATAAAATATTGAAATCTCAAAATGATTACAATTTTGATGAAAAAGAAATTTCTCCAGATTTTATGATACTTTGTCAACTTCTCTAAATTGGTAATCTCTTCATTAAGTATGTTTACCTTTATAATCATAAAATCAAACTTTACTAAGAGATTTAAGAAAAAGCTAATAGGTGACTATTAGCAATTTTTCTTGATGTATGCTGACCATTGTTAGGTAACAAGTAGGATTTCCATATAAATCATGGCAAGGTCACCAAAATAAAAACTGAAAACCAAAGGAAAATAATTCTTATGCTAAAGTGAGAAAAGAAATCAGCAAACAAAAATGAAGAAATTGAAAAGTGAAAGGAAAATCCAATTTTTTGAAATACAAACTCTAACAAGAATGGTTATACCATTGTCTCAACAATATGAAAAAAAAAAATAATCGTGTAATCATTCCTTGTTATGTCGAGATTTAGAAAAATAATACCTTGTAGGGTTGTAAGTGTTTTTAGGCTTTCTGGATAGCAGTGATGATTATTTCAGCCACAACGAAAATTTTCTATCCGATATCAATCTTCTTGTTTCAAAGTATCATCTTAATCATTTTCTAATAAAAAAAAATGCTTAAAGAAACAAACTAAAATTTCATAAACTTCTTGGTGTAGTTGTTTCGATAAATATTATTGCTGCTTATTGAAATAAAGCCAGGAGAAGAATATAGGACTTTGAAAGTATGATCCTATAGAGGATTGAAAGCTTCAAATGGAGAACTGCAAAACAGATTTATATATTAGAAAAACAAAACTGAAATTTAAAGTAACGAAATAGAAATTAATGAAAGTGGGTACATGAATCTTACCATTGGATAATTGCTTTTGATCTTACTTGAAAGGTATCAGTTTCTCCAAACTAGCTGACTTCTTATTTTAATTAACATTAAAAACTTGAAGAAGTCAAACTAACCAAAATCCTATAACCCAAAATCATTATGTATTTTATCTAAACTAAAGCAAGCAGTAAAATGAAAAAATGGAATTCTTAATGGTCGAGGGAAAACAAAGGCATCAGAAATGAGAATGAAAATTTGTATTAATGACTGTTTCTCAAAATATTATAAGTTTCATATAAACTCCATGATTTTATAAATTGTCCAGAATCAAGACCACATCCAAGATAATAAAATTTAAATATGAATATAGAGAGGTTTTCAATTTCTTTTTTAATTATGGAATTATATATTTAAAAATGAAATATATGAGAAATCAAAATGATTTAAATATGCTGCAAATTTTTCATTAACAGCTTTCTTACCATAGTGGTTACCCAAGCTCGCTTTTTAAAATAACACATCGCCGTATCAGATAATTCGCATCACATGTTTCTTCACCATGCTTCAAGTTTAATTTGCAAGACTTCACCTTTGTTTCTATGCCATATATCGATTAAATGTTAATGGATCAAAGGCATGCATCGAAATCTATCGCACCGGAGATTGCAAAGGAAAATTGCTGATATGAAAAAATGTAATGAGAACATGTGCAATGAAATGAAGCGATCACATCATTAAAGATATATTATATTGGGGATCGGGGAATATTGACATTATGCTTCCCACATTTCACATCGCTCATCGTAGATTCGGAGATGTGATGTGAGCATACATAAAAATGTGATGAAGCGATTGCGATATCGGCGATTTCTAATTGGCGATGCTAATCAACGATTAGCGAATGTTTGGTACCCAATGTAATACAATATGATTCTTGCGATGCTGATATGCGATGAATGATGTGGTTAACCGACGATCGTGATCGGCAATCTTAAGCACATGATGTAACAATTCTCGATACGCCGATATGCGATGAAGAGTGGACCCGATGATTTTATGATAAAAATTTAATAACATACCAGATCCGAGACATCGGCCTTTTAAAATTATGCTCCTATCACTATTGCAATTGAGCGAACGCAATGTTTTTTATGACTTTGATTCGAATTTCATATCGGGTCCGAACTTATGTGGTTGTCGCAATATTGGTAAAGGAAATTCACGATAATGGAAGTATAATTCAACTGCAAACCTCTGATATGCAAAATGCGATATGACATATGAGCGAGGTAACACATCGGAGATCTTTTATTAAACAATTTGTTATCAAAAATGCAAAAAGCTACTTCTGCTGAAACATTTCGCTACAAATGGTTGTGAAGTGGATGATGTGATATCGGAATGAAATGATTGATGAAGATGAGCAGGATGAGAATATTGAAAACATTTTCACTGAAGTATCAGCAATATGAAAATCAAGTTGAATCCTATGATATTGCTTGAAATTTCAATTGGGTTTTCTGATGGTTGAAAGCAAAGTTAAAAATGTTCAAATTTTAATGAATCATAAAATAAAATTTCCCTGAACCTGTTGCAAATTTGAAATGGGTTTGCTGCTTACTTCAAGTTTTGAAAACAAATGAAAACCTACAAATAAAACAAAACAAATATAAAAAATAAACTAAGAAAAAGAGAAACTAATAATAGATGAGAATGAACTTATGAATGCGTACCTGGAAGGAAATTCTCTGTAGTTTTTACCTCATGAATCTTTAAATTTTTCCTTCGATTTATCAAAATTTTTCCTTTGTCCAAAATCATCTCATCATTTATTCTAAATAGGAGTGATTAATCAGCCTAAATAAAATCTACTTATTCATGTTTACGAAAAACAAAATTTACCAGAAATAAATATGAAAATAGTCTTCCCTTTCGAATTGAAAGAACAATTTATTAGCTCTGCTCATTCCGAATTAACTTGAGAAAA
The DNA here is from genome assembly GCA_034641835.2 of Pinus albicaulis. Taxonomy (NCBI): domain Eukaryota; kingdom Viridiplantae; phylum Streptophyta; class Pinopsida; order Pinales; family Pinaceae; genus Pinus; species Pinus albicaulis. Next base: position 1,016,187,693 of record CM076572.1, on the reverse strand, counting down.
ATTTGTATTATTATAGTGACTGTTTAATAATGCCTTTAGTAAATAAATATGATGCGTATTGCATCATCAAATAATAAACTAAAGATCAGAATGGGATAAAGCCACTAATTGTGGAAAAATGTCAAAACATATTTGAATGTGTGCACACAGTAAAATGGACATCCTAAAGGTCAGCTTAGCAAATTTTGAGGAAGATAATATGAACTTCATATGATTACCACGAAAGTTTAGACTGACTAATAATGATTGAATTAGAATTAAGCTTATCATATACAGTCATACATTTCATGGGATAGATGCCAAGTGAAACCTCAATTGAATTTAATCAAGACATTATTCAAAATAGGCAAAGTAGATATATTGCTGCAATAGATTTCGGTTTTAAAAGATCCTGATGAGAAGAGAATGTTTCACTGAAAATGTAAATGATATGAGAAGGGTTGATTTCGTCCTTTATTTTTAATCTGCAGAACTATTAAAAATAAATTAACTACATAAAACAAACTAACTAAATTAATTCTACTCCTATTTTAACCATATACATGAATTTGACTAGGTATATTCATATTTCCAATGTAACCATTTTCTCATTTTAATCCCTGCATGTATGTACAATTCAAATGTTAGTAATAAAAATAGAAATCTTATTGAACTAAGAAAATTAAATCTGTAAGTAAAATGCACAGTTATTGTTAGCAACTTAATGAAAATCTTTTTCTCTTGAAATTTCCTTTCCAATTGAATACCAATTGGATCATAGAAATCTGGATGGATTTCTATTAAGGATTGGGAAATATTCAAAGAAAGAGATAACAAGCTAGATTGTAGATATGAACTTTTAGATTCAAAAGCCTGGAAGAAACTGTTAGTGTTATTTGTAAATGTTAAACTATTGACAATCTTCCATGAAGGAAAACTTTCCAAATATTATTCAAATGAATTAATGAAAAATGGATTGAAATCTTTCAAATGAAATGGAAAATTATTAATTAAATTGGATTGCTGGCAGATTTCTAAAAATGCATTCTCTTGTTGATATTTCCTTTGAGAAGATAGAAGCTTTTGATAAAACATTAGCATTGATTGAAATTGAAATTGAAATAGCTTTTGATGCTCTTTATTATAATATAAAATTTCAATTTTCCAACAGGGCAATGCATCAATTGAATGTCTGATAGTAAAGTGCTCAATATGCCAGCGTAATGTATGAAAAATATGTAAAATAAAATCTAAAAATAAATCTGATTTTATACAAAATAAGTAAGGAAACAAAAATAAAATGAAACCACTATTGTTACAAGTAATGTTACAACACAATTGGGATTGTTTTAAAATAATTTCGTTTTGACAAGGATTGGACAGAATTATAATACCAACTTGTGAATTAAAAAGGGAATTATGATTATGAACAGGAATGAAAGCTTGATCATGATATGAATCATAATTTGGAATATTTTCTCGAATAATGAAATCATGAAGATAATTTGCTACTTTAGAATGAGGATTAGTTGGAATAATTTCTAAATTGAAATGTTCCTCATTCTTAGATGTTATTTGAATTTTATCATGAGAATTATCTTCAGAAAAATAGAAATCAACATCTTCTATGTCAGAGTAATTATAATAAATGACTTCACAAGATTCTTTAGAATTCCCTTCAATCTCATCCAATATATCCAAATAAGGAGGAACAAGAATTTTATGTTCATTGATGGCAAAAGAATGATCAATTATTGTTTCTCTATCTTGATAAAAATTTATTGGTAATTTATTTAAATCATCCTCTTTAATTTCTGAAATATCATTAATACCAAGAGGAGAAAATTTACCATCATAAAAAATATCAGGATAAAGGGAAAAATGTGAATCTGAAATAATGCAATTAAAAATGTCTCGGTTTGAGAACTTTTGTGCATTATGATCATTGTAAATTTTAGATTCCAGATCATTCCTTTCTATGCGCATGCTTTCTTGAAGAAGGCTTCTTTTCTGCTCTGATTTCGGCATTTGTTCACCATGGAAAAATTCAGAAATTTGTACAGTAGTTTGCATTTTATTATTTACTTTGAATGTTGTTTGCACTTGCTGATTTGCAATCTGATTTTCTGAATTTAATAGAGAGTAAATTTCTGATTCCAATGCATTTCTTTCTCCAAAATTGTTGTTGTTGTCTTCTTGCATTTGATTAGAAATATTTTCCAAGATTTTTGAAACCACTTCATCAGAATTTATTTGGACATTCATATTGAAATTCTCATTTATGTTAGAAGGGGATGGAACAAATCTTGAACTAATTTCATATGGATCGGGAATAGGAGGAAGAGAATAATTATGTTCAAACCAATCTAGTGATTCTTCTTTCATAGGTTCATCTTTGAAATTAAATTTTAAACAATTCAAATGAAATTGAATATTAAAATCTCAAACAGATTCATTTTCTTTTGGTAGATATTCAATTTCATCATATACCTGATCATAATTATAGTTGTCAAATCTACAAATGAAAATTGTAACAAATTGATCCCAACTGTGAATTGAGGCAACCGAAAGAGTTCTATACCAGTTTCTGGCTTCTGCCCCAAACGTGAGAGTAAAAATCCTACATAAGATGCCTTCATCAATTAAATTCCTTGAAAATCATAATTTGAAACATTTTGAATAAATTGAAGGACATGATTAAAAGCAGAAGAATTTCTCTTACCATTGAATTTTACCTGAGACAAGAGTCTTACCACTTCGGGTGGAGTATTAGAAGATGCACGTCCATGGATACAACTCCAAACTGGAAGTTTAAGAGGAGCCATCGTGATCAAATAAAATTTCAAAATTGAAAAGACTCCAACAGACAACAAGTTTCAGGCCCTCCTTCTAGCGCCAAAATGTTGAAGCCTCGAAAATCGCTGCAACAACATGGGGGTTGACCACCGGGTCTAGACCTTAAAGCAGCTCCTTTTCCGTTTGCAATGGTGGTTCTGACTAGTTCAAGTAGGTCCAGTTACCTTGTCTCAATCTCCAATGGCTTTAAAATATGACTTTCATTCACCAATGGAAAAGATACATCAGATCATTCTTCTTGCTAATCAGGCAAGAAAGTGATCCTTAAGCTGATTTAGGGCTTAGCCAATCCACTAATAAAGCTTGCCTCTTTGGGAAGAGGACTTAAGAGAAAGTAGAAATTATTCTAAATGCAAACTTATTCTAAGATACAAGCAAAATGAACTATCTTAATCCTATCTCAATTAGGCAGATATAGATCTAACCTAACCAAGAGCAGGTATTTAAAATATTGGGATTGAAATATGTCTTATTTATAATGAATATCAAGTTAATGAAATAGTTCAATTAACTGACATTATGGATAGCAAAACACATCCTATTGAGACTTTTTAACTAAAATAATCAATCAACAACACTCAAGAAGTAGTTCACAAAATGGTATTGATCATTTAATCATAACTTGAATTATTAAACAATAATATGCAGAAGAAGTTCACGACATATCACTATTTATTCATCCAATATTAAAAGACAGATTTATGAGTAAATAGTTACTCAGAAATCAGAATTCAACCCATAAGAGCAGATATAAATAACAACATAAAATAGAAATAAATTACCCATACCGACAAAAGTGCACAAATATGTAAGTAAATTGACACCATTCCTGTTATCATAAAATAAAACCAGAATAATAATAGTATTAGAAATACCAATTTATTGAATCCATTTCTCCAGCTCCGGTCTCTAATAGTCCTTTACAATGCCTAAGCTTCTGCTTTCAAAAGCAGAGCTACAATAGTGCAAACTCTGTTCATTATACATAACTCAGAATGTAAAAGAAAAACCTCAATAATCTCCAGATCTAAGATTCCACTCCTCCTACCTACAACTCTAAATCCCTATTACAAAAGTGCTTTTAGAATTCCAAAATTGCAGAAGAGAGCAGCCCTTATTACATTCTGTAATCTGCTATTTATAATATTTGCAAAGGAATTCTTGAGAGGAAAGTTTGTTGAAGAGAAATCTGCTCAATCCAATTTTATTTGCTCAGAATTTCAATCTTTAATTTCTAGAGCATTCTCATTGATTGAGATCTTTTCTCCTTATCTCTCCTACTGTTTTCCTGCAAAAAGAAATCAAAATAAATTAAGATGCAACGAATAAAATCAAAATACCATTTCTGGCATTAAAACAAACCCAATCAAATTTAATTTAAAAAAATAATTGAAAATAAAATATAATCTCTCTATTGATGTCTGGGATGGTTTAATTCGACAAGGATATTATCGACAAATGAATATGGAATTAGAAGAGGCTTGGACAAATGAAAATGCAGAAAATAAATCAGAAAATTGATTTTGTTGTAGAAATTCAGAGCTTGATCTTCTACATGATTTTTGACCCAATTATTGACCAAATCTATTAGTGAAACCTCCTCATAAATGTTCTCCTTCATTTTATCTTTCCAATGAGCCATCGTGGGCCTCATTTGGCCAAGTAAAACTCATTCTATGAGCTTCTAAAGTTGATGAGTCAAATTTGGCATAAATCTGGAAATTTTGTTACTGGGTTAAAAATCAGAATTTTAATTAAAAATCTAATCCTAAATTAGAATTCTAATTATCTAATAATTAATTCGAAATTAATTATTAACTAACTAATATATACAATTAATTCTAATTAATTTTCATCTAATTAGAAATTGATTAAGTTACAAAATTAAATTAATATACAAATGATTTGAAAAAGTTAATTTAAATATGATTAATATTATAATTCAAATTATATTAAAATTATAATAAATATTATAATTATAATATAATTATTATAATGTAAAAAAAATAAAAATTAATTTACAAACCATTGGAATCAATCCAAACCTATAAAACCCATAAAACAAACCATTGAAATCAATCCAAACCCATTAATTCATCCACGTGAGATTATGGAGGGATATGGTGAGTGGAGTGTGAGGTGAGGGTGATGTGAGGGTAACTGAGGTGGAGGTGCGAGAGGCATAAGGGGTGAAAAACTGTGTATTAAAATATTTTAGCACATCGCATTTGGCCTTATCGCATATCGCATTTTGGGTTGTCAAATTATGTTAAGGCTTTTTAAGAATTTGCGATAAGTCTTTGCGAGAAGGAAATTTGTGAGAAATGTTTTTTTTTAATAAGTGTTTTCATGTTTTGGGCCTTGGGGGCTATAAAATCAGAATATTTTTATTAAAAATCTAATCCTAAATTAGAATTCTAATTAACTAATAATTAATCCTAAATTAATTGTTAATTATAAAGTAAACTAATTATTTAATAACTATTATTAATTAATGTTAATCTAACTAATTAACATAATTAACTATTTATAAACTATTTAATATTAGTCTTAATAATATTTAAGTTTTAATTTAATTTAATTAATTAATATAAAATTAATTATTTAAATTAATTAATATTAAAACTAATAATAATAAAAAAATAAACTAACCTACCTTCCTACCTTCACTCATACGTATGAGTGAGTTTTTGAAACTAAAAACAAAAATAAAATCTTTATAAAAAGCCCTTCGTTCATGCCTTAAGCCTTTTAACTATCGCATATCGCAAGAACCTTGGATCGGGGTTTTTCAAATGTGCATGTTATAAAAATTGCGATGGATCCGATATTGTGATATGCGATGTAAAATTTTTATTTTCTATTTATTTATCTTTTTTATATATTTTTTTTAATATTAAGTTTGAATTTTAATTAAATTAATTATATTTTATTATAATAATTAATTTAATTAATCTTAAAATTTAATGTTAAATATCATTTTTTTATTTTGGTTTTATTTTAATGATGTTTAGTTTAGTTATGAAATTTTCTAAACTATAGCCACTCTGAAAATAAATAAATAAAATAAAAATAGCATTTTTAACCCAAACTAGATAAATGATGGGACTTCAAAGGATTACCATTTTCAAACCAGTTGACCAAATGAGGTAAAACAAACATCAATGGGACGCTTATTAAAAATCGATTTTAACAAAGCAATCAAAACAAGAATACAAAGAAAATGAAAAATTAACAATCGCTTAGGATAATCAAATAAATAAAAATCCTAAAAGGCATTTAGCAAAAAATTTATAGAAAGGGTCCCCATTATTTGAAGTGAACACGTCAAAAATGGGTGGGTTGTGTTTTACCACAATAGGTCCCTATGCATTCCTGCTTCTGCTACTGCCAAACCTGCTAAAAAAACTCTAATTTTTTGTTGTAGTTCTTCATCTTCTGCTCCCTTTGTAGCACTTCCTCGACCTCTTCTACTCGCTTCAACTCTTCCCCGACCTCCTCTTCCTAGATCCATCTTCACTTAGGAAGAAAAACTTGCTCTGATACTAATTGATGTAGAATAGTTGCAGGAATATCAGAATTACATTGTGGAATGGAGTTTTTAAGATTCAACACCAAAACCCCTTTACTCGTAATAGGGTTCAACTTCAGGAGTTAGAAACATACACACTTACGCAAATCAAAAACGGATTTTCAACATACAAACACTAAAAAATTACGTGAACTAAATGCAGAAACCCAAACAAAATGAGAACACACGAGAGTTCTTTCCATAGTGTCCCACACAACTCTAACCAGTCACGAACAGTCGCACTTCACAATATTTACAACATAACCTTAAGATTTAAACCATATTTCCTGCAGGATGCAATGTTGGGCTGTGGTGACAAGTGGTCCTCCCCATTTTGCATCGCAAAAGAAAATTCTTTACAGTGCGAATACCTTAACCTTAACTTGCAAGTGATGCGATGTGTGAAATCGCTTTTGCTGCACTTTCAATCTCTGTCATTTAATCCCTACTGGATCCGACGACCCTCTTTTTCCCCCGCTGCATCACTTCACATCACAAGTCAAACTATTTAACTCACAAATTAAGCCGTAAATGCTATCCTTCGAAATGCGAGATATATTCAATCTCCACCATTTGATCTCGGCTGGATCTGATGTTCCACGCTACACCTCCTCTATACCACTTCGGATCACAAATAAAATTCTTTAACTTGTGAATTGGAGAATAAACATTATCCTTGGCGATGTGCAATATCTCTCCGCTTGTGATGCGATCTTCCATCGTTGATCGGTTGGATCTAATGGTCCTCGTCGCACCTGCAAATCCCATTGATATATGTTCTACTGTTGACACAATATTAAATTCAACAAAGGAATGTGTAGAACTAAGGCCTCACCATGCCTGCAAATCTGATTATATTACTCGTGGAGTGATTTAAGTACATATGTTCAGCTTTCAACAAAGGTTTTGAATAGTTAAATTTAAAATAGGGAAACCGATCAAAGCAAAAAACACTTAGCATTAGTTTTGCAATGAAATACTATTTTAAATAAAACAGAGATCCCGATCAACACAAAACACTTCGACATAATTTGGAAAATAGAAAACAAAGAGCTAAGACCTCATATGGCTAGTTTTTACATTTAATTCTTCTTCTCTATTCTCGCCTTTCTCGATATGGATGGCAGAACCCCACATTGGTGGATTTGGTTCATTTTTATGCCTTTCCCCAAAATCCCCATATGGTTGAGAAAATGTCAATCGGTTTCAAAACATTCTATTTAACTAATCCTAATTCAACCATTATTTTTATTCTTAAAATTACAATGGCTTAGTTAGCCCAAGTTAACTTAAAAAAAATACTTAAAAAAAAACAAAGTCTTCAAATTTTTAGGGCTTCTAGTCCTCTTTCCAAGCCACAACATTTGACCAACTTGTCACATTGCTCGCTCTACCTTAATGCTACTTCATTATGTCTCTTCATGTAAGGTCCATTTCATATAAATACAAATCGTGGCTCTTCATTTCATCTATCCAGTTAGTCAAGCAAGAAAATAAGATATTTGATCCGAGGTATGAAAAAAAGTGCACAATTCGTGAACTAAGGATAAATTCAAGAAGGAAAAAAAGGGAATCAAGGAGTTTTATTTTGAGTATTTACTGACATTTTCTATGTTTTTCTTAGAATTTGTTGCGAGAATAATTTTTTTTTATCTCTTGGACATGGTATTGACCTTCACTTGAGCGCACTACTTCGACCTTTTTAGAGAACACCTTTAGGAATTCATAACTGAAGTTTCAACCCCTTTCTTGAACGATACCTTGGCTTCTTCATGACTTTGTTTTCAGCCTTTTTGAATGTAGACTTACATATTCTTTGGAGAAGACCTATCTATGTGTTAGAGAAAACATTCTACCATTTTGCAATAGACTTTCCTAAAATTTGGAGTAAAGTATTTTTACTCTTTTGGATCATATTCTTTAGTGCATTGGAATAGAATTTCAACCCCTTCTGAGGATTTATTTTAGGCTTGTATTAAGGCATAGACTCAACCTTACTCTAGAAAAGATAAAATGTAGATATTTCCCTTACATTGGAGTAAACTTTAAGAGAGTACTTTGACGCCTTTTTGAGGAAGATTTCATCCTACTTTGAAGACATATTTGGATTTTTTTTGAAGAAGAATTTGGGTTTTATTTGGAGTATACATCTAAATACATTATTAAAGAAACTTGAAGCATTATTGACGTCATACTGAAGACATATTTGAATAGTTGTTTGAAAAACCTTGTTGAAAGCTAGACTTCAACCCTCTTGGACATATCTTGGACTTGGTTTCGAGCAGTCTTTGGTCTCCTTTTGAGTCACTTTTATCCAATTGTTAAAAGCATCCTTGAATATTTTATAGAGCACCTTTGAAGATCAATTGAAGTATTAATTGAAGACATCCTTTGAAGCAACCTCGTTGAAGCATTATTGAAGGAAAGATTGAAGTACTTCTTAAATATATTTTGGAACCCTTTTTGAGTCAGTATTTCTTATAAATTTCATTTGACCAAGTTGGAGCTTAGAATTTTTTGAGAGGATTGGATTCATCATTTGGAAAAAATAGGAGCTTGGACATATTCAAGGTTGGAGCCTTCAAGAGTAAAAGATATTATTGTACATGTTAGAGCCTATTTTTTTTATATAATACGATTGGAGTCCTCACTATTTCTGATCAATAATTTATTCTTTGTCTCTTGTGTTCTCGTCTATTTTATGATAAAAATATTAACTCACATAAAATAAAAATTGAAAGAAATATTGATTCACCCCCTTCTTGATATTTCCAATAATTCGAATTAGAGCCAACTTCTTCAAAGAATAACATATTATCTAGAAGAAGGATTTTTGAATCACAATGTCTAGTAAGGATGCAAGTGTCCCCCAATTTGATGGAAGACATTTTACCTTTTGGAAATTTATAATGGAATTCTACTTGATGTCTCTTGGAGTCCAAGTTTGGAAATCAGTAACACATGCATAGTAAACGAAAAATTTAGACTAGTTAGAGGAATAGTTTAAGAGCAACTAATTCCAAAAAGGTACTTTTTCTTTGATCCAATATTGAATGAAAACTAGAAAAAATGATGTTATAGATGAGTCCCCTTGCCCCTCCTATTGAATTTTTTTTACTAGATACTCCATCAAATAAATCCCACGTGTTAGCCTTTTGAATGGAATTTTATGAGTGATGGTGACTTGAAATATTCCAAACATTCTTAGGCAAAGAGTCTTGTAAATAAAGGCTCTTACAAACCACCCTCATGTATAAATGGTACGATTCTTCCAAAATGGGAGCATTTTGTTCTAGCTAGATACCCAAAAAACTATGAGAAGTAGGGATTTTATAGATTCCATTGGCTTTCAATTATGAGAGTCTAGTAAACAACCCTCCACAAACATTTCACTCCAAGTGTATTTTTCCCCTTTGATATTTTCAATTTGTTTCTATACTTGTTGGTTGGAAAGACATTGAATATATATATAGGGAATGGATTCCACCTAGCCACATGTATGCAAGGTATTTTTTGTAGAACCCCTTAGCTGGGAGCTTTGTTTTTAGAATAGAATTTTTTATATTCTTGTTATGAAATATCATTAAAATAGTTGTATAAATATTGTGAAATGTATTTAAAAATATTAAAAATTACTACAAGGTATAAACCAAATAAATTTGTGGCTACTCTAGTGAAGATGAACAAAGGTTCGTTTTTTTCACATGTTGTTGATCAATTGTGAATTTTAGTGATTCGTAGAAGAATTCTATTTCTATTGAAGGAATGGTAGCTTAAGACATGGTTTCATTCAATTAAATGCTTAAATATGGATATGTTCCTCCAATTGTTTAATAATATTTGGCCATTAATTTTCCTTTGAAAGCTGATTCCTTCAATAGTGAAAATTTATTTTCATATAACGGTTTGGTAGGTAGATTTAATGGGTTTTAGCTACAATTTACCGATATTAACGAATGGATTTTTAATACATGCAAACCCATTTTGACTGATGATTATAATATTTACACCATAGATCGAGGTTTTATTTATTTTTATTTTTGATAATATTGAGGATAAGAAAAATATTTATGAATCTCAGCCTTGGATTTGGGGCAGTTCTAGCCTTTTTATGCATCCCTGGTCTCCTACCTTTGTTCTGGTTATGACTTCAATATTCACAATTCCTATTTGGGTAAGGTTTTTGATCTATCCCTTGCATATTTAGAACCTCCCATCACTATGTTCCATTGATAATACATTATAGAAGTCTTATTTCTGCAACCTAGAATGTAATTTATTTTTTCTAAAACCACTTCTACATGAATATGTGTTGAGATGGATTTAAACAGGGGTTTTCCTACTAATATTAATCTAATGGATCCATATTGTCTGGGTTTAGAATTTCTACTATGAAAATGTTTTATTTTGATGTCATGTATCTTATGAAACAAGACATGTAATTAAAAATTTCCCAAAGTGTTTGCAGAATAACAGAGCCTTAAAAAACAATTGGAGGCCCAAATGGTGTGAAGGATCTCATAATGAATATTATACGATATAAAAAGAATGAGAGACTCAAGATAAGGAAGAAGAAAATGAAAAATAGGAAGAATATATTGTAAAAGTTAATTCATTAAAGGAAGAAAAATCCCATAAGGAAAAAGTGTGTAAGGAGGCTACGAATTTAGTTACAGTGGGGGCGAAACATAGTCCAGTGAAATTCAAATCCCTCTAGGAATATATAAGGAAAAAACTGAAAACCAACTTCTCTTGCATATCAAGTAGGTTAGGAGGAAACAAAACACAACATTGCTCAATCATTTATGGGTGATCCATCAAACACACCAAAAAATGTGGGTTGGGTTCAAGTGGGGAAGAAGGGAAAAACTATTTTATCCAGGAAAACCAAAATCCAATTAAAATTAAATCAAAAAGCAGTGAAAAATGGAATGTAAATGTATTTGGATCTTAGGATTATTTTGAATTTTTTTTAGCTTGAATGAGATTGAACTTTTTTTACCATGGGGTAATCACTTGAAGCATTGGATTGAGCCAGATTGGACAATCTCAAAACTACAAGTAATATTGATAATTTTGAATAAATGTAACACTTCCTTCCTGGCTAGATACCAACTATATTTTTTATAAAATGCTTATACCGATTTTCTTAAAATAAAAACAAAAAAGGTAAAAATATTCAAAATATTAATAAAATACAAAAATTATATTAAATAAAATTACCAAATGAATAAGTTGAAAAGAATGGATGAAGGTGATTGATATTTTTTTTAGAACACTCAATATTCTCTCTTGTTTATTTCATTCGATATACAGGTATAACTAGTGTAGCCATATAAATTAAATTCTTGAGAAACGTGGATAGGAATGAGTCCATTATAAGCATCAAAAGGCTTACTTCATCATATTTATCATGTTGTTAAATTTAAAAAAAAAAAAAAACTTAAGTACTAACTAAATCATAACTTTATTATTATTGTTATTGTTATTGTTATTATTATTATTACTCATAAATATAGTTGACGAGGATCACCTAAATTTGAAAATATTCAAAGGTTATTTCCATTTAGGGATTATAGGAATTTTTTCTTGACACTAAATCCAACTTGTATATTTTTTTTCCATGTAGGCTAGCATGTCTCTAAATAATAGTACTTGGGTGCATGGAGAATTAAACAGCCTAGCTTCCACTAGAGTTATTGTCCTTTGACAATATTACAAAACATATGATTAATAAGTATGTGACAACTTAATAAATTTAATTAACAAACATATAATTAAAAATAAAAATAAAAATTCAAATATAGACATATGAAATATATATAATATAAATAATATTTATAAATCAATATCCATTTTACAATTTAAATTATAATAATGATTCATATTTGTAAATATTAAAATTTCATATTTAAATTTAATTAATAAGCATATAATGATTTAATACTTAAATTTAATATGAACTATTAAATTGTTATATGCTTATTAATTAAATATAACTATGGAATTTTAATAGTTTTATATAGACACACACACACAAACACACACATACACAGTTACTAATTATGCACATCACATTAAAGATAGAATTAAATCAATTATGAAATATGTTGATGTTCAGAGTTTCTTTTGGAATATTATGTCATGCCAACATATTATTGAGTATGAAAACTTACTTGCTAAAATTATGAAATATGTCAAAAAAAATGTTACACATATATCTAATTGTATGTATTACTAAAGTTTTAATTAAATTAGAAATAACAGTACTCCTATATAGAGATGTGAAATTTATATAAATATAAATAATATTATTAAACTTTAATGAAATTAGAAATAAGAAAATTCATTTTAGATGTGAAATTTTTATAAATATAAATAATATTATTAATAACCAATATAAATCCATCTTCATTTTGGATATACGAGGGACAAAAAAAAAATTAAATGTCATCAAATTCTTTAGGTGTACACATTTCTTCAAATTTTGTAGTTAAAAATTGGTTTTCATATTTAAAGATTTGATCCCTCTATATACTTGTTAGATCAAAAATTGAGTAAATATGGATCAATAATTGCAAAATTGATATAAAAATTGTTTTTTTTTATTAAAATTTAATGTTTACTAAAAAAACTATCTCAATTTTTGCAATTTTAGAAGAAATTGTAAATGATAATGTCATAAAAGTTCACAATTTGTAGCTTATATTTATAAAGTCATATTTGCAAAGAACAAGTTCATGACAATTCAGGCTATGGATTTCTATCAAAAGGAGATAATTTTTCACTTTGTAGTGTATCCAAAATATCTAATTTGGACCCCACTTTGTTCTCTGGAGATCATTGAAAATTTTAATTTCTTGAAAATTAGAAGTGGATATCAATTCATTCATATTTAATTAAATATGAATTAAATTTATTTAAACTTTTTAATGTGAGTTTTTTGGTTAATTGATATTTATTTGTTTTATTTTTAAAATTTATATAAAGTTTCCTATGTGGTGTAGAATAAATGGTGATAGGGTGTACTTTTAAGTGACTAGGTTATGTGAATCTTAGCAGTTCGGAAATATGTGGGAAAAAACTCTAACCATGTTAAGGGTTGGTTTGGTCCAAATAAGCCATCATCAATGGGTGATTTTGATGTTTTACATACCCCTATGTTGCATTTTCTCAAACCACAGGTCAAGCCTGATGTAATATCTAGAAAAATTCACATATGTCTATAACCAGAATTAGAATATGTAAAAATCCATGTTTTGGCATTGGCGCGGGTAGCCAGTTCACCCATCGCACCAATGTGGAGAGAGTACACTAGAGGTCGCACCAGCTAGCACTTTGTCCCTTTGTTATACATGCGCCAACCTTTTTGGGAATGTTTTTTAACAAACTAGAGGCAGAAGTTTCCTTCAACCACCTTTAGGATGAGTCACGGGAAGTGATTAACTGGATGAACCACAGATCTCTCTCTTTAGGCAGTAGTTTCCTACTCATATGGGACACTCCTAAAAGATAGGTCCCACTTCCATGATTATAGGGATCCTAACCTCTCCCAATATCCCTCTATATAAATGAGCTTTCTCCCATCATGAATGCTAGTTGAACAAGACGATTATGTAGCTGGAATGATGAACTTTGAGAACTAAGCCATAGTCGAATAACTGAGAAGGTAGATCAAGAAGGAATTCCATCGAAAGGTCCCTTCTCCCTTCTGAATTCCCTGACAAGCTTCGAGACGTGCTTCACCCGAGCCCCGCTGGAGGAGACTGCATCGTTAGAGCATGGTTTTATCTCATCTTTCTACCTTAATATAAGTGACTATTGTTTGGTTCTTGTCTTGTGTTTCATTTGTATGAAATGCAATATGCTAGTCTTCTGTGACTGATTAGTAGATGTTGAATGGAATTAGTATATGGTATGTGGTTGTCGTTTTCTAATCTCTGTGCTGGTGTCCAAGTGCGATAGGTGGATGGATCGTGACTTGTCTTAGATCATGAGCGAACGACTCTCATCATCACTACAGGCATCGACCATAGCGTTGGACCATAGGTAGGCCATATTATCGTATCCTTTTCCATTTAAGTATCTAGGAACCTACACTCTAGCATGATTCCTTGTTTCTACACCCACCCTAGGGCTAGTGGGATCGCCTATGTCCGCAGAGGGGATTTACCTGAGTAACAAGTTGCTGACTCCACTAGGGATCAGTGCGAGTTTTTATTTCATCTATTAGATCTTCTTCTTGGTATTTGCTTGCTTAGCTTGCCTTTTCTGGTTGTTTTGCTGAGTCTTAGACCCCTGTTTAGCCCCAAAATATTAGATCTGCCCTCTATTTTTCCAAAATTTTCATCTTTTCAAGGTTGGCTTGGCTGGTGCGGTTTCCAGCCTCACAGTTGCACCCACTGGCGCTAGTTTCTAGCTCATCACTCGCGCCATCCCTTTTCTGGCATAGATTACAGCTAGACAGTCATGCCAATTCCTGTAGGTGCTAGGGTTTGCCCTGTTTTTGAGTTTTTGGTCCATCCCGGTGTCTCTGGGTGTTTTCTTGGCTTGCTTTGAATTCTTTGGGTTTGCTTGTGACTGTGATCAGCCTTCTTCCTTTGGTTGTTTGTCCATTTCTTTTAGCATCATGGCTTTAGGACTTTCTAGTGCTTTGATAGGCTGAGCCTCCTGTAGGAGTTTGGGTCTCTTGTTTCGCAGTCACCTTCGTTATTTTCTTGATTGCATTAAGCTCCCTGGATCCATTTTGAGTGTTTTCTTTGGGTGAAATGAGTCATGGGTGAGTCTTGTCTCTTTCATTCAGGTTTTCTTCCTGTTACTCCAAGCATAGCTCACAATTGCTTGTATGTATCAGTGTCAACATCTTTCTTCGATTTGAGAGATTGTGACATTGGTTTGAGTCTTTGTTTTGTTTGCTTGTGAGTTGATTGAATTGTTTCATTTCGGCTCTTGCATTAAAATTGTTGAAATAATGTGAAGATTCGTTTTTCATGTTGTTTAGTGCACTATTTTCTCTATTACATTGAAAAAAAAAACATATTTTTTTTCATTTTTGTTTGCATCATGAAATTGAAAAATCTTTCGCATAACTAGCGTTCGGAATTCTAGGAGAGATTTCTCATTTTCATTAGTTTGCATCAGGTATTGTAGTGGATGTTTTCACATGTTTTTATTGTTGCTATCACTTGAAAATCTCTAACCTTCTCGTAGATAGCTCTTCATTAAACGAAATGGTATTTTATGGCATGTAGCCTGCATTCATGGATTTGTGAGATTCAACATTCGGTAGGACCTTGGAATTGAAACATAAATACAAGATAAACTTAAAATTTATTCAATTAACCTAAGGCAACATTAAAACTTAATGAAACATTTAGTGGTCTAAGTTGAAGATGTGTTCCGGTGTCTTTAAGCCTAGCAGTTGTCGCTCGCCATCTAGCTTCAGACAACGCTAGTACGGACTTGCGCTCCCAGTACCGTCGAGTATATAAAGGGAGACCCCTTTAGGTTGCAATACTTTTATCCGTAGGAAGCCGAGTCTGCCACCTTGTGACCGTGATACATCGAACACAACATTTGGGGACACTACCTGCACGTACGTCAAGTCCTTGGTTCATTCTTCTTTAATTTTGTAACCAAGGTGTATATGGCAGTTCACGGGAGCCTAGTACACCCTTTTACCTAGACTACCTAAGTAGTCATTTTTGATCTTTACTGACTCCATAAATTTGGATAAATCATTGATCACTTGTCCATTCATGCTTGTTTCCAACCTGAAAGTGATAGAGTCACCTTTTTCCTGTTTCTCGACTCTTAAAATATGAAACATCAGAGTTTTGTTTCAATTTCTTAAAAAATTAATTGCCCACGAAATATTCCTGGTTAAAGTTATTTTCCTTAGGGTGTTGTTTTAAAATTTGTTTCTGATGGTAGCCTTTCCATAGTTCACTAACCTAGGAATCTCTTTCGAAGGGAATCCTTGTCATTTTCCTGCTTTTGGGAATGTTGGTGCTCCTTCTATGGTAACGTTGTCCCTGCCTAGTTTAACTATTGGGTTTCCTATATGGTTATTTTCAACCTCAGTGGTCCCAAGTGTTCAGTCTGACATACAGTCGTCCCCTCCACTTGAACAACATCATGTTGCTTTTAAGGTGGACCTCTCCCCTTCTTCGCCTATTTCTTCATTTTCCTCCTCTACTTCCCCTGGTGAAAGTCTCGACTCTAGTAACCAGGTGGATAAGAAGAAGAAGAAGCAAAGAAGAAGAAGTCATACAAGCGAGAGGCTAATACTACAGTTATTACACTTAAAAATATTTCCCTTGCGAAACCATCCATGCTTCCACAGAAAGTGAAATTCCCTTGCATGCTCTAAAAAGGTAACCATTTGATTCGAGACTACCCTGGTATTCCCAAGGTAATTGACACATGGTCTGATGGCCGTCTACCATTGACTTTGGCTTCTAGAAGTCATATTGACACATCTTCGACTAGCAGTGGTAAGACTCATAAAAAACAGGGAAATATTACCAATCCCTGTAATTTTTGTGAAGGGCATCATCCCATTCACCTTTGTCTTTACATGGATGAAGCCAAAAGAGTGTTGGAAAACCCTACTGTTTCTGCACCCTGCCTTCCGGCTGGTTACCAGAAGCTTTCTTTGAGTCCTCCGCTAGTTGTTTCAACGGTCGGTCAAGAATCATCCTTGGTCGATCTCGCTCCCTCAGAAATTAAAATTCAAGAATCCATTCCCAACCAACCATTGGTTGTGGAATTTATCGATCTGACCCCATCAGTGGTTCATCAGGTCTTTTCCTTTGAGATTTGATCTCATCCCCCTCATGTTCTTCTTGTTTCTTTAGATTCCTTTGACTTGGAAAAATATTCGTCTGTCCCTATAATGCAAGAAGATGCTCCCCCTAATCCCGCGATGGAAGTCCAGGAGAGTTCTCCTCTTACTCCAGTAACACCGGGGGAAAGCCATCTCAGTTCGATGCCATCCCCCCCAAGTAGTTTGATCGCTTCCTTTGATTGGAGTCGATTTGCCAGATACTGCATTCTGTCTTATGTGCCTTTCGAGATAATGGTACAAACCATTGATCTAGTCATACCCAACACTATTATAGATCAAGGCGCATTTGTTAGTATTCTATCTTCAACTACTTTACAAGCTTTTAGTTCTCCGCTGCTTATGCCTGTTACCCAGAATTTATTGTCTTTTAACAGAGGAACCAGTCAACCGTTAGGGATACTTCCAAAGCAACCTATTACTTTCGGAGGGAAAACCATCCATATCAACATGATGGTTGTTGCAGGCCCCTTAGACTTCAATTTTCTCTCGGGGCATGACTATACTTATGTCATGGGGCTATTTGTCTCTTCCCTCTTTCATGTGATCTATTTTCCACACAGAGGGCGGATCGTGACCATCGACCAACTTTCATTCTTTGGTCCCAATGTGACATTTGGTCCACCATCATCCCTTCCAGGTCTTTATTCACTGGTTGTATATTCCCTGCTGCAGGCTAATTATGTGTCTACCTATCCCGTGCCCGTAATCCATGATAGTGCCATTGTGCATCGTGTGTTGGGGGCATTGGGTCCTAATTTTCAAGATATTGTTCTCCAACCAGAGGCGAATCTCTTGGAACCCTTGACTTTTTATTCATCATGGGGAAAGTTTGTTGGAGCATAGTTTGTTTTCTTGTGTGAAGCTCCTTAAAAAATGAAACAAGGTTGTCAGAACATAGTTCGTTTTCTTGTGTCAAGCTCCTTAAAAAATGAAACAAGGTTGTTGGAGCATAGTTCATTTTCTTGTGTCAAGCTCATTAAAAAATGAAACAAGGTTGTTGGAGCATAACTTTTTTTCTTGTGTCAAGCTCCTTAAAAAATGAAACAAAGTTTTTGGAGCATAGTTCCTTTTCTTGTGTCAAGCTCCTTAAAAAATGAAACAAAGTTTTCTGGAGCATAGTTTGTTTTCTTGTGTCAAGCTCCTTAAAAAATGAAACAATGTGTTTTGAGGATAGTTTGTCTTCTATGTCAACCTGATTTAAAATAAATTACATCTTGAGGATAGTTCTTTTAATGTGTGAACCTCGTTAAAACAATGAAACACGTTCTTGTTCAATTCGATTTTTGTTAGATCTCATAGAATCCTAGTTGAGTCTTTCTCTTGATCTCGTTTTTGAACCTTCACTCCATTTCCTATGGACTAAAGCTTGGGGGGCATGTACACCTTGAATTGAGTCACCATGCTGGGGGGCATGCCTATTTTTCAAGCATAGTTTACTTTTTCTTCAAGCTTGTGTCAACATGAAACCATTCTCAAGTATAGTTTACTTTTGTTTTCAAGCTTGCAAAAAAATGAAATCTTTTGGTTTTATACCCTTTGTGAACATTTTTCTTGATTCTTGGGTCATTACTTATTATGTAGATTATTTAACTGATACATTAGTTAAATATTGTATTAGGCATTTTCATAATTTGTATAAAAGCATCATCACATGTACACAGATCCGTGCAAGAAAATGTATGTATATGTATATGTATATGTATATGTATATATATATATATTTATATATGTATATATATATATATATATATATTTGTTTCAGTTATATCATGAGACAACATGTCTCTTAGAAATATGCGGAAATAAAGCATAAGTTCCTAGTCGGCATGGTGCCCATGATAGCATGTCACCGCCTGTACCAACCGCCTAAGCAAGTGGTGGATACGGCTCGAGACTCCTACAGTGTGCCTCTGGTAGGCTCGAGGTACATCATCTAAATGGGCATAATCTGGGACCCCACGGGTGATTCCCTCTAGGATCTACACCAACTCCTTGTCAATTCCCTCACCCTGAGGATTGAAGTCACAAGGAGTCTGCCTCACTATTGGAGACATGCCTGCAGGATGCTCTGGGCCAACATTTGCATCCATATAAAATTAACTATCAGAACATGCATATATACTAAATAATCATAAACTCATGAAATTGAAAAATGAGTCTTACCAAGTTCTTCATCCCAGTCCTCTCCCTCTGGGAGTGGATGGTCTGGGTCTCCGATGAAGTCTATCCTAGCTTAGGGCCAATCCTCCATGACAATCAACTATCGTTAGAGCCAATCAAAAAACTCTGGCCTCTAGGACATCTGCTGGCCACCCCCTACTCTGGGAATCAATGTCGCCCATCGGATCATCCGTGGCTCTCTCAATGTTGGCTCCAGGAATATAGCCTCCTAACACTGAAATATAGGTAATTTTTCCAGGAAGAACGATACCAAAATCGACCCATACCCAAACTACTTTAGTTTGGTCTTCTTGCATTTGGTGAGCTGTCATTTGATGTTCATGGTTACGGCCTTGGCCCAGTTGAAAATGGTCGGTTTCATACACTTTGAAGCAAGAAGTAATTATGTCTTTGTAGCCTAATGTGGTGCCTGCAATCCCACGGCCCGCGTGATAGCTTGTAGCACTACTCTCAATGCTAGATTAGGGATGGTCTGGATATCCAATTTACCGCTCCCTGTTCCTTTTTGTTCACTTGGGCACACCCTCTTCATGACCATTGTCATGCTTTCCCCAGAAGGCCTGGTACCAGTCAGATTAGGGACTGCACCCCTACATGACAGTCCAGTGATGAAACATACATCAGACACTTCGAGCTCGAGCTCTTGATCCCGAAGTACAAATTTTTCCTTATCTTTGTCCCAAATGCTTATGAGATACTCGAGCAATTCAAGCTGAGCCCAGAGACATGATGTTAGGAAGAACTTATTGAGCCCACAATTCCTGAGGGAATTCATGAATTGTTCATTTTCCATTGTTTGTTCATCCTCTTCACTGTGTCTCTCTCTTTCAACTCGATTACCATACATCTTTCACTTGGTACCTGTATCAATTGATCATACGAACATTGTAAGCCACCTTGGGTATTAAAATTTGCAGTATATTGGTTGCATTTTCTTAAAATTGAAGCATATTTGGGGTTACGTGGTTGGCGCAACCCCTGTGTAAAACAGGGTCGATTGGCATGGGCCCGTGGCCGAAACCCGCGCCAACTGCGAAGCCCTAGATTTTTCCAATCCTCCCCTAAGGGATCTCAAATGAAAATAAAATGAAATAAAATATAACTTAAAATATGGCAAAAGAGGTCGGCTCCTACTTGAAATAGACGAAATCTGGATTGGTCCACTGGATTGTCCACAATCGTTGCCTGAAGAGTGAAAGAGAAATGGGTCACTATTGCTCTGGAAATAGGTAAAAGTGAAAAGTAAATATTTTTTACCATTGTTGGTCTTTTATAAATTTTCAAAGTCACAAATTATATTTTAAAACATATTTGTTGATATATTTTCATATTATTTTCTTGGAATAAATTTTACACACCTATTTTTGTGCAGCGATAGGTTTTTCACGTGATTATGAGGAAGAGATTAATTTTATTTTATAATTTTTTAGACTCAGTAAAAACACGAAAAAGTCACTACTGGAGTTACCTTTCAGCTCTTTTCTGACTCTCTAAAACTGAAAATATTGCCGAGTCGCTTGTCATTTTGAGATCCTTAAATTGGTTGCGAAATGATATCTACCCAGTATACATTTACCCCCTTTTCTGGCTGGGATAGATTATTTACGAAAAAGGAATACCCTAGCCTATCACGAGTAGGAGGTTCTCTTAGACATAGTTTTCTACCATTTCGGATTTGTGGGGCTACCTACAAAAAGGGACTGCTGGAGTTTTCTTTTCCACTGCCTTTTCAAACTCTCTAAACATGAAAAGGCACTGAGTTTTCATTTTGTCAGACTTGTTAAACTTTGATGACATTGGACCGTCACAATGACGTTACTCGAGTTCCTCCTTCCTAGGGCTTGTAAAATGCACTAGGTTGGATTTGTCCGAAGGACAAACTTACATCACAAGAAAATTCTATCCCCTTCAAGCTTGTTTTCAAAAATAATTGGGGCACTCGCCAGAAATGGTGGGGGAAAATGGAACCATATTATAGTAGTTTTGGCAGTATGTCACTCTTGAAAACGGCACTTGTCTGCATTTTTGTCGAATTGGGGACATCTCATCACGTTACTTGTTTACCTCCATGGGTTTTGACTACTCATCTTCTCTTTTCCACGTTACCATGACCTTAGATCCCTTGATGTCAAATACTGCCAAACCCAATGTCGTGCTGCTGATATATTCAAGAGAAGTTTGCCCCTAAATTTTTCAACCTCCCTCTAATTATCTATTGGTCTTGATTCACAAACATCATATTCCTCTGTCTCGTGTCGATGATGTGGGAAACATTATGTCCCACCTTCGATCAAGGTCAGTTTCTATCAACTTTAGCTCATTGTCCAGGAATTTGATCTAGAGACTCCTTTCAGGTAGCTTGGAGCATGCATGCCTCAATGAAAGGTTCTTCCCATTGGATGCAAGGTCCACATCATTAGCCTTCGATCAACTGAATCTATGGGTATTCGACGTCAGATCACTATTCACATTCCGTGGATTTTACCTTGATTACCTTGAGGACCATTGTCATTATTGGTGATTTCTCTCGCGTTTGTTAACAACATTCATCATTGGCTGGTAATCAAGCAATGTTCTTGCATTTTCGACTTCAGCTCATATATTTGCATGCTCGAACTTGCACTTTGTTCGGGTCGAGATGGAGTGCAGGACCCTAGGTTTTGTCTGATGAAATCGAGGCTACGGGTTCTTTGTGGATTACTATGACTTATTATATATGACTCTTCTAATTGGATGGTTGCGACCATACCTGAGTATATTTTTTGATCCTTACTACTGGATGGTTGTGTCCGTACCTTGGATCTCGTTATTTATGTACTATATTATGGATGGTTGTTCCCATACCACATGTCGTATATCATATGTATCAGTTGTAATTGCACTTGCAGGTTTTCTGACAGCGATGTTTCGGTCGAACGCGTTCTCATAAAGCATATCACCCCTCCCTCTCTCTCAGACCTCATGCTTTAGGGGGCATCTGTTACACAACAATTTTTCACTGACCCTGCAATCCCTCGCCTTGCATATTGGAGGATCTTTCTCGTGACCTATGAGTAGTGTCATCCTCTGCAAGCACCTTGCCTATATCCTTTTATACAAGAACATCATTTCTCCTGCAGAAGAGTTTCTCAAAAAGCCCAAAAAAATCCATGTTTTGGCATTGGCGCGGGTAGCTAGTTCACCCCTGGTGCCTATGTGGAGAGAGTACACTAGGGGCCGTGCCAACTAGCGCTCTGTCCCTTTTTTGTACCTGTGCCAGCCTTTTTGGGAACGTTTTTTAAGAAACTAGAGGTGAAAGTTTCCTTCAGCCACCTCTAGGATGAATCACAGGAAGTGGTTAACTGGATGAACCACGGATCTCTCTCTTTAGGCAGTAGTTTCCTACTCATATGGGACACTCCTAAAATATAGGTATCCATTCCATGATTATAGGGATCCTAACCTCTCCCTCTCCCCCTATATAAATGGGTTTTCTCCCATCATGAAAGCTAGCTCAACAAGAGGTTTTTGTAGCTGGAATGTTGAACTTGGAGAACTAAGCCATAGTCGAATAACTGTGAAGGTAGACCAAGAAGGAAGTCAATCAAAAGGTCCCTTATCCTGTCTGAATTCCATGATGAGCTTCGAGATGTGCTTTGCTCGAGCCCTGTTGGAGGAGACTGCATCATCAGAGCATGGTTGTATCTATTCTTTCTACCTTAATATAAGTGACTATTTTCTGGTTCTCGTCTTTTGTTTCGTTTGTATTAAATGCAATATGATAGTCTTCTTTGATTGATTAATAGATGTTGAATGGAATTAGTATATGGTACATAGAGGTTTTACATTGTGCTACGTGGATTTTGTAGATAGTTTGTTTGTTTTAGCCATGTGTGTAGGTTCGAATTATAACACTTGAAGCTAGAGTTGGAACTTACAAGAGAGGATGAAGGAAAGCCTTCCTACATATTCCAGGTAGGATTCTTTCCCATTTTCTAATTTATCTAAGGAAATATTGAACCTTTTTTTCTTCTTTTTTTCTATAATAAACCACTAGATCTAGGGAATTCACCTTTCTCCATAATCATGAAAATTCCGGAAAACAAATTCGTGATTCCACTAGGGAGCGATTCTTCCCTTCGTGATTTCCTTGACCTTAGCATATTTTTTACCCCTTAAAGTGACCTTAATTGACTCACTCAGACATTGATTAACGTTACGAAAACACCTATTTGAGTTTGTTTGTGTTATTATGTCTTGTATTGGTGTAAAAAACCCCAGTGCATCCCTTAATATGAAGGTAGAGTGCCCCAGTTCATCCCCTGATTTAAATATAGAGTGACCTAGAACATCTGGTATTTCTCTGTACCTACACTATAGTGCACTCGTACCTATTCTGCACCTACATTGATTCATGTAGAAAGAAAAATTTCTTTCCTCTGCCTTGTTCTTTGATTTATTTTTTCCAGCAAGTTTCCCTTGTTTCTCTGAGTGTGTCCCTATCTCTGAAAAACCTTCATCATGTTTTCTTTTGTTTTTATTAGCCTTTGATGATAATTTATTTAGATGTTTCTTTATGGTCATCAATTAGGTTTTTCACAAACCTTTTTTTATTGATCATTTATTGGCTTGAAGAAATTTATATTACAATGATATTATGTGTGATTTATCTTATGAGTGATTGAATTGCATCTTAATCTTCACTGCATTTGAATATTAAGAGAAAAGAAAAGAAAAGAAATTAATTATTTGCATCATATAGGTCTTTGAATTAAATTTGGAAGTTCGAACAATTTGATTAGAAAAAATCTGCTGAGGAATCTTTGTTTACTACATTACTCTTTATTTCTTCCTTCTTACTGATATATTTTCATTGAAAACAAAAGGTTTCTTATTATCATACTAGATTTAATTATAGGGAATTTAGGTGAAATAGTGGTGAGCCTTGAATGTTGAAACCTAATTCAATATCAACTCTAAAATTTACTAAATCAATCTTAAAGAGCATTTGGAACATTAATGCAAACATCTATAGTTCTATGCTAGAGATGTGCTGAAACGTCTTTAAACATAGGAGTTCGCATTCTTTGTCAGCGTTACATTCCAGAGGTGATATCTAGTCTGATGTATGTAAGTGTATATGATCGTTCTCCATGTACCTTCATTTATATTGGATGATGCTCCATGCATGATAAGTATATGGGAATGCTCTGATAAAATGATTACATATTAGACAACACTACTACAAATTGCGCTTCCATTTAACCTTAGGTATATTTTGGAAGTCCCCACTAGGTTTCTATCTGAACATCAATAACTAAGTCAGACACCTTGTACACTATCATAAACTAAACATACAATTCAAGGAGATTTCCTACACATACATAAGTCTTCAGTTTCCTAAGGTGTTATATTGCAGTTCATAGTTGCTTGGTAAACCCTTTTGTCTAGGTACCCCTCCTTTGATCTAGTTTTGTTATTAATTTATAGAATTTATTAAACCATCGTGCAACAACAACACCAACAACCTTGTTTTTATTGTAGCATGAAACTATCTCCTCCTCTTCCTCCAAAAGAAACTCTTGGTCATTTAAAAAACAAAAAGACACAAAATATCGAATTTGGTACTTTAGAAGCTACCCCTTCTGGACCTACATCCAAAATTAACCAACCATAATGATATCTTCCTATGATTACTGAACCCAATATCAATTCTCTACAAGTTGGTGAGCTCAACACAGTCGAAGCCAAAGAACATGAAACATTATTGCCTGAGGTTATTGAACCTAAATTTCTTGACTCAGAAATATTACAACCTAAAGTTATACAATCTAACCAACCTCAGTTAGCTACACCTCTTACTTCAGGATCTTCCTATTCTCTACATCTGTATTTGACCCAACTAAAATCTATATATCTTGTGCCTGAAGATGAACAAATTCCACCTGGTATTTTAAGTATTGATTATATTTCTGAAAAAGAGTCATGACCTTCCTCTCTTATTCATTTAAGAGGGCTTCATATCTATCAATTCCTTACACATGATACTTCGATATAAGATCCTTCACCTGATTCTCCTCTTATCAACTCACCTTTGAGTTTCACCTTATAATCCTCTTTGGGAAATTTAACCTTGACTTAGTCTGTTATGATTTCTCAGCCAACATATGCCATTATGAGTGAGGCAACCAATTTCCAAGCTACTTCCATGTTTGCAACATCGCTAGAAACACATTTTTATAGTGGTCCCTCAGTCCGACTTGCTTAAAAATCATTATTCGATACCTTTTCCCGTGCATCAACCAATCCACAGAATTTTCCCATGTCGCCCTCTTTTGGAATTCCATTTGATACTTCTTTCATGAGCTCCACACAACCTATTATTTATATTTTATTACAACCTTTAGTGGAGAATCAATATGGTTCATATGTCAATGGATATACACATCTATAACAAACCACATCGCCCTACACTAAGTCCATCCTCCAGAAGGGCAATTGCCTCCATATCACCCTTATCTTTCAGCATGAGGTAATTACGTTGCTAGAATGTTCCAATATCGTGAAAAAATACCACAAGTTTGTGCTCTACTCTATTCGAGTCACCCATTTCCACGAATGTTTGTTAATTCTTAACATCCTACATTTCCTATATAACCTTACTCCATTGTGAATCGATTCCAAGACAACTAAACTTATTCTAGCTATGCCCCAGGTTCCTATTTTCCAACCCATATCCCAAATTATTCAAGATTTATCTCACGTAATTCAACCTATGCAGGTTTCACCTCTAACTCAACGTATTCCACTGGTCTATGGGACCTCCCAAGTCCCACTTACCCAACGTCTTCAATGTGTCTGCCAACCTAAACCGTTTGGTCATAATTTTCTTGAAATGCAAGTGAGTAAACTTGTACATGGATTGGGAAAGGAAAAAACTAGCCAAACTCACATAGGGATGATTAAAAATACCTTAGGGAATCCATGCCAGGGGATTTTTTAAGAATCTTACCAAGGTTAATAAATTCAAACCCATCCATTCCAACCCTTTCAAGGTTATCTTGGCACTGGGAAACATGGTTACATTTATCCAAGCTACCAAAATCCTCCTTATCCAAGAGCACACATACCTGTTTCTCAAGCTATTCCATCTTACCCAGTATACCCTCCACCGGAATTTAATAAGAAGTTTCCATTTGTAAAAAGCCTTGAATTTCCAAATCTAACCGGCTTATAAATGATCCCATTTTTCAGTCTCGATGGTGGTCGGTCATTCAAAGAAAATCTTTGAGCGATGTCCCAAAATTTAATCGAAATCCTGAAGAAGACCCTTCCATGCATGTTATGACATATCAATTATGGTGTTCATCGAACTATGTAAATATTGTTTCTATCCATTTATGAATTTTCTAGTGAAACTTTATTGGTACAACATTAAAGTGGTATATTGAATTTCCATGAGCTCCACTCAACAATTTCATTTCCTTAGAAACCATGTTTCAAACTCCTTTTCATTTTGCAATTCATTATGAAACTGGAACTGAACTTTGACCTCCTTCAAAAAAAAAAACTCCACTCACATTTATTATCATATTCATCAGTGGTGACATCACTGTCATTTGGTCAGAACCTTCATTACTGATCAATTATTAGTTGAATGGTTCATTTCCTTTTTTACCATCTATAACACAATACGTTGCTAAAAGAATATTTTTTGCTGAAGAGAAAGTTATTTCTCATTCCAAATACATTTATCTCGCTTACGCTCAATCTTTCACGCTCTATGACAAAATACCTAATGATCCAAGACCACTACACACCATGCCACCACCCCTCGTTAAATCATAAAATGCGTATGATGGCATGATTGGTTCTTCTACCCAACAGTCAGTGAGTAAACCATATGCTTCATCTCCTTCTCTAGCTTCCCAAATCCCATCCTCTGGTACTCCCACAACTACTTCTAATATTAATTTTTTCCAATCTAGGAAAGGAAAATATTAGCAACTAGGAAGTACAAAGAAACGAGAATGAAAGACGAAGAAAAATAATCATTCACAAGAAAAACAAAATGACCATTTTCCTAAAGGAAAATGAAAACCTAATTATCCTTAATTAATCTGTAATGAGGAAAATTTTAATCTGGACTCTTCACATTACGTGGCAGTAAATGAATTCCTTAACTTCTAATATGTCATGGATGTTCTGTTAATAGACCCCTTTCCTTAACAGAAGAAAAACATAGTTGCATGGAATCCAAATTCCTCCTCCTCTATTATGATGTTATCCTCCACCAAACAGAAAACTTAATTTCTGGTGGCTATGAGAAATAAGTAATACGGTAATTTGAGTCCCTCAGCTAAAAAAGCTACTGATCATCTTGCTAGTTCTACCTCATCCACTTCATATTTTTCTCCAAATGTGGTTCCGACTGAACTATTAAACATCACAAGGGTGTTATTCATAAATCAACATTTAATCCTTCTACTAGAGCTACTCAAAACTATAACATAGTTGAGGATCTAGATCAAGCTCCTTCAACTATGTCAGCTCTTGAGGTTTTGCAAAATTGTCCTAGCGAGAAGATGGCTTTAATTTTCATAATTGGAGGCATCGATCGTTCATATTATAGCTTTTTAGTCTTTAATAATGAGAATCATGCACTCAAAATTCCACCACAACTAGACTTTATGATATATATTGTTGTTTGCGTAAGACCATCCAACAGATAATTGTGGATGAAGGAGCTTCAACCTGTATCATGTCAATTTCTTATTGGAATGCCATTGGTTCTCCTCAACTCAACCAGTAACACACTACTCTCAAAGCCTTTGATGGTAGTTGCTTCAAACCTTACAAAATTTTGAATTCATTACAAGTAGAATTAACTTGAAAATTTATTTTTGTAGAAGTTGAAGTTATCATCGTACCATTGTATTATAAACTTTTATTGGGTTGCACATGGATTTATGTGAAAGGCACTATCGTTTCAAATTATTTTAGAATGAAAAATTTCACTCACCATGGGGGCATCGTGGCCATTGATCAACTCGATTTTTTTCCATCATTCTCAAACTACTGGAAGCATCCCTCTTTTAGGTGGATCCCCGCATCCTTATAAACATCACAGATTTGGATTGCTTACAGATTCCAATTCGATGGGATATTTTTCGCTTCCTCATCCTGACAACCAGAATCTACTTTCATTTATCAATATAACCTCTTCTTGTACTATTCCATATGATCCTTGGATAGTACAAGACACTTCTAAGATTGATACATTTGGTGACCGCATGCCACTTATAATTCATGTTGAGCTCGAATATGAAGCTATCTATTTATCATGTTCTGTACATTATTATTTCTCCTCTTTTATGGATTGGGTTGATAATTCCTGAGATTATGATTCATCTTAATCCTTTCTCCGATACATTTTCTACTGATGAAAGCATCATGGAAATAATGATGTTAGATGACGCATCATGGGACGATAATCATCATTGTTAATCCTTAATTGATATGTCTTAGGATAATCTTGGTGATATTTATTTACACAATGTCGTTGAGTTATATACTAGTTCCCTATATATTGAAGACATTTATTATGAGAATAATTTATCCAATATTGAAGAGATTTTTCCTCTTTATATTTTTATTAAACCTGAAATTGTTGAAAATGTACACAATGGTGCATCTTGTTCCCCCGATGAGATCAAGATCTATACAACCCTTTTCCAGGAATTCTAAGATGTTTCCGCCTAGTCATATGAAGAGATGCTAGGTATTAATCCAAATATTGTTGTACATGAGATCAAAACGTATCTAGATACTAAGCCAGTTCGACAACATGTTAGGTCCCTATATTACTAGTATAGTCCCTTATTATTGTTAGTGTAACCCTGTTATTGTTATTTTTGTACCCTTGTAACCCAAATATTGTTAGTATTGTGCCCTTACATTATTATTGTTAGGTCGGCTAGGATTATATTGTGACCCATGGAATCCTATATATATAAGGGCGTTTGGTCATTTGTATCGTCCAAGAATTATTCATTTATGTAATTTATTGGAGGTTTTTCCCTTGAAGTGGTTATTTCTAAGGCATTGATCTCTCTTTTCTTCTATTTTTGGAGTTGGTTTCATAACATTCGGTATCAAATATTTCGATTCTAGGGTTTTGCTGGTCCAAACAAGTCATCATGGAATTTTCGCTACAAAATTTTATCTACAAAGGTTCAAAACCTGAATTTTTACAGAGCGAAGCTGAGATTCGGAGGAACGTCGTAGCAAAATTTCAGATCTTGGTTCACAATATTTTTGGAGATATGATCTGTGGAATTTTCTCTATATTTTTTTTTCTCAAAATTTTCCGAAGCTAAAATTTTTACACAGTGAACCTAAGATCCTAAGGAACTTTCTGTAAAAAATAAATATCTTGGTTCACAATATTTGTGGAGATATGATTTATGGAATTTAGGGTTTTTGCAGGCTCCTAAATTTCATCTCAAAGAGGTGATTGTGGGAAAATCATCATAACTCTCTCTCTCTAAGCATCGGAATGGAATTATGTAAAAAGTGGCCACAACCACAAACACTGTAGTTTCATGTGTATCAATCTTAGAGCTAATGGATGAAACAGTGATATGTGGCACGTCGTACAAGTTCGCTCTACTGAACCAGCACGTAATTAGGTCAATGTGGAAGATAGGGCATAACTTTGCCTTGAATAATCAAAATCAAGTCAGACCTGTGGCATTAGAAAGAATATTCATAGGGCTATGGCAGGCCTGAATTTTAGATATTGAAGATCGAAATCCCAAAGATAATTCAGTTTGAAATCGAGCTCCTCAAAAGAAATAAAAAGGTGTGTATTTGTTTTTCAAATTTCATAAGTCTTGTGTGAAAATATAGTTTGAAGTGATTCCAAGGGCATAATGAAGCATATATATCAGTATTGGGTTCTAAAATGTGACCTAAAAATAATTCAACACAAATTAATCCCTCAGAAGGCTCTACTACGACTCATGAAGAGGAAGAAGTGCAACATGACATATCAAAATTACAAGAGCAAGTGCACCAAATTTCTCTCTCGCAAAGAGGAATGAAAAATGAAATGGAAGTTTTGAAGAAAGGCATGGAAGATAAGATTGATGGTTTTGAGAAAGGCATGAATGGTTTGAGGAATGGAATGGAAGCTAAGATGGATGGCATGGAAGCTGGAATGGAAGCTAATATGGATGGCATGGGAGCTAAGATGGATGACATGGAAGCTAAGATCGATGAAAAAATGAAAGACAACATGGAATAAATGAAGAATGATCTCAAATTAGACATGGAAGGTTTGATGACAAGGTTAATACAAGAAATTATTCCTAATGGCGGAAATATAATAGAGGAAACTCATGATGAGAAAAAAATAAATGTTAATCATGATTTCATAAAATCTAATGATGGATTGAAGAACCACGATATTCCAAAGATGGATATGAGAAATTTTGATGGCAAGGATCCCATAACATGGATACTACAGATGGAGCAATATTTTGATCTCAATAATGTGAAAAACACAAAAGGTATGCACTGCAACTTTAGATTTAGAAGAAAATGAATTTGTATGGTATCGATGACTTTTCTCCTGTAAAAAATTGTCACTTGGTAATTTTTTTACGGAGGAACTGATAGCAACTTATGAGGATACAAAGAGCAACACCTTATTTAGCCAATTGATAAATCTCAAGAAAAAAGGTTCAGTGGTGGAGCATAGTGAGGACTTCCAAAAATTGAATATAAGGGTAACTGATATTCGAGAGGAACATAGGATTGATGTCTTCATAGGGAATTTAAAGGATAACATCCAACATGAAGTTCAGGTTTGCGAACCTAATTCATTGGAGAAGGCATTCAGGTTGGAAAGAAAATTTGAATGTAATATTATGGCGAAAAGGAAGACTACCAGTCACATATATAAATATGGAAGTGTTGGTACTCCTAGACTTCCACAACCTACAAGGTTGACACCACAACAATCGGAAAGAAAAAGGGCAAAATGGATTTTCTACAGTTGTGATAGCAAATACACTAAAAGACATAAGTGTGCTGAAAAGAAATTATTATACATATATTATGAAGAAGAGGAATAAAATGAACAAGAAACTTCAAAAGAAGAGGATATACACCAGAAACCAACCCTAGAAGAAGAAGAATTGAGTCTGACTATATCGTGTAGTGCATTGGTAGGAATTACCACTCCTCAAACTCTACATATAGAAGGACATATAAAGAAGAAAAATAAAATAGTGTTGATTGATTCAGGTAGTACCCATAATTTTATTCATTGTAAGGTAGCCAAGGAATTGAATTGTTTCATGTACCCAACACCAAAATGTCAAGTGATGGTTTCATAAGGAGGAACTATAATTTGCTATGAAAAATGCCATAATATCAAGATAACCATGGGGTAATATTTATTTAATAGTAAAATGATTTCCATTCCAATGGGAAGTGTTGATGTTGTACTAGGAGTACAATGGTTACAATATTTGGGGATGGTAGCTTTTAATTTTCAAGAAGGTTTCTTGAATTTTTTTTTGGAAGGAAGGGAAATCGAATTATGGGGTATCGCAAGGAATCTAGGCAAGATAATAATCTCTAATGTCATGAAAAACCTTTTGAAGGAGGAACAACAATGTGTAATTGCAAAATTACGCTCACTAGAAGTTCCAACATCAAATTCATCTATTTCTCCATATCTCCAAAGAGTCTTGGACAATCATTCCAAGGTGTTTGAAACTCCCAAAGGACTCCAACCTATTCATGATCATGACCATGCTATTCATTTGATTCCAGGAAGTGTTCCTCCAAAAATCATGACTTACAAATATCCTTATGTCCAAAAGAGTGAAATTGAACGTATGATGGCAGAAATGTTAGAGGCGGGTATAGTTCAACCTAGTCAAAGTTTTTTCTCTACTCTAGTAGTATTGGTGCACAAGAAGGATGGATCATGGTGCATGTGTCTGGATTATAGGAAGCTCTATAAGCTCACTATTAAATATAAATTTCCCATTCTTGTGATTGATGAATTATTAGATTAATTAGATGGAGCAAATTATTTTACCAAGTTGGGTGTTCGCTCAAGTTGTCATCAAATTATAATGAAGACTGAAGATATTTTGAAAACAACATCTTAAACTCATGAGAGTCATTATGAATTTTTGGTCATGACTTGTGGCTTGCCAATGCGCCTTCTACATTTCAAGGGTTGATGAATTCCATTTTCAAACTATTCCTTAGAAAAATTGTGCTAGTATTTTTAGTGACATACTAATCTATAGTAGGTCTTAGAAGGATCATGTTCAACATGTTGACAGGGTGCTCAAACTATTAGAGGAGAAAGAATTATATGCAAAAACATCCAAATGTTTCTTTGGAGTACAAGAGGTGGAATATCTGGCTCATATTGTATCTCAGAATCATGTTAAGGTAGACCTTAACAAAATTAAAGCCATTAAGGAATGGAAAGTCCCCACAACCATAAAGAAGTTGTAAGGATTTCTCAGGTTAACAAGGTATTATCAAAATTTTGTTAATAATTATGGGAGAATAGCAGCACCTCTAACAACATTATTCATGAAAGATGCATTTTCATGGACTCCTGAAGAAACTAAGGCATCTGAACATCTTAAAGAGGAAATGTGTCTAGCATCAGTATTATCTATGCCAGACTTCACAAAAACCTTTATTGTGGAATGTGATGCCTTAGGAAATGGAATTGGTGCTATTTTCATGCAAGAAGGAAGACCCATTACTTTTGAAAGTCATCTAATCGAAGGAAATTATTTACAGAAAGCTATTTATGAGAAGAAAATGTTGGAAATACTACACGCACTAAAGAAATGGTGACCTTACCTAATGGGAAGACACTTCAAGGTAAAAACTGATCATGATAGTCTTAAACACTTTTTGGAACAAAGACTATCTTCAAAAGAGGAGAAAAAATGGGTCACAAAGATGTTGGGTTATGACTTTCAAATCTTCTACAAAAAAGGGAAGCTAAATGTTTTTGCAGATGCACTCTCAAGGAAGGATGAAAAGGTTGAAGCATTGCTTTGTGCAATTTCTATTATCCAACCAGATTGGATAACTGAAGCAAGGGATGAATGAAAGAGGGATGAAGAAGTGTAAAAACTCATTCAAAGGTCACAGTAAGATCCTAGTACATCTGATACATTTAGTTGGAAAAATGATTCCTTATGGTACAAAGATCATTTATATATTTGCAAGAATTCCCAACAAAATATTCTTTGGAATTGCACACTTCTCCTTTAGGAGGAAAATTAGGATTTTTAAAAACTTACCACAAGGTGAGGAAAGAATTATTTTGTGATGGCCTTAAATATTATATTCAAAATTTTGTGGTAGAATGTTTGGTTTTCCAGCAAAATAAAGTTGAGACAATTAATACTCGAGGTCTTCTACAACCTTTATCCATTCCAAGTAAACATTGGGAGGAGATTTCAATGGATTTTATCATAGGTTTACCTAATTCCGAAGGAAAGAGTATCATCATGGTGGTAGTTGATAGAATTAGCAAGTATGCACAATTTTGTGCATTATCTCATCCATTTAAAGTAAGTATAGTTGCTACTTCATTTATGGAAACAATTCTAAAGCTACATGGAAACACAAACATTGTTGTAAGTGACAGAGATCCTATTTTTACTAGAAAATTTTGGACGGAATTATTTTCTTGTTTGGGTACTCAACTAGCTCATAGTTCATCTTATCATCCTCAATTTAATAGTCAAACTGAGATAGTGAATAAATTTTTGGAAGCATATATTCATTGTTTTGCATGTGATAAGCAAACACAATGGGTCAAGTGGTTACCTCTCCGTGAATGGTGGTAGACCTCTTCCTTCCGTACTGCGGCAAAAATGACCCTATTTATGGAACTTTTTGGATATCATCCACCATCCATCACATCTTATTTAAGAGAAAAAGCTAAGGTTCAAGTAGTGGAAGATCACATCGAGCAATAATAAGAAGTTCTCCAACCCTTAAAGGATAACTTAAATATGGCACAAAATTGAATGAAACAACATGCAAATCAACATTGTAGTGAGAGAAGTTTTGATGTATGATACTGGGTATTTTTGTGGCTACAACCATACAAAAAAATGTCCCTCGAGAAAGATAAGAATGATAATAAGTTATCGCCAAAGTACTATGGTCCTTACAAGGTGTTGAAAAATATTGGTACTATGAAATACAAATTGGAGCTTCCTACTTCTTCACGAGTGCATCAAATTTTTCCATGTTTCATGCTTAAAGAAGGTTATAGGGGACAAAATTCCAATTCAAAAAATATTTCCAAAACTTGACGAGGAAGGAAAAATCATATTGGATCTTGAGGCAGTCACAGAAACAAGAACTCGACAACTACGAAATAGATAAATTTCAGAGTATCTCATCAAATGGAAGAACTTACCCACTAAAGATTCTACATGGGAGGATCAGAATTTGATACATAAGCATCCAAAGTCACTCAAGTGTTGAGTACACCACTTTTTTGAAGGAGAGTGACATGTTAGGTACCTATATTACTAGTATAGTCCCTTATTGTTGTTAGTGTAACCCCCTTATTGTTATTTTTGTACACCTGTAACCCGAATATTTTTATTATTGTGCCTTTTCATTATTATTGTTAGGTCGGCTAGGATTGTCTTGTGACCCATGGACTCCTATATATAGAAGGAGGATTGGTCATTTGTATCATCCAAGAATTATTCATTTATGTAATGTATTGGAGGTTTCCCTCTCGAATTGGCTATTTCTAAGGCATTGATCACTCTTTTATTCTATTTTTTGGAGCTGGTTTCATAACAAAATGGCTTCGTCTGGTCCATACTAAGAAATATGCTACTATTAAGGAAGAGGTTGAAAAAATTCTACATATTGGTTTCATTTACCAATTTCCTCTTAGTAATTGGGTCACAAACATTGTGTGTGTAATGAAGAAATAATTCAAGATTTTTATTTGTTATGATTATCATGACATCAATCATGCTTTTCCTAAGGACAACTATCCCACCCTCTTTATCAACAATATTTTTGATGATTATAATATTCCAAATTTGGAACAGCTAGCAAGGCATGACTGGAAAATGCATTTTCCAGTAATGGCTACTACAGGAATTGAAACCAAGACTTGGATCCCTTAGATCAATGTATCTAATTCATGAATCCAAGAGGATCCTCCAAATAAATACTTCTAAGCGGTTTAAACAGATCTCCCACACTTAGATTTCCTCAAAAGGTGGTCGATGAAGGGACTGCGACAATAATTGAACAAGGATCGAATACACAATGTTATTTTTAATGAGCTATGACACATGAAGATGTAAATAGATGATCAATGTATAATATAGCATCAAGAGAGTACAATGCTTTGATGAAGCAATCACTCAAGCTGGGCAAAGAAATCCTCAATAAGACATGTACATCAAATGTGACAAAACACTTCTACATAAATATGCCCTATCTATGACTGCTCAGTTCCTAAGGAGACACTGCAACATACAAATTTTAAATACAATGATACGACAATATGAGCTCAAGAAATGAGGGGGAGAAATATATCAACCCCTGAAAATAACAATACAACAATCGTTAAGATGATTGGCTGAAATATAGATACAAATGGAAAATCTGCAAAAAAGTCGGAGTTGCAGGGTAGCAGCCGCAACACAAAACTGGAACTATATGGAGATAGCTGAATAAGATGTGAAATTTGAATAAAACCTCCTCCAATGGAACTCCTCAGTGAAATTCTGATCATAGCACTCGAAATCTCTCCCTCCAAGATGATGGTGCAAACCCTCACTACAGGTATTCACTGAAATAACACAATCTGGAGAAGGGACTGCATTGTCTATGATGAAAGAAGTTTGGCCTGATGCTAATGATCTAAAATATGCTCTGAAACCTCCTTCACTATCCTACCAGAGTAATAGGATCTCTCTCCTCTGAAAGATGAGCCAAGGGAAGGTGTTGTGGAACCCTCCACTGCAACACTCAACAACACTATGTTGTACTTAAGCAAAAATAATGCAGTCACTGATGGTAGTGGCTTTTGGCCTTGAGAAAAGATGTGGAGAAGATGAAGTGCAATACTTCAAGAGGCCTCTCAGGAAGGAGAATAATTCCTAAACAGGAATCCCTCGTGCTATACAGCACTGCAACTCAGCTGAACAGTTGGAGACTGCAAATAGTCTGAACAGAAAAATAATCAAATGCTTAAAATATGTCCCACTATGGCTTCCTCTTCCTCCTTTTATGCAAGTGAATGTCTCTTTTCCTTGGACCACACACATTAGGGTTTCTTCCACAAAGAATATTCCTCCCTCTCAAACTATGTTGTCTTCTCATGCAAGCTACACCTCTTAGGCAGCGTTGTTGAATTGGTCAAACTTGACCTTGTCCTCATGCAATTGCCCTTTTTCACACTGGAAGGTGCAAAATTAAGCTTCTCCATTGATCCATTTCACACTATGAATGATCTTATTCCTACTCATGGGCCTTTTACGCATTTTTTTCACCTCCTAGATGAAATAAGAAAAAATTAATATTCCAATTTGCTGCTTGCAAATTTTGGAATGTTGCAGTCCTCCCCTCTCAAATATTGCTTGTCATGAAGCAAGTGCATGGATATACTGAGTTCTTTCCTTCTCATCTCCCTATATCCTCCAAGTGAAGTGATGTTATCTCATCAATGAAGCCTCCACATTGCTCCTCCTCAGCATGCAAGTTAGCTATCAAGCCATCATCATGTAAAGGTGAAATATTCAAGAGGATAAAAAAGTGATGTCTAGAGGTTCCCTTGAGGAATGAGATCTGAAATCTGATGGGAGCTATCTATCACATATGGATCCTCCATCCCCAATCTATTAGCCATGCAAAATGAGTCACCTCCCAACTAGGCAACTCCTGAAAACTGTCCTCCACCTTTGGGTACGGAAAAGTAGGTGGGCTGAAATTCTACACATGGTAGGCAAGGTGGCATACCCCATGCTGTCCTCCTCTCCACTTATGATAAGTTTCGATAAAGTGCTAATCTTGGGCTACAAAATACTTTCCCTAATCTCTCCTCTAGCACTGCAAATCATGCTGGACCAAATATCCCCATATATGATGAGTTGGAAATCATAGACATATGGCATGTCATCTATCATATGGCTCACCTCATATGGAAACAAATGAGTAGCTCTAGTGGCCATACCATCTCCCATGTCCCCCTTAGAACATGTAGTGCAAAAAGTGTGGGAGGATTCTCTATCAAAGGACACATTCACCCAATGTGTCTCTCTCCTAAACATGCTCCTCATAAAGACAGAGACAGTAGAGCCATAGGGAGAAAAAATGAGAATCATACTTGCTGCCATATGCAACAAATGACAAGGAAAATGTTCCCTCAAGTGCAACAAGTGCAGCTTGACCCTCAACTACAATAGAGACTGATAAAATGAGTGGCTTCTCAACCACCTACTTGCTGCTCCAATCTCCTCATAGGTATGGAGGAAGTGAATGATGCAAGGTGTACAACGAGCATGCCCTCCATAATGTATATTTTCCCCAAGCCCTCCTAGGGAATGGCCATCAATCATGCTTATGGCCTCATATAAACCATGTGGTATAGAAAAAAGAATGCTCCTCCTTGGAGCATCATCCTGCACATGTATGGTTAAGGGATGCATACATACATCATACAAATAATCATGTAAACAATAATGAATACCCTTACCATATCTCCTACTTATACAAGTGGAGTGGCTCATAAGTGAGTCTCCTCTCATTTCCAAAGGGAAAAGAGGTGGATGTGCTAATTATCTCAAAGAGTCATGTCGCTTCTCCATCTCCATCTGGTCCATGCATCTGCTCATATGCGGATATATCTCCTCCTCAAAGCCCATCCAAAAATACCTCTCCATGATGGTGTGGTATGCTCTCATAGAACAAGTGGGGTTGAAAAGGAAATCCTCATGAGCTGCTTGTAGCAATTTCACCTTGAGCTTGGAAGCTCTAGGAAAGAATATCCTACCATGATAGAAGATGACCCCATCTCTGACTGAATATCACTCCTCAAGCAACTGGTCATCTAATATCATACAAGTAAAAAGATCCTTGGAATACTCCTCCAAAAACTGGGAGTTCCAATATGGATCTATCCTCCATAGTGACAGTGCTGATGATCTCTCATGAAGAACACATGTCATATGGTCATCCTCTTCTCTGACATCTCCCATGCCAAATATGCAAGTTGAGAGGTTGTTATCCTTCCCCTGCTGCTTCTTCCATAACACAGAATCTGAAATGGAAGTGGGTACTGATGATGGAGAGAGAATGATCCCTCTCTCCTTGAGTCTACCCAAGACTCCCAGCGCTGTATCAATCTCTCCCAAGGTTCCCACTCCTTTGAAATCACTAAGTGGTGCCTCAACTGATGAAGCATCCATCCTCCTCTGCTGATCCCATGGTCTCCCTGGAAAAATGTCTCCATGCAATGAGACATCATCGACAAGAGATGACTGCATATATGTATGAAAAAATATTTCCACGCCCTCACTGCACAATCTAGTCTTCTCCTCCGGTGTATCAACCTCCTGAAGTGGATAGGGATGTGTACATCTCATTTCATGACACTGGTTCTCCTCCCTACCTTATCCTTGTGTCTCCATGCTTCCACACCTCCTTAATAATGGCACATGTAAAACATGAGGTTTGCCTTGATCTCCACACCTGAGATCCTAGGGACTTTCTTGCAAAGATGCAAGCATCCTTATACCTAGAGCAAGAGCTCCTCCTTCCTCTGCATGAGGTACTAGATAATCTCTCTATAGGAAAAAACTGTTGCCCTTAATCTCTGCAACATGCATGGGAAACCCTCCAATTTGGATGCCTTTTTGAAAAATAGATCTCCATGCTCCCTTGCTCAAAGGTGTGAGAAGAAAGTCTTTCTTCCAATAAGGTATGGTGCAAGTTTTCAGCCTCCTTCATGGTACTCTGAAATGACATTATGTTTACATGAAAGGGTTTTGTTTGAGTTTTATTTTTTAGTTCTACCATAGGTGCCCCATGAATCCTTCCATAAAATATTTTCACTAAGGCTTTAGTGAAACTTTCATAAGATGTAAAGTTTACATTCTTCAAAGAAAAGGATTCAAAAATCCACTAGCCATAAGCCTTACCTCTCATATGCAGCGCTGGAAATTTTATGGCTTCATCTTCAGGAATTTGGTGTTGCTTCAAGAAGGTATCTGACTCCTCCACCCAAGCTTTGGCTGAACATGCAGGTGAAGCCTCAAAGATAGATAGAATAAATCTATCCTGCTGCTCTCTTCCCTTCACCTTCATCTTGCAAAACTCTGAAAAACTGAGATGATCCTGGAATTTTTGAGTTTGAAACTCATACTCTTTCAAGAATCACCAATGGTTTCCCTCCTAGCAACCTCTTCTCCTCTCTCCATCTCTCTTCCGGAAATCATGGACATGTGACTGCTCCATCCATTGGGGTGTGTAGCTGCTTGCTCACGCTTCTCATATGACAATCTAGAGTTTTCTTTAGATTCAAACTCTCTTGGAGGTTCTTCATACATCTCCCTCCAGATGTCCTTGAATTATTAATGAATCATATGTACATATTTAGGAATAAGCTTGGTAGGCCTGTCCCCTTTTTCTTCTCCAAATGATGGAGTCTTTTTCCTGCTTATTTCTTTGTCTCCTTTTCGATGAGAATATGAAGTGTAGGGTTCTTCCTCTTCTTTCTACTTATCCTCCTTGGGGAGCTTCTTCATGGATCTAAAATATGATGAGATAAAACCCATCCTCTTCAATCTTCTAATCTCTTGGGCTTAGACTCACAGGTTGAGCCAAGACTATGCTTTGATACCACTGTAATATTCCAAATCTGGAACAGCTAGCAAGGCATGAATGGAAAACACATTTTCTAGTAATGGCTGCTACAAGAATTGAAGCCAAGACTTGTATCCCTTAGATAAATGTATCTAAGTCCTGAATCCAAGAGGAGGCTCGAAAGAAATCCTTCTAAGTGGTTTAAACAGATCTCCCACACTTAGATGTCCTCAAAAGGTGCCCGATGAAGGGACTACAACAATACTTGAACAAGGATCGAATACACAACTTTATTTTTAATGAGCCATGACACATGAAAATTTAAATAGCTGATCAATGTATAATATATCACCAAGAGGGTACAATGATTTGAGGAATCAATCACTCAAGCTAGGCAATGAAAGCCTTAATAAGACATGTACATCAAATGTGACAAACCACTGTTACATAAATATGCCCTAGCTATGATTGCGCAGTTCCTATGGAGACACCGTAACATACAAATTTTAAATACAAGGATATGAAAATATGAGCTCAAAAAATGAGGGGGAGAAATCTCTCAACCCCTGAAAATAACAATACAAAAATCCTTAAGAGGATTGGCTAAAATATAGATACAAATGGAAAATCTACAAAAATGCTGGAGTTTCTGGGTAGCAGCTGCAACACAAAACTAGAAATATATGGAGATGGATGAATAAGATGTTCAATTTGAAGAAAAACTCCTCCAATGGACCTCCTGACTGTAAGGCTGATCCTAGCACTAGAAATCTCTCTCTCGAGGATGATGGTGCAAACCCTCACTGTAGGTATTCACTCAAATAACACAGTTTGGAGAAGGGACTATGCTGTCTATGATGAGAGAAGCTTGGCCTTATGCCAATGATCTACAATATGCTCTAAAAACTCCTTCACTAACCTCTCGAAGGAATAAGAGCTCCCTCCTCTGAAATATGGGCTAAGGGAAGGTGTTGTGGAACCCTCCACTGCAACACCCAATAACACTA
Source organism: Pinus albicaulis (assembly GCA_034641835.2). Taxonomy (NCBI): domain Eukaryota; kingdom Viridiplantae; phylum Streptophyta; class Pinopsida; order Pinales; family Pinaceae; genus Pinus; species Pinus albicaulis. Next base: position 1,016,146,361 of record CM076572.1, on the reverse strand, counting down.
CGTTATACTTCAACAGAAATAAGGCAGCGACTGATGGTAGTGGCTTCGGCCTTGAGCCAAGATGTAGAGAATATGAAGTGAAATCCTTCAAGAGGCCTCTCAAGAAGGAGAATAATTCCTAAACAGTAATCCCTTGTGCTATAGAGCACTGCAACTCAAATGAATAGCCAAAAACTGCAAATAGTGTGAATAGACAATAATCAAATGCTCAAAATATGTCCCACTATGGCTGCCTCTTCCTCCTTTTATGCAAGTGAATGTCTCTTTTCCCTGGACCCCACACATTAGGGTTTCTTCCAAAAATAATATTCCTCCCTCTCAAACTACGTTTTCTTCTCATGCAAGCTACACCTCTTAGGTAGCGCTGTTGACTTGGTCAAACTTGACCATGTCCTCATGAAATTGCCCCTTTTCACACTAGAAGGTGAAAAATTAAGATGCTCCATTGATCCCTTTCACACTATGAAGGATATTATTCCTACTCATGGGAATTTTACCCATTTTATTCACCTCCTAGATGAAATAAGAAAAAATTAATATTCCAATTTGCTGCTTGCAAATTTTGGAATATTACAATGATTGTGCTAGAAGAGATTTTTTTGTTTATAGATGGTTTTTACAAATATAAAAAAATAAACATACTCCCATTAGACCAACATAAAACTAAATTTATTTATCCATTCGACAGGTTTTCTTATTGAAAGCTCCCTTTTAGTTTGAAAAATGTTGGTGAAACTTTCTAGAGGGATATGAATTATTCCATCCATGATATTAAGCACATTGCACAACCCTATTTGGATAACTTACCTCACCACTCGAAACATTGTGCACATCATCCAATGCATGTCAGGGCTATATTTTTATGTTATCAACATTATAATATTAGGATAAATCTGCACAAATGCATGTTTTGTGTTCAATCCTGTCAACTTTTTGGCTTTTTTGTATCGAAGCAAGAGATTCATATTGATCTGCTTAAAGTGAAGGTGATCCTTGATCTTCCCATTCCTTCCTCACTTTTTCAATCACAACGGCTCCAACGGAAGGCTAAATTTTTATGGATATTCATTCCTAACTATGTTGAATTGACCAAACGATTTACTAAATTGTTGAAGAAAGGGGTACCCTTCCATTAGGATGATACTTCCAAAAAGGTGTTTGATGCTTTGAAATATGTTCTAGTTTAGGAATTATTGTTGTATCCCCTTGATTATCAGCGTGATTATTTCCTTTATCTCACAGCTCTAGCTATTACCATTTATATGGTATTGGTCCAAGAAGATGACGTAAGGGACACACATCTGATTTATTATTTGAGTCGAAACTTAAATGACACAAAAGTAAATATAATGTTAAAAAGTTGGTTTTGGAAGTTGTCCAAGTTGTACAAAGGTTTGACCACTACATTTTTTTTCGCAAGGCTATAGTTGTTTTTGAATGTGACCCAATGGCATACACCTTGTCATGAAACTTTTTGGGGAATAAGTACTTTAAATATATTTTTATTCTCTAAGAGTTCAAATTAGAATTCCTCAAATACAAATCCAAGGTATCCTTAGTCTTTGTGGAAATAATCTGTGACCTTCCCTCATCCAAAACTTAGTCAACATTTGATGATTTTATTCCTTGCAAGAAGTTATTTATGATAGGTTCATCTGATCCATAGTATGGATATATGATATCCTATCTCCAAACTCATAACTTATGGCCCAATACCTCTCACTCCAACCAATGACGTATTCTATACTAGGCTAAAAATTATATTATCATTGGGGACACACTTTATCATCATTGTATTGATACCATATTTGGAATTTGTCTCACTCAAGAAATCTCTAAGTGAAATAATATTGGGAAATGTGGTGGACATATGGTTGGTTATGCCACCTCCTAGAAGATTTACTGTGCTAGTTATGTTTTCACCTACCATGTTTAATGATGTCATCGTCACGGTCGAAAATTATCACACTTGCCAGATATATGATCGTAAAACTCATGCTCCATGTAACCACCCTCCTCCCATGCTTACCCAAGTTCACTATTCCATCAGGGTAATTATGTGACAATGATTTACCATAATATGACTCATTCTCCTAGAGCATCTTAAGTAAACGGAATCAAAAAAACCAAAACCTTAGTGACATCCTCGGGTGCTACAGGACCCCAAGGACTAAACCACCCTGCTGGTGACCCAAACCTTGAGTTAACTTGTTTTTTCATTAGTTTATACTTCAAGATGCTAGAGAAACACTGTTTCAATTTGACTGAAACTCTCCAGTTGCATGCACAATCCTGCAAGGGAGTGAGTGCAATATTTCACCAAGTTCTATGCCTGCGACCGCGAGATCTAAGGAAAATTTTCAGGGCTAGTCTCTATCCACTTCCCAGAACTTAATGAAACTTTCCATAATAATGGATTACACTAGAACAATGAAATAAAGATAGAAATTAGACAAGGACTTGACCTAGAAATCCCTAACCTTGACAGACATTTTGTCAAACGCATGGAAAATATGCAATCTACAGACCATGAATTCATTTCTAAACAAAATGGTATGGCAATTATCTGAGAATTGTCAAGAATTTCTAATGCTATCCCATAATAGTTTTAATAACATCTATTGGGTCATACATTAATTATCCGTTCATTTACTGACCAAAACATGATGAGAGACATAACTGAAGTTTGTTATAAAACTGTGTTAATAACCAACATATAACCAAAATAATAATAATGATTAGGAAAAATTTTAGGGGCTAATATTCAGAACTGAGCTAGTTTTCAATGTTTTTTGCAAAAAAAAAGATTCGTTAATTTCCATTTTTTCTAAAAATTATTCACCCAAATTCTACAGTATAAAATTGTTTTACCTAAAAAATCGCCAAAGTTTTAAATAGAGGCTATATAAATTATTATGATTTTGAATAATATTACAAAGTCATTTCATAATATTTTACAAATTTATATTATATACTACTGATATTCGCCAAGGTTTCTAAACTTTAAGATATTTTTCCATCCTTTAAATATTCCCTAACAATGATATAACAACCATCAGAGCCACATAATAACATGTAAATTTACTCGCAAAATAGAAGAGAAAAATATCTCTTATTCACATATACGAAAGCTAAATAAGTCAGGGACTTCCACGTACCACCAGACCATACATTGGGTTGAACCAAATATCTCTTTTAGAAAATCACACTCATGCCATATTACAATAATGAATGTGGAATCTCATGGAATAAACCATGAAAAAACTAACTAGGGCTTCAAGAGGAAAGCCACATCAACCCTCAACTAATGATTCGACCTCACAGTTGGACATCACTAACCATCACCATAGCGGTCTCCACCAAATATGTTTAGGGCTTCAGAGAATTTGTTCCAACATTACTCCAGGAATATTAACTCAGCCCAGAACTTGTTGTAGGGATCCATATAATTTATCCAGTGAAGGCTTCAAAGGCTAGTAACTTAACCCACCAATGGGCTCCAAAGAATTTTTCTGGGAAAGGCTTCTAGGACTAGTAATTCAACCCAAACTATTCGAGGGTTTCCAAAGCATTTGCTCATCCAACGCTCCATGAAATAATAACTCAACCCACAACCATTAGGAATATGAGTACCAATAAGAAAAAAAAAATGGGAAACTGATAATAGCATGGCTATCCAGGAAATGGAAAGGCTACGAAAAATCAATATCAATCTAGGAAATCATCCATGCCAAGGAGATATCATAACCAAATAACCACACACATACACTTTGTGTTCCTAAACTAACAAGTAGAACATACATGCAACTCGATACCTGCAAATTAATCCAGTTGTAGTTGTTCATCCTATTGTCCCCTTGCTCTTGCTTTCTTTTCTTTGCCTTCTTTCTCCAAATCAAGTGTGCTCCAAGAATTCTCCAATATTTCTCTAACTGTGCAAGAGTATGAGAGAGAGAGAATAGAGAGAGAGCTCCAAGAAAGAACAGGAAAAAAATAAAAATAAAAATTAAAAAAATTAAAAAATAAATAAATAAATAAAATAAAAACACAAAAAAAATAAAAATAAAAATAAAAAATAAAAAAATCCATGAACTTATCCTTAGAATCCTTTTTATCATCGATGCCTCTATTTTCTTCATTTTCCTCTATTTTTCATTCTATTTTCCTCACATGCAATTTTTTGACCTTTCACCTTCCTTTTATCCTATTTTCTATTAGTTTCATAAATAAAATGGAAATTAATTCATCTTTTCCTTTTCAAAGCCTTTTTCAAATCCTTTTCCAATTTCCACAGCCATCAATTAACCACCAGTGATCCCAACCACTATTTTTTTCTGAACATTAAACTTGGAATACGCGTCCCATGACCTTGTTCTGATTTTTTTCTTTATTAACTTTATTACATTAATTTTTAACCATGGCTATTAAAACCCCCCTCCCCCTCCTCCCCCCCCCCCCTTGGGGTAACACCATCCTTAGTGTTATATGAAACTTAAAAACCAACAAAACACTTTCTTCTCATGGATATTTAGAACACAGCTCGATGCGGTATTTACATCAGATCATACCGCTGAAAAAAAACCAACATATCATTAACATCGTACCACTTATTGCAACTTTATAACAAAACTCGATGTGGTATTTACATACGTATACATATACATATCCAAAACAAAATAACAAAATATATACCAAAATACATCCTCTCAACCAATGAATAGAGAAGGATAAATAGCCTGCATATGATGATCCATCTCCCATGTAGCTTCATCAGGCCCAAGTGCTTCCATTTCACTTTAACTTATAGGATTTCTTGATTTTGGAGCATGAGCATCTTTCGCTGAAAAATGCACTGAGGTTCCAACTAGAATTATCCTTATAGTTGCACTTTTAATATAGATAATTCATTCACATGATAAAAATATTTCATATACTTCTTAAAAAATGACACATGAAAAACATCATGGAATTTCACTATCAGACGCAGTGCAAGTCGACAGGTTATTGGTCCAATCCTTTCAAGAATCTTGAAAGGCCCGCAATACCAAGGAATTATCTTAGAACATGACCTAATACTCAAGGAGATCTTCTTGGGATTTATGCACAAGTACACCTGTTCTCAAACCTAAAACTCCTTAAGTACCATGTGTTGATCTCATGCATAGCTCTTTTTCCTGTCGTATGTTGCCTTTAAATTCTACTTGAGAATTTTTTTTTTCATTATGAATAATGTGTTGTACTTGATAGAAACATACTTGAAAAATATGTCAACATGATGGAAGACCAATACATATATGATAGAGATATTGGATAAAGGAATATCAGTTCATAGAAAAAGGAATTATAAAGGTGATATTTTGAGAAGTATACATGGATCTCGTGAAAAAAGTACGTGTAGATACACGGGTATGGTGAACAAAATTTGCATACAGTTTCGACACCATGCTATTCCAAATGTGAGGATTATTTACCATGATATTGGCTCATAGTACTAAGCACGATAATGGATATTTGATCCCATCAAAGAATACCATCGACATTGGTAAGACTTTGACCCAAGGTATTGGCTAGGGTCTAATATATATAAGGAGATGGAGATCAAAGTGTTAGGTGTGAGAGTATTGGGTTATTAATGATTGTTTTGATCTGAAATAGGTGTGCACCAAGGAGTATGATGATGGATCAAATATATTAGATCTGAAATGAAATGAATACATAATCTACTTATGGTTTGATAGATCTGTCATTATAATTTTCTGAAGTGTGTTTGTTATAGTGTATGCCTATCTTTTGGTTTGATAGTTATTTTGTTGTGAAAAAAAGGTTTCAATCAATAATTAGAGATATATACACCAATCCTCTTCTAAGACATTGTGTACATACATAGATCCACTTCTGACTAGTTTTGTATATATTATGCAGTATGTACATATCTATACATGGGTGCTATTCATGAAAAATACATACAGATGTGAAAGTAATTCATAAAAGGGGAATACAAATGCTATGTTTTTTGCAGTATGGGTTATTAATGATGTTTAATCAACTTTATTATGTTTATTGTTGTCTATCGATGAAGTATTTCACCAATATATGTGTTTGAATGTGTTGGTTGGGTTGAATTGATTGTGGTATGAAATTTTGAATAGTAATGATGGTACAATATGATGATCTGCATTTGGTTCAAAGATCAATGATAGGGTCAGTATGTGTTTTAGTGATTGTTTTAGTAGTATAGTAATTTAGATTCAGGTTTCTGTGATTTGAGATTTGTATGCAGGTTATCCTGAGGGACAGAGCATATATACATGGGTATGCTTCTAAAGAATAACATATATATTCTAGCATGTGTTTAATAAATTTTTATAGTGACATAATTTTTTTTTTGTGATGAACGTCATATGGCCTGGTATTTTGATGAATAGGTAAACAATGATATAAGTTTGTCTGGTTATTTGAATAATTTATCTGTATGTTTTACTTAATGATACAATTGGTTCATTGATTAAGTTACTCCATACAATGTTGATTTGATTATTGTTATTTGATATTTGGAACATATATAGTTTGAAACATTATAAAATGTGATCCATAAAGAATTGAGGATAAGGTGGTTGTAGATCCTTTCTAGTAGAAGCTAGGGAAGGAGAGAAGGTTGTAGCCTTTTGTAGGTGGGTTCATGCACATTGGTATGAGTTTGCACTAGTACAAAATTGTAATAAAATTCTCTTTATAATAGAAGAAGAAGACTGAAATGAATGCAATGGTGGTTTTCTACCACATTAGGTTTCCGCCTAAAAGTCCTAGTGTTCATGTGTGTTAATGGGTTGCTTATAATTTATTATGTTCTTATTTCTCATGGTTATTGTTTAATTATTTACTAGTGAAGTATGGATGCATTGGTTCAAGATAAACAGATGATGAATTAAATGAAAATATAATCAATTGAATATACACTACATGTCTTCATAACATGCACAAAAATATGCTAGTTTACTTCGCTACAACAACGCACATAAATGTGAATAATAAATTGAAAGGTTTAAGTGAATTTTAAATAGTGATTCTGTGGTGTCCTATTTTTCCTACTATAGTTTTGTCACTCCTATTAAGGGTTATTTTTTATGGAATATTGATCACTAGATTTAGGAATAATGTTTTATATACATGATTGTATTTCATCTTTATGTTTATGTATGTCATAGTGATCCCTAGATTGGGTAACAATGTTTTATATACATAGTTATATTTCCTCTTATCTTTATCTATGGAAGATTGACCACTGATTTGGGGAAAATGTTTTATATAGTTATATTTTCCCTTATGTGTGGTATATTTGATTATCTCTTTTATATGATGTTATGCATATGCTCCTGTTTTTGCATCTGACTTATGTATCAGGTGTATGACATGGATGGAGATCTTGGATTGAGACACATAGACCCATGGATTCTCATGGTTACGTGGAAAAAAATGGTTAAATTATTATTTATGAATGATACATGACTGGCATGATTATATATGTGTCTAACATTGTACTGAGCATGATGTGGTAGGGGACCTGATCATTTTCCAACAAGGATGTTTAATTATGAATGATTGTGGAAGTGATGCACCATTCCTCGTAAAATGTGGTTAAGTTAGTTTCATTATGAAATTCATATGATTCCTTTGATCTATGAGATTGTGATGTGTGCAGGTCTTCGAACAAGGCCTTACCAATGAACCATCAAATGGGTAAAAGCTCACAATCAGTACCATAAGTAGAAACGCGGAGTTTCAAAGTACAGTAGATGAGAAAGCATTGAAATTAGGGTGTGGAGTCCTAAATCCAAGAAATAAAAAGACGTGGATTCTTTTATATTTAGGGCATAGAGTCCTAAATATTTAAAAATATCAAGTTCTGGAATCTTAGGTCTTTTGAGTAGATCAGGGCATGGGGTCCTCAATCTAATAAGGCACGAAGATGCATGAAATAGGGGCATGGAATCCATATTCTTTGAAATAAAAATACCACTCATGGATAAATTTCCTGAAATAGAATCTCAATCTGACAATTTTGGAATGACTTTCTAAAAATAGAAAGCCATGTCTAGCATCTCAAGCATGACTTTCCAAAAATAGTAAATCTCCTTGCATAAATTTGTAATCAAGCATAGTTGAAGGAAATTAAATTAACCTATCATTAATCAATCCTAATAGTTCAATATTGACTTAATCCTCAATATTATTAGTATTTTCATTATATTTTATGAGACTATGATATTTTATTAAAAGGGAATTACAAATTAACTTCATCTATTTAATCAATTCACACCTCTCTCCTTCATGACTCTCATGGATTTATGTAACTCTCTCTATTTTAAATACTACATTACACTCTCTTTTATGCACTCATCAAGGAATGACATATTCCTCTTACACTCATTAAAGATATGTGATAAAATATTCCTCTTACACTCTGTTTAATGCATATGTTACACTCTCCTTAAATAAGGCATTCATACCTCTCCTTAATGGAATAAGTTACACTCCTCTAAATGGAATACAATGCATGCATGTTACTTTTACTTTATGAGAAGAATTGGTTGCTCCTCCTATATATGAGTATCATGTATTCTCACCTGGGTGAGGAGGGTGATGCCAAGAGTGGAAGAGACTTGAGGAATATTGTGAGAGGGAGAGATATGGAGAGTATCCAATTTCTTCCAAAACAAATCTGAATTCCTACTAATCTACTAAGTATCTATTGAGGTTGAATATGAGTGGTATTTAGAGGAAGTGAAAACTATCTTCCTTAGTTTTTGTTGCATCTCTCTCTCTCTCTACTATTGTAAAGTGTTACTGGTTGTGAGCTTTTGAAGTTCGGGGGTTCCATGGGGAGAAGTTCTTCCTGGATAGTGTTGGGAGGAAAACTGGGTGGTTCATGATGAATTTGTAAGGATATTGGCATTGGAGTATAATATTATTGGAGCTGGAGCATACATCCATCCTTTTGCAGTTGAAAAAATTCACTGTCAGGTATTTGGATCAAATTATATTATGTATTTTTGTATGTTATTTCATATATTTTTCTTGTTTGGTTGTTTGCTGAAACTTACATGTATATGAAGTGTTGTACACCAAATGTGAGGAAATTTTGTAATGGTTGTAGAAGTATTTTCTTGTATAGTGTTGAATCAATTGACAACAAGTTCTAATGGATGAAGCTTGTACGCTACCGTGAACTAGATGAAAATTTTTTAATGGCCTAAATTCTATTTTCCTCCTCTTTGTATAGCACTAGATAAGTTCTCATACTATGTGTTTGATAGAAGTCATAAATGAGATTGTACGATTTTTGTGTTGTTGTAGTTTTGAAGAATCACATTTCTGGGCATCCCTATTGTGATTCAGCTCAACTTCAGGCAGTATCCGTACCAATAGACCATTTCACCCCAACTTTGATTTCAAAATTCAAGTTTTCGAACACTGATTCCCAAATCTGCTTTGCTTTGCATATTTGTTGCTGCATGTAGGAACCGCCTGTTGTTTTGTTTTGCTATTTAGTTCTTTTTATATTGGATCTTCCTAATAATTTATACTAATGAATATAATATATGCTAACCACTTGAAAATTTTGTTTAAATTCTAAATGGTTAATACTTTGAAAATTTAAATAACCTTATCGTAACATGTTTTATGACTGCCAACTGTTTGTCAAAATTTCCCAATGGCTGTACCTTACAACATTTTGAACTATGTTTAAATTTCCTAAATATTTATATTCATTGTTATAGATTCAAAAATGCATATGGATGATAGTCTACTTATATCTTAAGTTCAGTTATTGACAATACTCACAAAAAAAAACTGAAGTCATGTCAATTTGGATTCATGTTAGCTAATTGTTGTGAAAACACCTTAAAAAGATAATGGTTGTAAGTGTTTGACAAAATGCCTCAATGGCTGTACATTTCATTCTTGTAAATTGGTTGTTATAATGTTCATGGTTGCATCTAATTACATTTATGAACCATCCCTAAAACAAAAAGGCTTAAGTTAATCTAGGATTTGCAATAAAGGTGTTTCTAGTGTATTAACTCTATTGAGTTAAAGGGTCCCGCTGAAAAGCCAAAATTGGGATAAGTAATTAGTTGCAATATTAGCTCACATATTAATTCCTAATTATTGGATGCCAACCCTATATAATTTGAATTATCCTTTTACTAAAATAGTTCATAAGCATGTTATTTAGGACAAAATCAAATTAGTCTCTCCTGAACACATTTAATTACAACGAAATTAACAATTAGCTTATTGTAAATTGTGGTTCATAAAGGTTGACATTTATTCATCCCACTAAACAATTTATATTTTAAAGGTGATTTTAGTGTTGAGAAGAAAGCATTATGGTTGTATGTTTTGGATCTTGATAAAGCTTGAACCTTGTAGCTTTGAGGATAAGTTAGTATAATTTAGGGTGTAGTGTAAAGGACACCAATAACTTCTATGTCCTACAATATATATATATATCAAATTTTGGTTTAATATAATATTTTTCTATAATAATTATGGTAAGTAAGGTGGGATCTTACATATCGTATCAGAGCCCATGTTCAAAACACTAGGACCTAGGGCTTGCCTGCTAATAATCGAAGCTAAGTACTTTCTTTACTTACCTGATCTTTTTTTCATCAGGTTAAGTAATCATCGAGAGAGTATCAAGGAGAAGGAAGGAAGTCTCATATCCACCGCCCCAAGCCAATGTAACTGAAAAAATATCCATTAGGGAACTAAGGGATATGATGTTATCTTTCCAAAAGATGACTAAAGTATTGATTAATAGCATTGGGGGAAATCCTTCAGTGCCTGGTTCTTCATCTCAAGCTGAAAGGAAAGAAATACAATATAATGGAGATGTATATAGAAAGTTGGAAAATTTTAAGCTTCCTATATTTAAGGGTACCACAAAAGGGGAGGTAGCAGAAGCTTGGTTGGAAAATATGTGCCTACGTTTTGAGTTGCAGAGCTATTCTAGAAACCAAAAGTAAAAGTTGGCTATTTACCAACTTAAGGAGAGTGCACTATTATGGTGGAGGAACTTAGAGTCCCTATTGGGGTGCTCCATGTCTACCTTGACATGGGAATTATTTGAAGAGAAATTTCGAGCAAAGCACCTTTCTGTTGAATACTTGGAGAGGAAGTTGAATTAGTTCCATGATCTTAAGCAAGGAACTAAGACAATCCTTGAATATGAGGCACAATTCATGGAATTTATTAGATATTCCACCCATATAAATACCTAAGCCCTCAAGGTAAATAAGTTTTTGTATGGGTTCATCTGAAAATGTGAGAACTTGTTAGTTCTATTACAGAGATTGACTGTAGGGGAATTTACTGGATAAGTCACCATTAAAGAAAGGATGAGATCCAGAGGCTGCCTGGCCCTTTACAAACTCTGTCTATAGAAATAATAGAGGTAAACACTAATTATCTGAAAATGAAACTACTTTTTTTTTGTTCAAGGTATTCATTTTCCATAAAATTATGTGTGCAAGATGTTTTATATGTTTTGTAATTGGAACAAAGTGCTTTTGGTAAATTTCTGAGTCTTTTTGTGTGTAGGAGGCTTATTTCTTTTTACTTTTTAGCATATTTAACTATGGAAAAACACAACAATATCAATCACATAATATAACAAAGCATATGATAAGGCATTTCACCCCTCATAGGCTATATCTGTCGGGTCCAAGGCCCCCAAATGGGCATGTCCTTGCTCTTATTATGCTCAAAAATGGTTATACATTGTGAAGAAAGCCTAAACATGCAAGAATAGTTGTAAAAATGAGTTCAGAACACAAAAAATAGTAAGGAATGAATGTAGTTTCATCTCCAATTGTAAACCATAGCCGAATATAGCTTCCACAATCCCTAAGCCCTGATGGCTCTTCAAGCTTCCTTGCTGATAATGTACCTGAAGACCTTCTCTGTTGACTCTGCAACCTACTCCACTAGCTCTGGAATTCTCAAAATACCCGAATCAAAAAGAATTTCATTCCAAAAGGTTTTTCCTAGTGAAAGTTATGATCTCTTGAAGTTTTGCCTAGTTTGGCCTAAAAAAACTCCACCAAAAGTGGAATAACTGCTAGTTAAAATTCCAAATTCGGTACACTCCCCCAAAAATAGCCACACAGTTTTTGGGTTTGGAATTAATTTCTAGTTGTGGGTGGTCACATGGATTGTCTGCACCCATCGCATCGACCGTTGGAGCTAATGGTTTGCATTAACCTTGGCATTTATCTTCACCGTAACTGCCGCCGAAGACCATGTTAACAACCGCCACATAAAATGCAACTATTATTTTATCCGCCAGTGTAGAGTTGTGGTTTTGGGCCATGGTTATGTGTAGAAGGGGCTGGCCCCTTTTCGGCCCCAAATGAAACCTTAAAAAAGTTTAAATAGTAGTGGTGGCCCTAAGGGGTAAGAACCTCCAAGTCGGCGAGCTGGTCGGGCTTGTACGCTGCCACCCACTCGACTCGTGATCGAATTTGGTAGCCTTACAAAATTTTTGGTCAACAATTCTTCCACCAGCTTAGGGCCACCTAGCAGCCTCCGGGCAGGCCAGGTGGTGCTCGATGATTGGTCTACATTCAAAATGGTCAATCCATTGTGGAATACAACTACGACACTTGTCGGACTTTGATTAGTCCATAGAGAATATTTTGTGGAATATTCTTGAAATATTCTATGGAATATTCCTTTTTAATAAAAAAATTTACTCAAAGTCAAACATGGTCAAACTGGACTTTTCCATAAAATTGTGAAATTTCAAACTTGAATATCTTTCACATACAGTATTAGATTTGAGTGCCATTCACAGATACAGGATCGTTTTGATGAGGCCTTTCCTATTTTTATATTTTCAACCAATTATGAGCAAATAAAATTTTGAACATTTTCTTCGCTTAGGACATGATCACCTGATCACACCTCCTAAATGGGAAGCTTTTGGACACCAAAAGCTCTCTGATTATCGAAACTAAAGATGAGGAGACTGATTCTCCACTCTTCCAACTTTGAATAACTGAAATCTTCCTGACTTCATCCAATTGAGCTTCTCATAAAAAGATAAATTGTTCCTTGAATTCACTGACTGCCCATTATTAACATTGACTGATTCATCAAGCAAATTCTTGAAATTTGTATAACAAAAACTATAATTTTTAGAAATCATACTGTTTCTACAATGGTCAAACTTCAAAGAAGACTAAAAATAAGATTCACCTTGCCAACTGTCCACATGGAAACTTTTTGTTGTGTGAGCCATGCACTTATGCCGAATCCCGACCATGTTTTCTCGCCATATAAATATTCCATTTTGAAACCAACATTGATCCATGCTGAATTCTATGCCCTCTTTCCTTGCATACCTTTCCATCTCCTGGAATCTTTCACTTCTTTGCATTGACACTTCATTCTCTGCACCGATCGTCACCAAAGGTACCTTGTGCAACATAATGTCATCTTCTTTCAAAGACAAATTATCATCAGACTGAAACATATCATCAGCACTATCATGAAAAGGTAAATGTACAAAATATTTCTGTTTAACCATTAACAAAGTCAAATTTTGACTTGCATTAACTAACCTATTCAATTACCCTGCATGGGCTAGAGAAGATTCTAGCTTCTTCTTATGTGCTCTCACAGTGTACTCTTTTCCATCCTTGAACAAGTGATACTTGTTCTCATGGCAATGGAATATGGCATTTATATCATATAAATATGGACTACCCAGCACAACACCTATAATGTCAAGCGATACTACATCCAGTTCAACCCAATCAACATAATGAGCTGTTATGGCAAAGCACAAGATACACTTCTTTGAGACTTGTAAGTTTGCATCTTTGCATATCTACCCAAGTGGATAAGGCTTTGGATGTGGAATTGTCTCAAGTTTCAGCTGTTTGACCAAGTCTTCTGAGATTAGATTAGCTTGAGACCCACTATCAAAAAGTGTGTCTACCTTTGTATGGTTTGAGATTATCCTCACATGAAATAGCTCTATCCTCCTTTTTTCATTTTGATTTTCTTTGTGATAGTTTAATGTGCTAGAACTAGGATTTGTTTCTTGTACAACCTATTTCCCTTTTATGTTCTTTAATACCATGGCGATACTTTTTGTCTCATCACCAGATTCAGACCCTAAGTCCCGTTCAACATTTGTAACAATTTTTCCCTTTTCTTTGGTTTTGTCTCTGTTTTTATATTTCTCTGGTTTCAGCTTTGGATGAAGCTTTCAACAGTGATCTTCATTGTGGCCTGTTTTTTAACAGTTCTTGAAAAATAATTTCCCTTTTTCCTTTCTAGAGTTTGCAATCCTTTTTCTTCCTTTTCTTCTAAAATCACTACCCTCATTTAGTGCATCAAAAGTGTTTTTCCCTCTAGCCTCTAAATGTGTAGCTTGTACACAAACTTCGTCTAGAATAGTAGGATTAAAGATAAGGATAGTATGTATAAGGTAATTATGCAAACCACCTATATACTTCAGCAAAGTATCTTGACTTTGTAAGTCTACTCCTAACAACAGTGCTCTTCTCCTAAAATCTTGAGTGTATTCTTGAACACTTTTTCCTTTAAGCTATCTAAAGTTTTTCCAATTCATTATAGCCTTTTGTAGATGAGCAAGAGGATAAAATTGCTTCTTAATTGTGGAAATAAATTCAACCCATAATAAAGTAAGCTTACCATGTTTTCAAATTTTTGCTTTGGTATTGGCTTCCCACCATACCAATGCTGCTCCTTCCATCCTTAATGAGGCTAACTAAATCTTGGTGTCGTCATCATGAAGGTTTTGAATCCTTAAATAAACTTCCAATTGTCTAGTTTCTCTGAATTGAATTTACCGTTAAACATGGGCAATTCAAATTTGACATCAAGCTTTAAAAAAGGATTTTTACCTGTGGTTTTTGACTTATGTGATTGATTTACGGAAGTCGAGGAAGATGACGATGAGGAAGAGGATGACGATGGAGATGATGGATCACCATTTCCTCCTTTCCATTTCTTTGACTGATCATTACCCTTATTTCCTCCTAAGGAATCCTCTCCTTCTTTTTGGTTTTTAGACCCTTCTCCAAAAATCCTATCATTTCTTTCTTAAAAGAGGATCCTTACCATTTCAGTCATATCCAAGAAAGCTTTCCGAAATACCCTTTCTTCTTCCTTGGGATCCATCTCTTCAGGAGCTTCTCCTTCTCTTGAAGACATGCTTGTAGCTGCTTCTAGGGCTCTTGGAGGTGGTTCTCTGACCCTCCTTGGTTGTTGATTAGTTTGTGCACTAACCAATTTTCCTTCACCTCTCTTAAGTTTTAACCTAGTCAGCCTCAAAACTTGCAAACAAATGACTTAATCTTTGCACAAAAAAATGATGAGTAAAAACTCTAGCTTCTATGGCTCTAATCCTAAGCTCTGATACAAACTTGATCTAAAAATGTGAGAACTTCTTATTTCTATTACAGAGATTGACTGTAGGGGCATTTACTGGATATGTCACCTTTAAAGAAAGGTGAGATTCAAAGGCTACCTAGCCCTTTACAGACTCTCTCTATAGAAATAATAGAAGTAAACACTAATGATCTGAAAATGAAACTACTTGTTTGTTGTTCAAGGTATTCATTTTCCATAAAATTATGTGTGCAAACTGTTTTATATGTTTTTTAATTGGAAAAAAGTGCTTTTGGTAAATATCTGAGTCTTTTTGTGTGTAGGAGGCTTATTTATTTTTACTGTTTAGCATATTTAACTCTAGAAAAACACAAAAATATAAATCACATAATATAACACAAAATATGATAAGGTAGTTCACCCCTCCTGGGCTACATCTGTTGGGTCCAAGGCCCCAAAATGGGCATGTCCTTACTCTTATTATGCTAAAAAATGGTTATATAGTGTGAAGAAAGCATAAAAAGGAAAAAATAGCTATATAAATGATTTCAGAATAGAGAAAGTAGTAAGTAATGACTTTATTTTCACCTCCAATGGTAAACCATAGCCCAATACAACTCCCACAATCCCTAAGCCCTGATGGCTCTTCAAGCTTCCTCGTGGATAAAGTACCTGAATAATTTCTCTCTTGACTCTGAAACCTACTCCATTGGCTATGGAATGCTCAAAATACTGGGAAAAAAAAAATCCAAAAGGTTTTTCCTAGTGAAAGTTATGATCTCTTGAAGTTTTTCCCAGTTTGGCCTAAAAAAACTCCACTAAAAGTGGAATAACTGCGAGTTAAAATTCCAAATTCGGCATGCCCTCCAACTTTGGCGCACTCCTCCAAAATAGCCACGTGGTTTTTGGGTTTGGCGTTAATTTTTAGGGGTGGGCGGTCACATGGACCATCTGCACCCGTCGCATTGACCGTTGGAGCCAACAGTTTGCATTAACCTTGGCATTTATCTTCACCGTAACTTCCGCCAAAGACCATGTGAACAACCGCCACATAAACTGCAACTGTTTTGTTATCCGCTAGTGTAGAGCTATGGTTTTAGACCACAGTTATGTGTAGAGGGGGTTGGCCCCCTTTCGGCCCCAAATGAAACCTTCGGAAAGTTTAAATAGTAGTGGCGGCCCTAAGGGGTAAGAACCACCAAGCGGGAGGGCCGGTCAGGCCTCTGCGCTGTGACCCACTCGACCCGTGATCGAATCTAGTAGCCTTGCAAAATTTTTGGACGAGAATTCTTCCACTAGCTTGGGGCCATATGGCGGCCTCCGGGCAGACCACGTGGCACCCGATGATTGGTCTATATTCAAAACAGTCGATCCATTGTGCAATACAACTAGGACACTTGTCGGACTTTGATTGGTCCACAGGGAATATTCTGTGGAATATAATGTGAAATATTCTTTGGAATATTCTCAGAATACTTTGTGGAATATTCCTTTTTTAATATTTATTTATTTTATTCAAAGTCAAACATGGTCAAACTGGACTTTTCCATAAAATTTTGAAATTTCAAACTTGAATATCTTTCACATACAATATCAGATTTGAGTGTCGTTCAGGGCTACAAGATCATTTTTATGAGGCCTTTCCTGTCGTTTTGGTTTCAACCAATTCTGAGAAAATAAATTTTTGAACATTTTCTTCACTTAGGACATGATCACCTGATCATGGAGTAAATCCTATTATAAAGGAGAAGGTGCACATTTTGATGTCTACTAAATTGCATGAGGTAATGCAACAGGAAATTGTAGATGTGTAAGAATTTTTGGTCAACAAAGGTAGGGATAAAAACACAAATTTATCAATCCATGTGAAACCTCCTCGAAGGGGAGGCCAATATGTAAGACATAAGTCAGGTGGTTCACATCATCAGGGATTCCAAACGAATCATAATTTTAAGAACCAAGGAAATAATTCAAGGCAACAACTTCAATAAAGTAGTGCTCGCGCTCAAGAAACACCTAATAAAAGGGTCAAATCTATGAAAAAATCTCCGACTAATGGATGTTGAACTTGTGGGGGACCTCATTATGAGAGAGATTTCCCTAAAAATAAAACTGAATCACAATCAGAGTAGGAACAAGCCACTATTAGAGATATGGGTAGAGCCCATAGGATTCATGTAGTGTTGTAGAATCACCAAGTCGAGCATAAATCTATTGTTCTTGAAGCATCTGGTAAGCTAAATGGTATGGATATTACTATTTTGATTAATCCTAGTGAAATTGAAATTTTTATTTCTCCTAATGCTTTATTGAAATGTAAATTAGTGACAATAGAGAAAGATGATTTTGATCAGGTTGAGATGGCCTCAGGATGATCTCAAAAGGTTTAATGCTTAGTGAAAGAGTTCTCTTTAGACCTTGGAGTGTGTGTCACACATTTGAATCTTTATGTGACACCACTTGGTCACTAGGATGTGATAATTGGGATGCACTCGCTTGAATCCCGCTAGGATGTGCTCAATTGTCGAAGAAAATCCCTTCGGTTTTTTAGTGATGAGGGTCAATCTAGGGTTCTGCATGGGAAAATAAGACCTTTTTATTTAAGACTTATCTAATTCTTACAAATGAAGAAAATTCTTACAAAAAAATATCGAATGTATGCTATAATTAATTTAAATGAGGGATAGCTTTCATCCTTTGAACAATATCCTTTCCTTTCAGAATTGTCTAATGTCTTTCCAGAGGATTTGACTGGTTTACCTCTAAAGCGTGAGGTTAACTTCTCCATTGAGTTTAAGCCTCGTACTAAACCTATATCCAAATCCCCCTGCCGAATGTGTATTGTTGAACTTCGTGAGTTGCAAGTGCAACTTCAAGAGTTATTGGATTGGGGTATGATTAGACCTAGTGTTTCACCTTGAGGAGCTCATATGATATTTGTAAAGAAGAATGATGGATCTCTTCAGCTCTGTGTTGATTACAGGCAATTCAATCAAGTAACTATTCAAAATCAATATCATTTTCCTCGCATTGATGATCTATTTGATGAAATGAAGGAAGATACTCTATTCTCCAAGATTGAACTTTGATCAGGATATCATCAACTTAGAGTTAAAGATGAGGATATCTCCAAAACTGATTTTCGAACTCGTTTTGGTCATTACGAGTTTGTGGTTGTTCCCTTCGGGTTATCTAATTCCCTAGGAGTTTTTATGAATTTGATGAATCGTGTTTTTCAGAAGTACCTGGAAAAATTTGTACAAGTGTCCCTTGATGACATCCTAATCTATTCAAATTTGACCAAAGAGAATGAGAAACACCTAAGAGTGGTATTGAAATTCTTAAGAGAAAATAAGATTTATGCAAAAATTTCCAAATGTTATTTTTTTCAATCAAAAATCCATTATCTTGGACACATTATCTCCAATGAAGGAATTTCGGTTGACCCAACAAATATCGATGCAATTTCAAGATGGCCAACACCCTCTAATGCACACAAAGTGCATAGTTTCATGGGTATGGAAAGATAATATCAGAGATTTGCGGAATGGTTTTCAAAAATAACCAGCCCAATCACTTCATTGCTTATAAAGGGAGCGTGATTGTTGCGTCAAAATAATTTCCTGTCATTTAATTTGTTAGACTTGGGGTTTCGTAAGCTTGTGAAGCATGCGTGCACTGTATGTTCTAGAAATTATCTTTTAGTTTAGATCAATATAACTACAGAATAATGAAAACCAATTCATCTAATCTATGAAATCAAATAATGAAAATAAATTCAACTAACCTATGAAATCAAGTAACAAAAATAAAGAAATCAAATTCAAAAGAAAATATAGCGCGTGCAATCATACTTGCAGGAATTGAAAATTAAATCTAAGAAAGAATTTCAAAACATGTAAAGGAAAAAACCTAATGTATATTTAGTTACTCCATCATTCAATATGAAGTGTCACCTTCTTGAGATGATGTCAAGTAACCAATTATACTTAATGTTCTGGAAAAGCAAGTAAAGTATGCAAAGGGAAAAACTCAATAATTGCATGAATTAAATATTCAATCATTCACTTTAGAAATATGATAAAATCAACTTCTTGGAATGACCTTTAGGAACATTAGTGATGCAATTAAATGAGGATCTAAAGCAAATGTAAAAAGCATGTAAAGTTAACTAATGTATGCTTTGATTTACTCCAACATTCAATATGAAGTATTAACCTCTTGAAATGTTATGTAAGAAATCAGTTATACCTTAGTTTCAAAGTTCCTAGAAAGCAATAAAAATGTGCAGAGGAAAGACTCAATAGCTGTATGAATTAGAAATTCAATCATTTAGTTTAGAATCATCATCTTTAAATGACCTTTAATAACATGCATTGATATAATTAATTTATATTTCTAATCCAGGAAACCAAATGACAAAATAGTAAAAGAAACTATATAACTGTGAAATCTTATTGCTTCAAATTTAGCTCAATTTGAAAATAGAAAGATCTATCCTCGCGAAATGTTTCAGAAGAAAAATCATTACACAGCTGTTCTAAAACTAATACTAAGAAATCAAATAAACTTTAATCTATAAAGGCAAGTAAATCCCACACGTTTTAGGCTGCTGATCTAAAAGTATGACAGATGGTAAATCGAGATGCCCCATATGTATGTGAAACCAAATCAAAATGAAGGAACGTTCATGAGTAAGGTGCCACAATCTAATTCTGTATTCAAAACATGAGCATAACTCTAATTTTACTCATGATTTGATAGGAGAAAGATTCCACTATTTATACAAAAGGATGAGAAGCTATCTCATTAATGAGAGTCCATGAATCTCTTCCATATATCTCTAGAGTTACAATCCAAATATGAAGTGATAAAGCACATGTGTTCTTAGAGTTACAATATAAATAGGAAATCAAACAAATATACTTGTGATCCCATGATCTTCTCCATCCAGATTCGAAGTTGGCCTTAGGAGGCCACATAAGAGCCTTTTGGAAGATTCTTTTTGACCTACACATAGCAACAAACTCATTCCACTTCTTAGGTATTGTTGGCTTGAAGGGTCCTGACCCAGGTTCAGTGTGCAAGGTTTTCCAAAAAACCCCTATACTACTGGCCCTTTTCGCAGTGACCTGCTTTCAAAGGTTATAGTCTCACTCGAAGTAGTATGGGTGGGTGCTGGAACCAAGTTTCCACACCCTGAGAAAGGAAGGGTAAGGCAAGCAGGTTTGCATTCTGTTCAAATTTCCTTGGTTCTTCGCAGGGTTAAGTATATATCTATTTGCATCCACGTGCACTAGATCTACAATTATATGCTTATTATATCATCAAAACAATAGTAAATAAACAGAACATAATAGATCTAGATCCAATAGCTCAGTACACAAACCTTTCATAGCTTAAAAACAGAAAATACATAATACAGCAATATCATCAATTCACATAACAAAACTCATAGATTCAGATCTCTAATAATCCTTCACATTCATTCATTCATCAAACTTTCCTTACAATTCCCTTCGCAACCCGCACACACAGCAGCAAGGTCGACACACAACTGGACTAGGAGCTCTGCAGATAGATCCAGCAGGAGTCCATTCCCCCAAAACCCAAATAGATAGCTTAAACAATAGATTGCATCAATAGCTCATTCATTCCTATCCTTTACAATCCAAAATGCATCTCTATTTATAACAATCTAGCCTCAATGTTCCTCTGGTCTGCAACCCATGGTTTTTGGACCCCTACTTTACCCTTTGACCCATTATAATGCATTTGGGGCTTTGACCCACCCCAAAAACCCTATGCTATATTAAATATAATCAAAATTAACCAAAATGGACCAGTTTCACAGTTTTTTAGGAGACCCCGTTCCAACAGTCCCCAACACAATCTTCTGACTTGTCCCGAGTCACTGTACTTGTACGACGTCTATTCATGCACACAAGATAGCCAGACTGTTGACAAGTGGAGGGAGTATGTCCTGAATTTGGGCTGTAGCATGTTGCACAATGTTGACCAACGCTAGAGAAGCAAGCCCATCTACATCCACAACAACTCATTCTAACAGCCAGTGGAGACGTGTGATGGCAGACTGAGCATCGTGTGCAAGCTGTAGTGCGGTATCATACCAAGGCTTCAATAATTTTCTAACAACCTTCTTGGAGTGGTGAAGGCCCTCAATCCTGTCCATGGTGGCTAGGCATTGCGCAGAGATGGGGGAAGGTGTGGAGGCCCAGAATTTCTCCGGAACAACTTCCGCCTGTTGTAATTCTTGTTGGACATGCTAAAGAATGGGATGTTGCTGTACTTCCATCCATAGCTACATGACCATTTCAGCCAATTGAATTCCCTGAACCAGCTTCTCTTGAATAATACGCATAGCATCAGTGACCACAGAAATCCACTGGGCTCATTCTTCTAGAGGCATGTCATACTGCTGTTGCTTGTCTCGGTCAAGGTGGTGAACTTCTCGCAACACTCTGAAAGATAGTCCTTGTAACTCTATACTAGATAGTTGTGCTAATACTACTTGAATTTCCCTAGTAATTAGGTCGGAAGTGTGAATTATGGCAGCGCGAGGGAGTAGACATAAGTTTATTCTAGTAGGAGGTGTTCGGAAATGGCGGAGAAGTCGCATCAGGTCCCGGTACTGCAGTGTTCCTGCAAGGTGTGGTTCATAGATAGTCCCTTCTGCTAGAAGCCTGTGTGCACTCCTATTATTTCCCTCGGCATCCCCCGGTCCTCTTAGCAGTTCTTTTGGCAGGTTGGGGTCCATCCTTTTGAAAGAGAGATGAGAATTACAGAGAGTATGGATGGCCACAAAAAACCAAAATGTAGATAGCTAAAGCCTATGACAGGGTGAATAAATAGCTCAGCGCGAAGCTGTCTACCCATCCATGCCCCCTATGAAATTATTAATTGGCGAGGGAGCTTGTTCGTGGCATGTACCGTTAATTCTGCGGACCGTTTGTTTCATTAATTGCTGTGTTGATAGCCTGCCGCCTGTTTTTAGTACTTGCTGAGGTATTTTTTTAGGAACTCGGGACATGCCAACGGTTATCCTTCGTGCCCAAGGTTATGTCCATGAATTATCAGACTCGAGATGACGCTTGTATGTCGCTGGAGTGAGGGTCAAGGTGAGGTGTATTTGCAAGTTGGTTAACAGTCTTGTCGAGGCCTACATTTCGCTCGTGCGCAGAATGTCCTAGTTTTAAGTGGCTGCATCATACGTCCTGATGTCATTTATTATTTGAGATTTTCGATGATTTCTAGACAGGTCTGTAATCCTACGCGTGTTGAGGGTTGTGGTACCCTGATAATTCTATCCGGGCAAGGTTTGATCGCACTCTTGGTTGTTGCTCTGCAGCAGGTATCTACGTAGGTCAACTGTTCTTGGAGCCCATCTGGCCATAGGGGTCCCTATGCACAGGATCACCCTTCTCCAGTATTCCCCTTGAGTGAAGAATACCGGTCTATGCATAGGTGTTTCACATAGTGTTAGCGGTATTGCTTCTAGCCTATGGTCCATAGGACTCTTTGGTTCATCAGGCTGCTGATCTTTTCCTGCGTCCTTTTGGCAGGGCGAGGTTTGTTCTGTGATATAAATGCAATGGAAATTCTTGATGGTCCGAAGGCTTCGGAGCGCTGAAACCTTATGCAACTGACCTTTCCAATTCTCTAGCTCTTCACCGTAGTTGGAAAAACATTCACTGTCCTTTTCCTAACAGAGCATTCCTTCATCTGTGGGGTTAACCTGATCTTCGTCCTGTGCAGTTATCTTATAAATGTGATCCAATTCCTTCTTTTCACAGGCTGGCTCTATGTACCGCACACCTTCCGCTGGGTCTAGTGGTACTATGACACGCGTACCTTTGTTTTAGAATACCATGTTGCATTTCTTGAGATTGATGACACCTCCCATGTCTATTTCCCAGACCAATCCAAGGATCGTAGGGTAGGGGTCTACATATTCTACTATTTCTATTACCTCAAAATCACCTAGGGCCCGTACCCATGCAATGTCCACCATGACTTTTGGTAACCTACCCAGAGGGATGATATTTTTTTGATTCGCCATTCATAGCTTAATAGTGGAACATTCCAACCTAGGCTCTCCCATTCGTTGCCATGTTTTCTTTGGTAAGAAATTCGCATCCGAACCGAGGTCTCTCTGATATGCACAGTCAATCGCATCTCTCTCCCGGTGCGTTTCTTATAGTTGTATAGCTTTTGTACATCCTTGGTCTCAGGGATCAAATCAGGCCGACCTTCACAGGTATTTAGTAGTGCTAGGAGATTTTCTACTGCCTGCAGACTCCTTAGTAACTTCAGACATGATTTTAAGAAGGGCTCAACTCCTTCTTCTATCTAAGGCTGTGCGGAGGTCGCCAATGATGCTTGTTTATTGAAAGACACCCCTTCCCGAGAGGCAGGTCCCCCCTCAGCTCCCTAGGTGACCAACCTACTATATCTCATGACTTTTACACTCGGATCTGCCTGCCTTAGCTCAATTTTGACTCTTTCTACATTTTGTGTTGGGGTAGGCTTCCTTTCCTGCATCTTGGCTATCAAAATAGGGCACTCTTCTACCTCATGATCCAGTTGTATGCAATACTTGAACGACGGCCTAGTTGGATTAGGGAATTCTCCAGAAAAGTGCCCTATTTCACCACAGTTATTACAGATTAGTTTTCCCCATCCTCGACCTGTGTTGCCTCCCTGACCTCCTCTACCTTGGGCCGATGATCCTCCAAAGTGCGCAACAAGTCTTGGTGACGCAGGGTCCGATTGCACCCGATATAAGTTCCCACAATCCATCATTAGGTCATACGTGCAACAGTTCTGCTAATGATGTCCCACTGATCGGCAGAATCAACACCATTGTTGTTGTAGTTCTGGGACATACACACCTAGCCGAGGGCAATGGTTTGTATCTTGTAGTCCTGCTACCCGACAATCATCACACCAAAGCGTAGATCCGCTCGATCCTGGTCGCAACAGGACAGGTTCTCTACTTGCCCCTGGGCATATCAGACTAGGTCTTCCTGCTTGCATGTAATCGGTCACCAGAGGACATTGATCCTTCGTACGGCCAGACACCCAGCATCGTATGCACCAGATGTTTGCGTAGATGACCTTTCCTCGTTATTTTCATAGTATTTTTATTTCCATATGCATAGCCCCAAGTGGTTCCTAGATTTGTTGTACCCCTACCGACGTATCCACCCGGGGTGGAGCTTCTAATTTCATAGCAACTTCCACAACTTTTTGCTACGATTCAAAGGTCTGATGAATCATCAGAGTGCACATGTGGGGTAACAACATAGAGATGAACGACTCTATATGCTGTCTATCATCATGGTCGAACACTCCTTCCCTAATTTCCTTCTTCAGTCGCTGATCAACGTCCCATACTGACTCAGATGCAAATTGTTTGAAGTCTTTTACTTCCGCTACCAACTAGGAATAAGATTTTGGCTTCCGTAATTGTTGCTTTAGAGCATCTTTGATATCTTGAATGGAGGTGGTCCCATTCTGCACAACGTATCACATATACTAGTCTAGAGCTCTGTCTTCGAATGTTAAAGACAAATGCACCCTCTTTATCGTGTCACTTGCCACATTCTGTGCAGTCTAGACAGAGTCTGCCGCAAACCAAAGTTGGTCCATATCCTCGTCTCCCACCCCCTTGAAGGTAGGTAGTTTCAAATTCGCAGCCATATCACTGTCCAGGGGGGCTGGTGGTATAGTAAAATTCTTACCTTTATGCGTCTGAGGTGGCGATACGGCCGAGGGTTCATGCACAGCAGGTTCTTGAAATGGATTGTAGGTGGATCTCCCTCCGTCAAGGTTGGTTCGATAGTAATTACCACTGTGAGCCGCGCTCCCGTCTAAATTTGAGGTCATTCAGTCCGTACAACTACACAGAATGCTCATTTCGTACAGTAATTTCTTGATCAACAATAGTAATTTCCTCAGGAATTTTCCTCAGAATCCTTTGAAAAATCGTCATTCAGCTTCAGAGTATGATACAAACTGATCAATAGAAAATTATGTTACAAATCCTCCTAGCACACTATCAACCCAGTGATCCACCATGCGTGTGATAGTATTATCATTTTTCTCAAGCTATTTGAGCAACTCCGGGGTCCACAAAGTGACCCACTCATCTTTCTAGCACTTCTGAAATTCCACTAGTCTGGCCAGCCACTCTTGGAGTTCAATCGCAAAGGTTACAAAAATTTTTTCGTAGCTCTCAGTAAGGACATACCTATTTCTCCACTTTTCCGTCATTAACTTCTCATTGTGATTTTCTTTTACTGCAAATTCCTGGATCTGTCTTTCGAACCAGTCTTCGATCTCTTTTCTTTTAGGTTTCTAGTATTCTCTTGTCATTACCCGATTCCTCTCTCAGTCTTCTTCTTGTCCTGGCAATGGAACCATTTGTTGGCTTGAGGGGTCTTGACCCAAGTTCGATGTGCAAGGTTTGCCAACAAACCCCTATACTACTGGCCCTTTCGGCAGTGACCTGCTTTCGTAGGTCACAATCTCACCCGAAGTAGTATGGTGGGTGCTGAAACTAGGTTTTCGCACACTGAGAAAGGAAGGGTAAGGCAAGCAGGGTTGTATTCTGTTCAAATTACCTTGGTTCTTCGCAAGGTTAAGTATATATCTATTTGCATCCACGTGCACTATATCTACAATTATATGCTTATTCTATCATCAACACAACAGTAAATAAATAGAATATAACAGATCTAGATCCAATAGCTCAGTACACAGACCTTTCGCAGCTTAAAGACAGAAAATACATAATACAACAATTATCAGCAATTCACATAACAGAACTCAAAGATTCATATCTCTAATAATCCTTCGCATTCATTCATTCATCAACCTTTCCTTACAATTCCCTTCCCAACCTGTGCACACAGTAGCAGGGTCCGCACACAGCTGGACTAGGAGCTTCGCGCACACAACCACCAGGAATTCATCCCCCCAAAACCCAAACAGATAGCTTAAATAATAGATCACATCAATAGCTCATTCATTCCTATCCTTTACGATCCAAAATGCATCTCTATTTATAACAATCTAGCCTCAACATTCCTATGGTCTGCAACCCATGGTTTTCAGACCCCTAGTTTACCCTTTGGCCCATTACAGTTCATTCGGGGCTTCGACCCACCCAAAAACCCCTACGCTATATTAAATATAATCAAAATTAACCAAAATGGACCACTTTCGTAGCTTGTTAGGAGACCCCGTTCCAATAGGTATATGTATGTACATATTATTTTCTAATTTTTAACCAATAATTCACTTTAAAATATGAAGAATTAATAAATTTTGGAAAAACTTAAATGTAACCCAACAGTGGTAATGGTAAGGTAAATGTAATGAAATGGAGGTGGAGTGAAGGTGATAATATGGAAATGTAAGTGAAAATGTAATGGAAGTAAATGACAATTTCAAGGCTCAACATACCCCCCAACTGAAGCTATTGCATGTCCTCAGGAAATCTATTACATTAATTCTTTTTTTATCCTTTCAGCTTTGGCTTAACTTTTCATGATAACATTTGATAAGTTCATACTTCTGCAAAGTCTTTTAGTTGAATTGCAACCTGGTTGGTTCTTGTGCTTCAACCATATTTTGTTGTTGCATTCAATTTTGACCTTTGAACTTTGCATAATGATATTTTGATTATTTTTGCAAATTATATTTCTATTGGATTGCATCATGGTTGGTTCTTGTGTGACAACCATGATTGCGTTTGTATCCAATTATCTTTTTTAGTAATTTTGAAAAGCCATTGTATGCTCATAATAATAATGTAATAGTTAATATCTTTTGGAAGTATGTGCAATTTTGAATGTGGTATGAATGTCGAAAAATGTGAATATGAATGTATCCCCCCCCCCCCAACTAATGGTATTGGAAATTTTATGAAATGAGGAAAGGAAGTGTTTTTTCCAAAAATTATCATTCTAGATTTTCAAGGAATTCTATGGGAAAAATTTAGAAAATGACATACCTTAACTTAGCCTTTGGAAATTGATGAGCTGGATGTGTGGAGGCTGCAAAATTTTGATCATAATATTATTCATGTGATTGTACAAGCTATGTATAAAAAGTTCAAGATGACTTTTTATTACTTCTACTAAAACTGTTGAATTTGCTGCAAAATGGTGATGTAGCTGTCCTCTAATTATACAGTTGCAGAATCATGTTGATCTGTTGTGGCTGCATATATTCTTCATTTTCTTCAAAATGCTAAAAATGATAGTCTTCAAGTCTTCAAAATTTGTTGGCATAATTCCTGCTATGTGAATAGATGTTCTGATGTCGAACATAGCAGGAAATTTTTGACTTAGTGGCCATTAAT
Source organism: Pinus albicaulis (assembly GCA_034641835.2). Classification (NCBI taxonomy): domain Eukaryota; kingdom Viridiplantae; phylum Streptophyta; class Pinopsida; order Pinales; family Pinaceae; genus Pinus; species Pinus albicaulis. The sequence goes on along the minus strand of CM076572.1, from coordinate 1,016,118,538 downwards.
GGATGCCACTAGTCAACATGAGAACTCTCACCATTGATGACAATGAGAGTCAAGATGCCCAAACATATCTTGCTAGGTATGAATAATTTTGTTGTTGTCGAGTACCTAGAAGATGTGATGAACAAGGGACATTAATGTATTCCCATTGTTCGTTAGCAAGAAGGCTTGCCATTAAGGCATGCAAGCCTCAAGGTGTTTTTGAAAGGATTTTAGACTAAAAGGACTATGGAATCAATAATTTGGATTGAAGAAAGGCTTATTTTCACAATGAAAATGATAGGAGATGGAAAATGGAAATGGAAGATGAAAATAGAAAATGACAATGGGAAATAAGCATGTAAGTGAGCTTCTTGCTTTTATTTGTGGGTTAGGAGTGGACAAAGAGCAATGGAACTTATATGTGAATAAAGTAAAATGAAAAACTAACTCTTGCTGGGAAAATAAATGTGGCTTGCTTTGAATTGCTTAGTTTGATTTATAATTCAAAAGGGAGAAAAAGTAATGGTCTTGCTGGATATGGACATGGACTGGTTCTTATGTTTCTCATGAAATTGGTCCTTTGAAGACTAATTGTGCGCTCCATTAGTTTTCTTCAATGATCATTCGATAATCCCAAACTTGCAAAAAAACTTGGCACTAAAACATAAAACATGAGTGTGTTCAAAAATAAGTGATCAATTCCTTTCTGATACATACGTAAAAGAGTTAATGCCAAATGAGACTGATTTTTAAGGAAAATCAAAAGTGTTATATTCAGTCCAATTCATGACATCGATAACAATCAATTTTTGAGAAATAACCATGAAAAATAAATCAACTCCCTGTTTTCATACGACTTCATGCAATGTGTTCAGTAATATAATTAGCATCACAAAGATTCGTTGTGTTCTGCAAGTTAACGCTTCATAGAAAAATACACAGCAATAATATTTTTAATGCTAAATATTAAGAAATCATGTAAATAATCTTCCAATTTTTCCGCAAGTCATTATTAAATCTGTCAAATTGAATTGTTATCTTTGTTGAATATATATATATATATATATATATATATATATATATAGATATAGATATAGATATATATATTAATTTTTTTTTAATAGAATAATGTTTTTGGAGATTTCATGATCCATGCAAATCTAAAAAAGCAATATATATATATATATATAATGATGCAATTGATGGATCATCTATTATGTTGGAGAAACGCCAAGTGGAAATGAGCATGTGAAATTTGCCACAACTCTCTCAACTGATTTTTTTTATTATTTATTTTTTAATCATGAGACACATATGGAATGAAACACATATGTATAAAATGAATTTTATTAAAAAAAATTGGACTTTTAGACCACTTGCCATGTGGAGCAGAGTTTGTTATTAACTTGGATTCTTCTACTTTCAAGTTTCCATGTTTAGACAATTCAAAACAAATCGTTTTTTCCTCACGTAATCTACAAAATGGACCTGCGAAGAACCCTAAATTTATCCCAAATGGCTGTGAATTTCAACAAATTGTTAGATATTTACCTAACTCACCCGATTCCCGAAGAAACTCATGTTTTAGGTTTTCCTAATTTTCCCTGGTTTGCTCAGAAAATGCGTTTTCAAATCAGGTGTTTTTAATAATTACACATTTCTATCAATTTCATTTTCTGGAAATTAATTCTGCAACAAAATAAAATTGTTGTTGTTTGATTTTTTATTTGTAGGTTTTGATGTGTAATGGATTGTCTCTCATAGATAATTTCAGATTGATCACCCTCATTCCAATTACCTACAATGGAATTTGCAATCTTTTCTTCATCAGGAGTTTGCAATTTTCTCTTCATCGACAGTTTCTTCATGTGATACACTTTGATTGTCTGTCTCTACAATTGAATCTACAATCTTCTCTTCATCATTAGTTTGCAATCTTCTCTTCATCAACAATTTATTCATCCGATACACCTTCATTGTCTGTCTCTACAACTTTTAAAATCGATTTCTAATCATTGCTCCTTGAGGAAGAGAAGATATGGGAAAGAGAAGGTTCCTTTTTTTTTATTGTAGTGCATGAGTCTGTTCATGGATTGGAGGCCTACACATATGGGTAAGGCCAAGCCAAAGGTTGGCTTCATGCATATGTGTGGGCCTCCATTCCATGGGCAAAGTTTTTATTATTATTATTATTATTATTATTTGGGTTAAAGAAAAATTCTACACATGCAATTAAATAAATTAGAAAAAGATTGAGAGGATGTAAAACATTTAAATTTGTAGAACCAAAAAAAGGATAATGACTCAAATGACGATTTTCAATAGAATTGTAGATAAATTTCTAGCAAAAATTTGTAATTATATTTTTTGTTATTTTTCTTTTTTTTTTTAATTTTTAAATTGACTGATCTGATTTTTTGATCTTTCAAGTCGCAACGAGGCATAGGAAGAGAGCATACTAGTCAGCTTCGTCAAATAAATTCGTATTTTCACACACAAATCTTATTTTTGATGGTGATAGAAACAAACTAATTCTTATTGCATCACTGAAATTTATTCAAAATGAACTAATAAAAAAATATAAATATAAATTCTAAACTTCTAGCTAAGTTTGGTTTTATTTTTATTTTTCCTATCTATCTAAGAAAACTATATTTTTATTTATTTTAAAGTATATTCATGATTCCAATGAAGCCATCTATGGATTAGAATATTTTAAATATTCATATCCAAACTTGAAAAATGTACCTAATTGTTTGTAAGGATATGAAAAATCATCTTGACCTTTCGATTTTCCGCAAGGATATCTTGAAGAATTGATGAATGTTGTGGTGAAATCGCTTTTTGATACCATTCCTCAATGTATTATTTGGGTTGAACTCTAGACCCTCTGTCCATAAATGGTTAGTAGAAAAAAAAACAAATAAAATAGACTCTAGACTGAAAGCTAGTTCCTATGGAAACTTCCTTGGCAATGACACCAAAATGTTGGGGAAAATAATTGCATGTCATTTAATTTTACAACCCGAGGGTTTTGTAAGCTTGTGAAGCACGGGTGCACTATATGTGCTACGAATTATCTTTCAGTTTAGATTAATCTAACTATAAAATAATGAAATTCAATTCATCTAATATATTAAATCAAATAGTGAAAATGAAATTCAACTAACCTATGAAATCAAGTAATGAAAAGAAAGAAAGAAAACTCAAAAGAAAATATAGTGTGCGCAATCATACTTGCAGGAATTAAAATTTAAATCTAATAAAGCATTTCAAAACATGTAAAAGAAAACAACTGATGTATATTTAGTTACTCCAACATTCAATATGAAGTGTCACCTTCTTGAGATGATGTTAAGTAACCAACTATACCTAATGATCTAGAAAAGCAAGTAAAGTATGCAAAGGGAAAAACTCAATAATTGCATGAATTAAATATTGTCAATCATTCATTCTATAAATATGATAAAATCAACTTCTTGGAATGACCTTTAGGAACATTAGTGATGAAATTAAATGAGGATCTAAAGCAAATGTAAAAATCATGTAAAGCTAACTAATGTATGTTTTTATTTACTCCAACATTCAATATGAAATATTAACCTCTTGAGATGTTGTATAAGAAATCAATTATACCTTAGTTTCTAAGTTCCTAGAAAGCAAGTAAAATGTGTAGAGGAAAGACTCAATAACTGTATGAATTAGACATTCAATCATTTAGTTTAGAATCATCACCTTGAAATGACCTTTAAAAACATCCATTGATAAAATTAATTGATATTTCTAATCTAGGAATGAAAATGACAAAACAGTAAAAGAAACTATATAATTGTGACTTCTTATTGCTTCAAACTTAGTTCAATTCGAAAATAGAAAGATCTATCCTCACGAAATGTTTCAGAAGAACAATGATTACACAACTATTCTAAAAATAATATTAAGAAAGAAAATAAACTTTAATCTATAAAAGCAAGTAAATATCACAAATTTTAGGCAGTTGATCTAAAAGTATGAGAGATGGTAAATAGAGATGCTACATATGTAGGCGAAACCAAATCAAAATGAAGGAAAAATCATGAGTAAGGTGCCACAATCTAATTCTGTATTCAAATCTTGAGCATAACTCAATTTTACACATGATTTGATCGAGAAATATTTTGGTATTTATACAAAAATATGAGAAGCTATCTCATTAATGAGAGTCTATGAATCTCTCCCTATATCTCTAGAGTTACAATCCAAATATGAAGTGATAAGGCACATGTCTTCTGAGAGTTATAATAGAAATAGGAAATGAGGCACATATCCTTGTGATCCCATGATCTCCTCCATCCAAATTCGAATTTGAACTTAGGAGGACACATAAGAGCCTTTTGGTAGCTTCTTTTTGACCTACACATGGCAACAAACTCATTCCACTTATTAGGTATAAGTATGTGCACATTATTTTCTAATTTTTAACCACAAATTCACTTGAAAATAATAAGAATTAATAAGGTTTGGAAAAACATAAATGTAACTCAATAGTGGTAATGGTAAGGTAAATTTAATGAAATGGAGGTGGAGTGAAGGTGATAATATGGAAATGTAAGTGAAAATGTAATGGAATTAAATGACAATTTCAAGGCCCAATGGTGATTTAAGTGGAGAGTTGAGTGTGAGCAAGTTGTTTTCAAGCTCAAGCAATGTTTGACTACAATTCCGATATTGAAAGTTCTAGATATGGATATACCATTTATAGTATGTATAGATGTGTCAAAAGGTGGAATAGGTGCCATTTTATCACAAGAGGGTAGGGTGATTGCATATGCCTCTAGGAAGTTAAGGCCTCATGAAGAAAACTGTGCAACCCATGATCTGGAACTAGCAACCATAGTTTATTCCTTACGACTTTAGTGACATTATCTGGTGGGAAAAAAATTTAATTGAAAATAGATCATAGAGGTTTACAACATATATTTACTCAAACTTATCTTAATGCTAGACAAAGAAGGTGGTCAGAACTCATAAGTGAATATGATTTTAACATAACTTACATCAAGGGTACATTGAACAAAGTAGCTAATGCACTTAGTCAAAGGCCATGCATCTTTTCAGTAATTCCACTAAATATTGATTTACGGGAGTGGATCTTGAGGGCACAAGACATAGATGAATGGTGTAAGGAGGTTAATGTTTCTCTTTGTGGGGAGGAAGCTAAGGAAAGCAAGGTACAAGGCTATTCTTGTGATGATGATGGAATGGTCAGACTTGTGAAAAGGATTGTAGTCCCAAATCAAGATGGGCTTCATGAGCTCATTTTGAATGAAGCTCATCGTGTAGTATATATGGCTCACCTGAGAGTTCAAAAGATGTATGCTGATTTAAACAAAAATTTCTTTTGGATAGGCATGAAGAACGATGTAGAAAATTTTGTGGCAAAGTGTTTGGAATGTCAACTACTTAAAGCAGAGCATGGTCATCCAGCAGGATTGTTGTAGCCACATAACATTCCTGAGTCCAAATGGGAAGTAATATCTATGGAATTTTTTGTTGAATTATCTGAAACATCAAAAAGGAATAAATCCATTTTGGTGGTGGTGGATAAGCTTACTAAGAGTGCCCATTTTATACCTGTTATAGATACTTAAAAAGAAACTGAAATAGCACAAGTATTTATAAGGGAGATCGTTAAACTTCATGGTTTTCTGAATAAAATCACATCAGACAAGGGCTCCATATTCATAGCAAGATTTTGGACTAGTTTCCAGGGAGCTCTTCAGACAAAATTAAATTTCAGTACAGCTTATCATCCAGAAACTTATGGTAAAAATGAAAGAGTAAATAAAGTGTTGGAGGACATGCTTAGACTGTATGTAATGGATCAACAATCTAAGTGGGAAGATTATATTATTCTAGTGGAGTTTGCTTACAATAAAATTTATCACCGCTCTCTTGGTATGGCCCCTTCTGAGCTATTGTATGGATGACCATGCATAACACCTTTAAGTTGGGATATATTAGAGGACATAATCTCTGTAGGTCCTAAAATTCTTCAAGAAATGGAAGAACAAGTATGTTGTATAAGAAAAATATTAAAGGAGGCACATGATAGATAGAATAGCTATGCTTATATGCATGGAATGGATCATAGTTTTAAAGAAGGGGCATTTTTTTTCTTCGAGTAAAACCTCAGAAAAGATCTATTACATTTTGGAAAGGATATAAGCTCTCTCCTCGATTTGTTGGGCCTTTTGATATCATCGAAAGGATAGGACCCGTGCCATATCGTCTCACTCTACAACCAATTTTTAATCTCATGGATGATGTATTTCATATTTCAATGTTGCGTAAGTATGTTCATGATCCTTCTCACATTTTTGACTGGCATAAATTACAGGTAACAGGTGAGGGGATTCTTAAGGTAGAGCAAGTTTTCATTTTATACCATCACACTTGATAGATAAGATGTCGTATGATGGACCAGGTAAAGGTCCAATGGGACCCATACAGTCCTAGTTCTGCCACTTGGGAAGATGCATCTTCTATGCGTCTGGAGTTTCCTTTTTTATTTTGTCAAACTTCGAGCCAAGTTTACTCCAAGAGGGGGAGTATGTAGTGCCCTATTTTTCCTAGTGTAGTTTTGTCACTCCTATTAAGGTTTATTTTTTATTGGTTATATATATATATATATGGAATGTTTATCACTAGATTGAGGAATAATTTTTTTTATACATGATTGTATTTCCTCTTTATGTTTATGTATGTCATAATGATCACTGGATTGGGTAACACATACATAGTTATATTTCCTCTTATGTTTATGTATGGAATATTGACCACTAGTTTGGGAAAAATGTTTTATATTGTTGTATTTTTCCTTATGTGTGGTATATTTGATTATGTGTTTTATATGATGTTATGCATGTGTTTCTCTTTTTTCACTTGTCTTATGTATCAGGTGTATGAAATGGATGGAGATCCTGGATTGAGACACATAGACCCATTGATGCTCATGGTTATGTGGAACAAAATGGTTAAATTATGATTTATGGATGATACATGACTTGCATGATTATATATATGTCTAATATTGTACTGAGCAGGATGTGGTAGGGGACCTGATCATTTTCCAACAAGGATGTTCAATTATGAATGAATGTGGAAGTCATTCACCATTCATGGTAAAATGTGGTTAACTTAATTTCATTATGAAATTAATATGATTCCTTTGATCTATGAGATTTTGATGTGTGTAGGTCTTCAAACAAGGGCTTACCAACAAACCATCAAATGGGTAAAAGCTCAAAATCAATACCATAAGGAGAAACATGGAGTTTCAAATCACAATAGATGAGAAAGCATGGAAATTAGGGCGTGGAATCCTAAATCCAAGAAATATAAAGACGTGGAGTCCTTTATATTTATGGCGTAGAGTCCTAAATATTGAAAAATATCAACTTATGGAATCTTATATCTTTGGAGTAAATCATGGCGCAGAGTCCTCAATATACTATGGCGTGGAGATGCATGGAATAACGATGTCGAATCCCTATTCTCTGAATGAAAAATACCACTCATGGATAAATTTCCTGAGATAGAATCTCAATCTAACAATTTTGGAATGAATTTCTAAAAATAGAAAGTCATGTCTAGCATCTCAAACATGACTTTCCAAAAATAGTAAATCTCCTTGAATAAATTGGTAATCAAGCATATTTGAAGAAAATTAAATTAAATTATCATTAATCAATCCTAATAGTTCAATATTGATTTAATTCTCAATATTATTGTACTATCACTTCGATCTTACCTACAGTCACTTGGAGTTGATGTTTGGGGAATCGTTGAAGGAGGCTGTCAGTATCCATCCTCCACTGCCAAGAATGAAGCATAAAATAAAAAATATGAGACCAACGTAAATCTTGTCAATGCTCTCATAGAAATCTTGGAAGAATAAGCAATTTTCAATTTCATGTAGCTAAATACCACAAAGACTATATGGTACAATATCTTCCAATGTTTTGAAGGCGACACCAAGGTAAAAAATTTCAAACTTCAAACATTTAGAATTCAATATGGAACTCTCATAATGTGTAATGGTGAAAATATTGAGATTTTATTTTTTAGGGTAAATGAGACCATTAATTCAATGAGAAATCTTGTTGAAAAAGTAAAATAGTCATCACTGGTTGAGAAATATTAAGATAACTAACCCAAAGTTTGATTTGAAAGTCTTTGCAATTGAAGAAATGCAGGATTTGAGGAACCTTAAACTATTGAAGAACTTCATGGGATTTTAATAGGCTATGAAATGATAAAAGGGGCTCCTTGAGATATCATATAATTTTCATTCAAAGCTACTTCTAAAGGAAAGGAAAAGGAGGAGCTCAAGGAATCAGGTTATGTATAACCATATGAAGGAAACTCCAAGTAGGTACCTGAAGATTTAGATTTAAGCTTCCTTTCAAATATTTTTCTTCTAGAAGAGTTGGTCATTAACCTACTAAATTGCCTTATAAAGAAAACCATGATAAAGGAAAGGATGGGACAAAAAATAATTTGAGAATAAGGTTTGAAAACAAGAAAAGTTTCTACTCATAGGAAGATAGTGATCATCTTTCAAATGGTGAAGAAAGTCAGTCTTATCAAGAATATAAATTACTTATGGAATTTACAGATAAATGTATTGATGAGTCTTATGATGTCTTTAGGGATTCCATAAAATAAAATGATAATATCATTGAATAAATAACTCAACTTAGAATTGATCTAGAAGAAGTTAAATTAGCATAAGAAGCACTAAGGACACAAATTCTAGAAACGGAGAGACATAATGAAGAGTTAGAAATAGTAAGTCTAAGAAATGAACTTGAGAAAACAAAAGGTATAAATATTATATTTTATAAAGGATCTTAGACCCTAGAAGAAATCATCAAAGTAAAACACTCTCCTATAATAAAAACAGGGCTTCGATATAATGTAGAATCACCAAAATCCTATGAAACAGGTACATGAAGCTATCTCAATGTTGTAAAGAGAAGAATTTAACAAAGTTCCATCTCTTAGCAAAGGAATAAGGGATCAAATGTCTGTCAGTTAAATCCTACGTACCACAATCAAAATTGAAACTACACAAAAAGGTACCATACTCACAGAAATTTTTACTTCAATGGTGAATGTTTCACTTGTCACAATTTTGTACATAATGTTCCTCACTGAATTTCTTATAGAACTATCATTACTAGAGAAGAAAGAAAACAAAAGAATGAGATAGATCACAGAAATAATACTACAACACCTTCTCACCTCTCCAAGATGAAAAAAAATTCCCCTTTTTCAATAAATTTGGGTATATAGATACTGAATGCAAAATAAAAACAAGATCAACTCTTCATAATGAACAAAAGGAAACAAAATCCAAAGTATGGAAAAATAAAACCATAGAATATGAAAGTTGTGCTTTGGATTTGTATGTAGGAGATCAAGAAAATTTGTGGTACATTGATAGTGGATGCTCAAAGAATATGATAGGGGATAAAGATAATTTTATGTGCTTTAATTAATTAAATAAAGAAAATAATGTAACCTTTGGAAATAATTCACATGCTGCTATGAAAGAAAAAGGAACTATTTTTGTAGAATAAAATTTTAAAGATGGAAATGTTTTGTTTTCTGATGGATTAAAGCATAACTTGTTGAGTGCTTGTCAAATGTGTGACCAAAGGAATGAGGTTGGTTTCATATCAAATAATTATGTGGTACAAAATCTCCATATATGTAAGATTATAATCAAGGGTACAAGAGCTCCAGGTAATGTCTATGTCTTGGAAGGTGGTCTAGAACATTGTTACTTGAGAAAATGGAAAGAAATTTGGCTCTAACATAGAATATTGGGACATCTAAGATTTATCTAATTATATAAGTCAATAATAATGGAATAAGTTCATGACTTTCCTAACATCTCTCTACCAGAAAGCACCATATGAAAATCATGTCAATTTGGTAAGCAAACTAGTGTGCAGTTTAATGTCAAATAAGGTACTTTAAGTAAGCAACTTGAACTTATTCATACTTATTTGTGTGGTCCTATGAGAAATAAGTCTCCTCGGGGTGAAAAATACTTCATATTATTCATTGATGGTTTTAATTGAATGTGTTGGTTTGGCTTATTAAAACATAAAGATGAAACATTTGATAAATTTAAAGTATTCAAAGCTCTAGTAAAGAATGAGTTATATTTGAAAATTAAATGTCTTAGATCTGATGGAGGAGGAGAATTTATATCAGATGAGTTTTTCGACTTTTGTGAATAGCATGGTATCAAGAGGCAGTTTTATATAGCTAAAAATGCTCAAAAAAATGGGTGGCGTCAAGAACGAACAGAACAATCCAACAAATGGCACATGTAATGCTTGATGAGTCTAGAACACCTCATACATTCTGGGGGGAAGAAACACATACAAATATGAATATCCTCAACAATGCTCATATTCAGGTAAATAGTGATAAAACTCCTCATGAACTATGGTTTGGTAAGGCATGAACTATCAAGCATTTTAGAGTCTTTGGAATAAAATGTTACATAAACAATAATGATGATAAGTGTGGATTGATGAAGCATCCACAAGTACCCAAAAAGAAGCACCTAAAGATGATGAATATATTCCTACAAAAATCCAAAAGGCTGTCGGAGAGGAAATTAATGAAGCATCAGAAAAAAGAATCGAAAGAAAAAAAGAATAAAAGATTACTCCTTCAAGGTACATTCATAAGAGTCACCCGGAGTCTCAAACTCTAGCTGAAAAGGAAGCATGAGTAGAAACTAGAAGAAGTCTTGTTGGTACTTCCAGTTATCTAGCCTTACTACCCACAATTCAACCTCAAAATGTGAATCAATCAAGAAAAGATGAAATTTGGGTTAAAGAAATGGATGAAGAAATTGATCATATAGAAAATAACCATACATGGGAACCAGTACAAAGACCTCGTGATAAAATATTATTGGAAAAAAATGGGTATTTAGAAACAAGCTAAATGAAAATGGATAAGTAATTAGAAGAAAATAAAGACTCATATGCAAAGACTATGCTTAATAAGAAGGAATATACTTTGAAGAAACATTTGCACTTGTAGCCAGGCTTGAAGCCATTAGAATGTTCCTTGTATTTTCAATCTTTCATAATTTTAAAGTCTATAAAATGGATGTCAAATATGAATTTCTAAATGGGGACCTAGAAGAACAAGTTTTTATTAAACAACCTGAAGGGCTAATTCTAGGAAATCATAAAAATCTTGTTTGCAAGCCCAAGAAGGAACTATCTGGCCTAAAACAAGCTCCTTGTGCATGGTATTATCATCTTTACAGGTATCTTCAACAACAATGTTTCGCTAAGCGGTTTGTAGGTAGCATTCTATATATAAATATGGATGATGGTAAACTTTTGATAGTTGTTCTTTACATAGATGACATCATATTTGGAATATATTAAGAATCCATGAGTCAAACATTTGCTTCATTCATATAGCAATCATTTGAAATGTACTTACATGGTGAGCTGACATACTTTCATGGTCTTCAAGTTTAGCAAGAAAATAAAGGTATCTTTCTATCATAGACTAAGTATGTCAAGCATATTTTCAAGAAATATAGAGTGGAATACTACAATACTGTATGAAAACAAATGGTAACATGATGTAATTTTATTTCCCAAGATGATTCTCTCTTAGAAAACCACCCAAAATATAGATCTATGATTGGGATCATTCTCTACCTTACATGCACAAGACGATACATCACGTGTGCAGTTGGGATTGTTGGACAGTTTCAAGAAAATCCTAATGAAACTCATCTCCATGTAGTGAAGAGAATATTCAAGTACTTACAAGGAACTCAAGGTTATGGTCTATGATATCCCAAAATTGAATATTTTTCTCTTCATGCTTACACATATGTAGATTAGGCAGGTTATGTTGATGATAGAGAAAGTATTAGTGGAGGCGCATTGTATTTTGTACCTCGCTTGGTGTAATGTTTGAACAAAAAAGAAAGCTCTATTTCTAACTTATCTATTGTTGAGGCATAATATGTTGTTGTTGCATCTTGCAACACACAACTTCTCTCAATTATGAAAACATTGTTCTATATTCAGATAACGTTTCCTAAACCTATACCTATTATATGTGATAATAATAATTCCATAATTATTTCTAAAATTCATTTCATGCACTAAAAAACTAAGAATATTCCAATCAAGTATCACTTTCTGAGAGAATAAGTTCTTGAAAAAAAGGTAAAACTGGAGTACGTTCCTTCAAAGGAAAAAGTTTTAGATATATTTACAAAGACGCTTCCATGTGATTCCTTTGAATATCTCAAAAAAAAAATAGGAGTGGTCTCTGCTTCATCACTTAGTTAATTATTGTGACAAATCTTTCATGTTCATGGGGAGCTGAGATTGAAATTTCTACAGTTTAGTCTTTTTACACAGATCACATGAAGGATAGTCACGTATAAACATGAGTTTGGTGCTCGACAATAGAGTATGTTTCCTTATGAGGAATAAACTATGGCACAAACCCAACGAGAGGTGTTGGTATATTTTAGTCAGTATATATTTGATCCTCTGCTTCTGATGTTGACCTGTTATAGCCTCTTTTTCCCAAATAATTCTTGAAGTGATGATGGCTTATGATGGTTGTTGTAATATGGAATTTCTACTTTACTAGTTGATCAAGCTACTTTCAATACATTACCCATAACTGAGTAGGATGTGATCAGAGCTTATAGTGAAATGATGACACATGTTTAAGAGGATCACTTTCTACATTTGTACTAGTGCTTTGCTGGCCTTATGATTTTTTGAGCTCTCTTTTGCACAATAATGTTCATGGTCTAAATCCGATATGGTGTATGATGGTTGTTGATCAATATCATGGTCTTATTGAGGTCCTTGGTCTTGAATATAAAAGTCAAATCTTTCTCTTGTTGTAAAGGTCATAAATCATTATAAAATTCAGTCACATATGGACTATTTTTGTCAAGCCATGTAATCCTATCATTTTTTGCATGTGATGTAATGTTGAGTCAAATATGTAACCCCACTATGTTGGGTGATCAATGTAAGCATGATTCATTGGTGAAAGTAAAGGTAATATATATATGAGTCATAAATTCATGTACTTTTTTGCATATCTTCAGAAAATTCGGCATATGCTCAAGGGGAGCATGGTTAAAACTCATTGCTCATATTGAGTAGACCGGATCTAGAATTCTCATGTGAACAAAGGGGAGAGAATTATTTAGTCAACATTGGTTAGCACTTTTCCCTTGATGTCCAAGGGGGAGAGAAACTTGGTGTTTAGATAATGCTTGGTAACTTGGGCAGATATATAGGTATTGGTAACTTGGGAATATCTATAGATGTATTTATATGTATCTATAGGTGTTGGTGACAAAACACCAAAGTGGGTCCTATGAAGTCTAGAGGGGGAGATTGTTGGCATTATGACTAATGTGCCATCCTTGATTGAAACCTACTTGATAAATATGTCAACATGATGGAACGCCACTTAGATGTGACAAAGAGATTGGAAAAAGGAATATGAGTTCAGAGACAGAGGAATGATAAAGGTGATTTTTTTAGAAGTATATGTGAATCATGTCAAGAAAGGACACCTACATATGCGGATATGGTAAATAAAAGTCACGTACCATTTCCACACCATGATATTCCAAATGCGAGGGGTATTTACCATGATATTCCAATACGAGGGGAATTTACCATGATATGTTTCCATACTAATGAGCACAACAATGGATATTTGATCCCATCAAATAATAACATCGACATTACTGAGGGTTTGACCTAAGGTATTGGCTAAGGTCTAAGCTATATAAGGAGATAGAGATCAAAGTGTCAGGTGTGCACGTATTGGGTTATTAATTATTGTTTTGATATGAAATAGTTGTGCACAAAGGAGTATGATTATGGATAATATCTATTAGATATAAAATGACTACATAATATAATTATGGTTTGATATATCGATGATGATAATGTTATGAATTGTGTTTTTTACAATGTATGCCAAGATTTGGGTTTCACATATGTTTTGTTATGAAATGAAGGTTTTACTCAGTAATTATAGATCTACACAATGGTTCTCTTCTAAGACATCACATACATACGTGGATCCTCTTATGACTTGTCGTGTATATATTCTATAGTATGAACAAATGTGTACACAGGTTCTATTTGTGAAAAACACATACATACGCAAAATTAATTTAGAAAAGGTGCATACACATGCCAAGATTTTTGTAGTATGGGTTGTTAACGATGTTTGATAAAAATTATTAGGTTTGTTGTTGTCTCTTCTTGAAGTCTTTCATGATAATCTATGTTTGACAATTCTGGTTGGGTTAATCTGGTTATGGTATGAAATGTTGAATAGTAATGATGCTACTATATGATGATATGCATGTGGTTCAGAGATATTTGATCAGGTCAATATGTGTTTCTGTGATTGTTTTAGTAATTTGGTAATTCATATTTAGTTTTCTGTGTGTTGGTATCTGTACGCAGTTCATTCGAAGGGAAAGTGCCCATATACGTGGGTATGCTTCTGAACAATATCATATATATTCTGACATGTGTTTAATGAGGGTTTGCAGTGACATAATATGGTTTATGTCATCAATAATATGTGGTCTCATATTGTTAGGAATGTTTCTACAATGATATACTTTTCATTAGTTTTTTGGATAAGTTATTTCTATGTTTGACTTGGTGATATCGTTGGTTCGATGGTTAAGTGACTTGATAGAATGTTGATTTATGCATTGTTATCTGATATTTGGAATGGATCTAGTTTGAAACATTATGAAAAGTGATCCATAAAGAACTGAGGATAAGGGGGTTATAGCTCCCTTCTAATATAAGATGGAGAATCAAATAAGGTTGTAGCCTTATACATGTGGGTGCCTGCATACTGGTATGAGTGTGCACCTGTAAAGAATAATATTAAGACGAAGAAAAAGCTGGTTTTATCCCACATTGGGTTTCCACCTAACAATTCTATTGTTCATGTGTTTTGATGTGTTTCTTATAATTTATTATTTTCTAACTGCTCATGGTTATTATTCAATTAATGACTAATGAAGTATTGATGCAATGGTTCAAGATAAACAAATGATGATTCGAATGAAAAGATACTCAACTGAATACATGCTAGTTATCTTCATAACAATCATGTACATATGTTGGTTTACTTCACTAGAATACAGTACAGAAATATGAATAATAAATTGAATGTTTTAAATGATTTTTAAATAATAATTCAACCCCCCATCTTAGTATTTTTCCCAACAACCTTCGTTTACTATTCCATATTGGTGAACATGTCTGGTCCAATCAACACCTTATTAACTCGATCACTCCAACTGAGAGGATTATTCCAACTACACCCATAAATTAGTGCCTAGAACAGACTCATCCTAAAATATTCTTGATACCCGTTGTTGTAAGAAAACTCAACTAGTGGAAGATATTATTCCCACTTTCCCTGCTAGAGCATAACATACATTCTCAACATGTCCTCCAAAATCATGTTAACACTTTCCTTCTATCCATTTTTCTATAGATTTTAAGTTGTAATTAAGTCCAAATTCATACCCAAACTTGTAATTAACTCTTTCCAGAACCCATAAGTGAACTTAGCATCCCTCTTCGATACAATATTTTTCAGTACACCATGCAACCTCACTACAACTTTGATAAAGACCTATGCTACATCTCTAGATAAATTTGTAAAATTCACTAGAATAAAGTGACCTTCCTAAGTCAACATGTCCACCATTGCCATAATAGAATCACGTTGTCTAGAGGTCCCAAAAAAACCTGTAGTAAACTCCATGGAAATGGCCTCCCATTGTTACTCTATAATTGGAATCAATTGTAGTAAACCACTTGGATGCTTAGACTTCGCCTTCACCTATTTACAATCCAAGCATCTAGCCACAAACTCTATCACATCTTTCTTCAAATTTGACCAATTATATAACTTCTTCATAACTATCAATGCCTTCTGATATCCTGGGTGACCTAAAAATGGATTAGCATGAAATTCAGTCAATATAAGCTTGTTGAGCTCACTTTTGTCTCAGAAATATATCCTATCCCTAAATATGATAAAACCATCTGTCATGAGATGATATCCCACATATTTTTAAAATGTACCCTACTTTAACCTATGCCTAAGCTCCCTATACCTTTCATCCTATTATTTTCCTTGAAATATCTGATGTTGTAAATCTGTCCCACAAGAACTCATGGTTGCTATATGATTTACCTCTGTCCTTTTACTAGGAGCATATGCAACTCCATTCGCTTTTCCATTAATGGACTTGATCTCGAAGTCAAACACACTGATCGTGTCCAACCATATAGCTTGCTTGGAATTCAGATTTGTTTGGTCAAATAGATACCTTATCCCACTATGATCTCTCATCAATGCAAACTTCTTGCCAATATTATAGTGTCTCCACATATTCAATGCATGGTCGATCGTTGCCAACTTAAGATAATGTGTCACATAATGCTTCTCATGCTCATTTTAAATATTTATGATTTATAACATTCTACATATACTTCTTACATCATAACCCCACTAGGTTCTCTCTGGATAGCATTTATACACATCACAAACTCTTTTTTTGGATTTGTGATCTTTAGAAGTGGAGCATTTGTGAATAACTACTTCAGCTGCTCAAAACTTGTTGCACATTCCTCTATACAATAAATTTATTTTATTTCCTTTGGAATGATTTAATAGGATAGGAAATATGTGATAAGTTGCTACTGAACCTCATATAATATCGTTCTAGTCCCATGAATGATCAAATCTCATCCACATTCATAGGAATTTTCCATTCCATGATAACACTTGTCTTTTCCATATCCATTGTTGTGCCTTCTGTGTAAACCAGACGCCCCAAGTAATGTACCTATGTATAAAACAAGTTGAATTTAATAAGACTGACATATAAATGATTCTCTCTTAGCAATCTCAATACTTCTTCTAAGTGTTCTACATTCTCTTCCTCATTCTTAGAATATATCAATATATCATCAATGAATACCATAACATAATTGTCCAAATTAGGACATAATACATTATTCACGAAGCACATAAAAGTAGTTGCAACATTAGTGAAAAAAAAAGTAACTACAACAAACTAATAATGCCAATACTTGTTCTAGATATTAGTCTCATAAATATCCTCTTCCTTGGTGAGTACATGATGGTATCCTGATCTATAGTAAATATTTGAGAACATTGATGCTCCCCTCAAGTCATTAAACAAATAATCGATCCTCGACAATATATACATGTTCTAATTGTCATCGTGTTTAACTGCCTGTAATAAATGCATAACCTAAGAGTACCACCCTTCTTCTTCAAAAAAAATACCAATGTACCCCAAAGTGACAGACTTGGTGTAAGGCATCACTTGTCAAAAATTTCCTTCAACTGAAACTTCTGTTCCACCAAAACTGGTGTGCTCATCCTATATGGTGCCTTTGATACTGGTCATAACCTTAGTACTAACTCAATAGAGAAGTCCACTTCCTTGTGAGGAGACAACTTTGAAATATTTGTTAGAAACACATCTTGGAACTGCTACAAAACCAGATACTTATTCAAGGAATTCACATCGTCAACTTCCTTACCTTTGTCACTAGAAATATTCATTCCAAAAGATACACACCCTTTCCTAAAACTTCACTTTTTCTACATAGTTGTAACCATTCTAAATGATGTAGATTTATTTTTACCCTACAAGAATATTTTATATCCATTATCATCCAAGCATTCATTATCCGTCTCATAGCATGCCACCTTACTCGTGTGAATATACAACCAATCCATACCCAACAACTACTAGTACAAAATGGCTAATTAGTTACTAAAAAAATGACTAAAATTTTAAAATAAATGACCATTGTGCGCTCAATGACCAATAGTAGCTAATTTACAGTATCTTATAATGCGAACAACTTTTAGTTATTTTTAGCTTAGTAATTAATTGGTTGTCTAAATTTGATTGTCTAGTAATATATTTAGTCATCAATTTAGTCATTAATTGCCAAAATTAATGACCAAATATACAACAAAGTATATTACTATATAATTACTCGAGAAAACAAATTAATCGCCAAATAAACATGACCGAAATGTTGGTCGTGTTATAAAGTATTATAAATTAACTACTAATAGTCATATATATGTAAGTTTCAATCAAATTTTGAAACCAATTAATCACCAAAGAAATATGTCTAAATTTTGGTCATGTTATAAGATATTTTAAATTAGTTATTAATAGTCATATATATGCAAAATTAATCATCATTTGTAATCACAAATTTATCATTTCTATTAGCCATTTATATTTTTTTGGTAGTTTGATATTCATTATATAAATTACTAATTTAGTAGTTTATATGCATTTCATTTACTCTCATTAATAATCATTATAAATAACTAATTTAGTCATATATTTACTTTATTTGTGTTGAAAATTAATCAATGTAAACTACTAATTTGGTAGTTTTAGATTGATTTTTTGTTCATTAGTAATAAACATAAATTATTTCGTATGATTTTCTGACTACATTAAAAAAATGTCATACAATCCTACGATGATGGGATTGAAACTGAGAAAGGAAGATAGCAGCAAGGATGTAGATCTAAGTTTGTATAAGAGCATAGTTGGCAACCTAATGTATTTGATTGCAACTAGGCCAGATATTATGTATGTTATAATTTTAATTTACATATTTATGGAAAGGCCAAAGGAGACACATTGGTAAGCAGCAAAGAGAATTTCAAGGTATGTGAAAGGAACGAAGGGGTATGGTATTTTATACAGCTCTTCAGAAAATTTTGAGTTAATTAGTTATACTCATAGTGATGGGGCTAGAAGTATAGATGTCAGGAAAAGTTCCTCTGGATATGCTTTTCATTTAGGATCATGAGCCATCTCATGGGCTTCTAAGAAACAACCAATTGTGTCTTTATCAACAGCAGAGGCAGAGTATGTGGCAGCTACAACAACAGCATGTCAAGCAGTATGGATGAGAAGAATGTTAACAGATTTGTTCCATGAACAAGTGAAAGGTACAAAAATCTATTGTTATAATAGCTCATCAATAGCATTATCAAAGAAATCATTGTTTCAGAAAAGGACAAAGAACATAGATGCTAAATATAGTTTTATCAGAGAATTGATGAACAATGGAGAAGTTGTTTTGCAAAATGGAAGAACAGAAGAACATTTTGCAGATATTTTGACCAAACCACTAGGGAAGAAAAGTTTTAATTATCTTAGAAATTTCTAGGAATGCAAGATAACAATAGTTCTGATTAAGGACAAGTGTTGGAAATAACCCTAACTACAATCTAAATCAACAGGATAGAAACATCAATTTTTATTTGAAGTAAAAGGATGAAAGTAGTAGAAAACCACCTGTCATTAAATTATTCCTTCATAAACCACCTGCAACAGCCACATTTGTTTTGATACTACCGCATCCTTCCATATTTTCTAAATCGTGGTTTAACCCACGCAACCCACCATAACTTATGCACCTACAACACTTAATATTGCGCCATACTGTTTGAATTCAAAACCTCCCACGTCAACTTTTGTGGACACCACCACTACTGCATCAGACCTACCACAACCAATCAGAGCCTTATCGCATGCCTCTGTGCTCACCTCATCAGCCCTTTCGAAATCGCATGATAGTGCGACCACACCTACTAGCTCACCATCTCCCGTGACCAATCAAAAGCACGTTGCATCGAAACAAAGCCCAGTCACTGGCTCATCATTTGATGCGATAAACCTTCACAGATTTATTCCCAGTTCCTTTATCACGTCGTTTGATGTTAACGTCACCCAACATGAACTTCTATGTGATAAACCTATCACATTATATTTTGTAATGTTTTCATGTTATGATATAATGTGCTATGACGTGCATTGTAAACATATATATATGTGTATCAGTTTGTACATGGAATTAGCAACATATGAGCATAGAAGTGTAGTGTGAGAGTAGTGAATAGAAAGAGAAAAATAAGCAGTGGAGCAGAGTGAAAGAGAAATCCAGAACAACAGTTCTGAAGACTAAAGAATGTATTAGCTGAAAGAGTGTTAATGAAAAATAGAGTTTCACTCCACAGAGTGTCTGTGTATTGAATTAATGCTCCATGTGCAATCGTTTTAATGTATTTCTATGTGTTATTGAGGAAAAGAAATTCCTCTCTATTGTGTTAAGGATTTATTAGAAAATCCGACAAAGTGGTAATTCATTTTGGGGGATCTTCTCATTACGGACCCTGAGTACACAAAGGGGTCCCGCAATGTAACATTGACCATTGATATTTGCAAAGAATTGTTGTTGATATAAATATGGTTTTTAATCAAGTGCCTTTACCTATTTATTTACTTAAATCAAAAGAATATATTACGAAATCACAACAAGAATATATTGCGGAATTACAATATTTTGCACACAAAATTATTATAAAGTGCATAAAAATGAAAAGAGAATTGGTGTTGATATCGACATGGCTTTTAATCAAGTGCCTTTACCGATTTATTTATTAAAATCAGAAAAATATATTGGAGCATTACAACACTTTGCACACAGAATTACTATAACGTCCATATATTTTTTATTTTTTTTCATTTATAATGAAACTTTTGAAATTTTCTTATAACAAGATATAACAACAATCACTTCACTACAAAAGATTTAACTGCTATAATTATTTTATAATGATTATTTATATAATTATCCTATGATATAAATGTTGTTTAATAAAAAACTAAATATTCTATTAAAATAATTTAATTCAAATGATATAGTTTTAGATTCATGTCGCAAGTACTCATTGTTAATATTTATTTATTTTTATAATATATTAATTTAATGTAATTTAAGATAAATATTAACTAAATTAATATTATACTTTTAAAGTTTTTCAATTCAAATTTTAAAAAATGTTTACATTGTTATAAATATTTTAAACTTTAATAATTTACTCATCTTTTTATATATATATATATATATATATATATATATATATATATATATATATATATAAAATTTAAAATAAACATTAATGAAATTAATATTATATTTTTAAAGATTTCCATTAAAATTAAAAAATAAAATATTTACATTTCCATAAACCTTTTAAACCTCCATAATTTCAGAATTTGAAATTGTATATACATGAAAACAAAACCCTAAACCTTAAAATGGAATAAATTCACTTGAGCATATATTATATATGTGGATGGGCAGCTTCAGATCAATGTATTGCAACTCACGTAGAATATTTAAAACTAAGATAAAAAATGGAAGTAGCCTTAATGTCTACAATTTTTAGAGCTACTTAAATGAGATAAGTTCGTTCAATTCCATAAGTTCGTTCAATTCCAATAGATTGAACCTTTCATCCTCAAAATGTGATCTATAGGTTGATGAATTTGGAAAATATAATGTTTAAATCTAAAATAAAAATGGAAATAGCGTTAATAAATGCAGTCTTTAGAGCTACTTGAATGATATAAGTTCGTTTCATTCCTTAATATCTGGAACTCAAAGTGTGATCTATAATTTGACGACTTTGGAAAATTTAGGCTTTCCTCCACTCCCAATTAATGCCACTTTTAATTCAACAAGAAACTTCACATTATAAAGTCAAATTTGATACTTCTTTCATATTCAGGCAGCCTATGAAATGTTTCCTCTTGGACACCCATAAAAGGAGACAGAATGTCTGGGCTGATTGAAGTTCCAGTAATACCCTCAACTCCTCCACTGTTCAGAGCTACTTGAATAAATTATTGCCCTACCATAGCAGCTTGGGTCTTTGATCTTCAAAATGTGATTTATAATTTGATGAATTTCGAAACAAAAACAAAACGGTCTTACAATCAATGTCTTTAATAGTTTTATAATTTGATACCTTATATAGAATTTTAATAACAATAATTATTATTATAAGTATATATTAAAAAGAAACAGAAAAATACCTTCCCATCACTATCTTGTAACCCACCAAGAATATTTTAAAATGAAATATAGATTGCAATCGCCTGAAAGTCTCCATGCTCTAGAGCTACTTAAATGAAATAGGTTAGTTTCATTCCAGAACTGCTTCAACCTTTCTGAGTTTCATCTTCAAAATGTGATCCGTAATTTGAGGAATTTGGAAACTAAAGACGTTTTACAACATTGCAACATTGCAAAAGAAAGAAAAAAAAAGGCTACTCCTATAACTACCACTATTAACGAAGTCTTTGGGGTTTTGGTTAAATGGTGATGAGACTGGCTGTTATAGCACTCGTTATAAATAAGTTCAACTTCTTCCATCAGTAACAAGGTGACAATGTTGATGAAAATAGACAAAAAAACCTACCACTATTAATGAAACAAAAAATTTCACATTAAAGAATCAAGATAAAAAGATTGATGCCTCCTTTTATATTCAAGCAGGCCACCCAACGTTACCCCTTGGACACCGATAAAAAGTGATTCAGTGTCTGGACTAAAAGAAATTCCACTTATCTCCCCAAAGAAATCAATTTCCTGGCTCTTATTATACATATGCTTCGTATCAAATATATGGACGAAATCAGCTTGCTCTGCCATGGCCATAAACTGTCCATCTGAGGAGAACCTGATAGATCTTATGGCAGACATGTTTCCCTTGAAAACTTCAAGAGAGGTTGAAGTGTTTCTAACATCCCACAGCCTGCATGTTCTGTCTTGGTTCCCAGTAGCAAATACTGTACCATCTGGATGCCAAGCAGAGGCAAAGGAGTAATCCAAATGACCTTGAAGAGTTGCGACTACCTTTCCCGTTTGGCACTCGGAAAGAAATCCTTCAACATTGTCGCCAACTATAACAAACAACTTGTTATCAGGACTTACAGAAGCACGATTAACAGCCCAGGGAAGGGAGAACTGTTGTATACGTCCAAATCCATCAGTTGGATCAAATACTCGCACACCACAATCATTACTTGCAGTCATTACCCGAGTTGCACCACCGGGACTCTGATAGATCTCTACTGAATTAGTGCTGACATCATCGTCTTGATTTTCAGTTATCTTCCAATAATGATTGACATTTATGCCCAGATACCTCGACATAAGCTCCCCCCCAGAGCCGCCAACCACAAGTAGATTATCGTTGACAGCCATGCTTGTAATCTGGACTAGTCTGAAACCATCTAGAGCAGCCCCTAAATTGATCCTGGATGCAACAACTGGGCCAATCATATTAACTAATTTACGACTTAGTGCAGACCAGTGAATAATAGAATTATCCGATGAAAAATACACATCGTGCTTTGATGTTGCCCACACCAATTCCCTTAGCTGAAAATGTGAATATGTAGGTTTCAATGATCTTGCATTTCTTTGAAATTCATAGAAATTCCCCCCTTTCTGGTTTTTTTTACAAATATTATGTAGTTGATCCATAGCAAGTTGAGATTGAAGAACATCCCTGTGACTCTCATAATTGTTGATCTTATTTTCTCTATATTTCTGTCTTCTGATGTTTGTCCTCTGCCATTGAATTCCTTGAATATCTCCTCCTCTTCTGACATCAGCAGCAGACGTGTCAGCCTCTTCATAATCTTCCTCGACATCAGCCTCAGCTTCTATATCTTCATCAGACGAAGCCATCACAATATCATATTCAGTCTCTGAATCTTCATCGGGAATAATCATTTCGGGCTCATAATCATGTGGCTGTGCCATATCTCAGTACCCTTTTAGAAAACACCGCTGACTATGGTATCCTTCTCTGGTAGAGCGTGGTGCTTTACCTACTAAACTACAAAGCTTAGTGTCCAAAGAATCACTTTGTTAATCGATTGGATGATGAGCGAAGAACCCAGCATCGTTAGGGTTCCTTTGCGGTTATTAATAGGAATGGAATATTGAAACTTTATTCGCTGGATCGGCTGCCGACCTAATCCAGCGTTTAAGCTAAATTGACAAAACCCAAGAAGAAAACAAATGGATACATTTGGCTAAATATATGTGGGAAAAATTGAATAAGATTTTGGGAAGAATTTTGATAAAAAAAATAATGTGGCATGAATTTACTCATTTTCATTTTGGTTATTAAAAGTAATGAAGGTTTAATTTGGTGTTTTCAAAATAATGTAATTGACTTTATTATTGTTATTTTTACTAGTTTTTCTCTCAATTTTAGGGGTTAATATTTGTAATTTGGTTAATTTTCCAGGCTTTTTCCAAAAAAAATTTAGTTAATTTTTATTTTTTCTAAAAATTATTAGAAATCCAAATACTTTTTCAAAAACATTGCCCACATTTTACAAATTGCATATTATGTACTAGTTAGATTCACCAAGGTTTTTAAACTTTAAAATAAATTTCCATCTGATGCACGCGCATTAGCTCGAAAAAACACCTTGTATTTTATTTAAGCTAGGGGGTTTCATGTTTTGAAGAAATATTAAATTTCATGTAAATATTAATATTATTTTGAGTGATTAATTATATTAATTATTTGTGAGAATTTGTAAATGTCTCCAAACAACTGGAAACATTCGAGAAATTAGTTTCAAGATAATTTAGAATTAATGATGCAGCCTAAGTTGGAATTAGTTTCAAAGTTTTAGGGATAAAAATCTATCTTTTAGGGATGTTGAGAGATTTAGGGATTTGTTGAGATTTTAAAGGGATATAACTCAATTTAGTGCATTTTTAATTTGTATAAATTAGAAGGCCTCAAAGGAAAATAGGACAGGTAGAATAGACTTGAATAGTTGGAGAGTGAGAGTGATTGAGAGTAGGTTTTGAACAGCCAAGGCTGTAAGCCTCTGGGCAAATTGTAAGGGCCACGACCGTTGAATAACTGGCCAACAAAAGTTTGTAAGTCATTGTTTTGTTTCAGATTATACATACATTGGTTGATTGATTGAGAAACTGTATATTTGATTTCTGAAGTTCATGGCATTGTTGAATTAATGAAGAAATGATCGATGGGCTTGAATTTACAATGATTTTGTGTGAAAACCGCCATGCATAATCATTGAGTGTAAAATGGCGTTAAATCTCTGCGTAAAGGGTGTATTGTAATGCATTAAGTCTGCAGCTTGGTGTGGAACTCTGTATGTAAAAACTCTATTCTGTCAGGCTTGTTGGTTATTGAGAAAAACTTGTGTAATTCAGTGACATCGATAGTGGATGGATTTCACTATTGCATACTGTGTTAAATGAATTGTAAACCATTGAAGAGCTGTAGCATTGCTTTGGCTCAGATTTGAATAATCGATGTCAATTGTGCTGAGTAGCTGTGATTAAGGTAAAAGCCGAGGTAATAAATCAGAAATCCAGCCAGTGGTTGCGTTGCAAATTACCTGAAGCAGCGTAGTGTTGTTTGCCTCAGATATGAAAACGTGGAACTTAAAATCTGATTGAAATCGCAATAAATTGACATCGATTTGTGTTAAGGGCGTTGAGTTTATGCCGGTGAAAGGTTGAAGTCATAAAAGTGGGGCACTGTTGGATTGAGGATTCATTTCCGATGGCTCAAGGATTTCTCTGTTGTTTATTAACATCATATTAATATATTCGTTATTGAATTCTGTTTAACATGAATTGCATGCAGCCACATAACTAATGCAAGAAGGTAAAGACCCAACATATTATGGAAGATCGACTCAAAGGATCACGAACGTGTACAGAAGCATATAAGAATGGACTGAATTTGAAATTACTTGAATCGATGTGTTGACATTTGATTTCGAAAGAAAGACTGGCTTTGAATCTTCCTAGCCAGACATTGAGGCGAGAAGAAGAAGCAGAGGAATTGCGTAGGCAGTTTAAACTGGTGTGGTCGAGGGTTGCTGTGTGGGCCAACGCACACATTTGCAGGGCATTCATCCTACATTAGTTATTCAAACAATTCACCTCTGCGAGTATTGTCAGGGACTTCGTTAGGAAGACCTCCATATCCAAAAGAAAGCTATGATCGGCACCTGGATAAGCATTATCGTGATAACTGTGGTCGTGATTATGAATTTCTGGATTAAATTTCCATATTCTACGCAGATAAGAAGGTATCTATATTTATTTTGAGGGTGTATTGTCTTATGTTATGTTTTGCAGTAGTGTGTTAATATTTGTTTGAAACATTCCTCTGGAGTTGATTCAACAAAAATCAAGTGAGTTGTTGAGAGCACTAAGATTTGAGGCACACCTATCCATATCCTGTTGTAGCTGACCATGGACATGTGTATTAGAAGTTGGGTGGTTATAAACTAATCAAATGTGCACTTTTGGCTGATCAATGTGGCAACAATGTTTTGAAGACCTGGTAGCTTGTCATTGCAAAAGTTTAGAGGTCGATTAATCTCAAATAGCCATTAAGAGGTTGAGTTCCCTAGTCATTCTGCTGGTGAATTACTAATGCTAGAACGCGTTGGGATAGAGGTATCAAGACAAACATCAACATGGTTCACCGATGTCTATGACAAAGAAATTTGTGTAAATGTTGAATCTGGCAGGAGGACCAGCTGGATTGGATTGCTAATAACCCAAAGTAGATTGCAACAAAAAGTATGATTGAGTTCTAAATGTCATTGAAGTCGGGTTTAATCACAGTGAAACGATATTATAACAAAGGGTGAGTTGAATACAAATTTCAATTGAAATAACTGATTGAAGTGTGATTTTCATAAACCTTGGGATTATAAATGAAGGTGAAAGCTTCCGCATGTATTGTTGTAAATTGCCAAGTTTGAAGTTTTGGTTGGGAGTTATTTGAGATGTATGTTGATATGCACATATGATTAAATATTCTGGGTATGGCAGGGTTTTCCCTGCGTCATTTTTGGTATCAGAGCTGGAATAGCTTTGTATGAAAGTTTCTTGAAGGAATTCAGAACCGAGAGATGTGCATGTAGGCAAGGGAGAACAGATTCTAATCTGACAGTCAAGCAACCAGAGTACAGCTGAATGAATGAAGAATCGTGCAGGTATTGTGTTTGTTTAATTTTTATTTGAGTTTCACTGACAAGAAATAGATTGAGGATTGATGGTTGCAGCAATGAAGTATCTCAGCAAAGGAGATCAAGGGATAGTAATGAAAGAAGTTGTTAATGATTTCTGAGTGGAAGAAACTAAGCAAATAAGGAATTAATGCTGACAGCTGAAGTTTGCCAGATAAAGCCAGAAGATTGGAAGAGAGGATCAGATTTTAAAATCTGATTGACAGTAGTTGAATATCGAGAAATTGTGCAGAGGAAGCATAAAGATTTGCTGAAACAGATTTGCAGGAATGATGAGATTCTGAAGGTAATTGAAGTGCAGGTGAATGGAAGGAAAAGATCAGACGAGATCTTGGAGGTAAGATGATATGGTTTTATTTGGATTTGAAGAATAGAATATTGTAGTCTTTGCATTGAAGTATTATTGCAACTCCCAAAAGGCAATGTGGTTAGAATTGCTAACAGATAAAGGAAGCTGGTGAAAGTTTCTAAGTGAAAACATAGATGTGGCAGAACCTTGAGGAATTCCAATAGAGATTGGATAAGGATGGCAGTTGCGTTCTTTGAAGATACAGATGAGTTGAAGCCAGAAAGAGCAAAGAGAAGTGCTCAAAGGAGGTTCCAGAGATAGAGAACCAATTGTTTTCCAAAAGACTGAGTGAGGAGAGCTTGGTGAGGTAAGTGGCAGCAGGACAGGACTTGCTGCTGAAGAGGCTTTAGTGCAACTTATAGTAAAGTGAATGAGGAACTCATAGAGATGGAAAGGATGATGACTAGTGACAGTCGTAACAGAGGTTCTGAAATAAACCACAACAGAGGACAAAAGGATAAGGATGCCAAGGCAATTGGCATACAGAGACAGTTAAGCAAAGAGGAATATGAGAGGGAGAAGGCCGAGATAGTAGTTCAGCTTGAGGTTTTAATGGAGATGTTGCAAAGAAATGAGGTAGACCAGAAGCATGGTTATGTCATGAGAAAGAAGCTGAAGTGGCAGAGGTTACAAGAGAAGAGGAATCATCAGGTGAATATGCAGTTGATAAAGGAACTAAGGGAACTTGAACAGGTTATTGATGCCAAACAGAGGATAGAGAAGCTCGAAAGAATTAAACTACAACAAAAGGAAGATGCTAAAGAAGATGTTGAAGTTTTGATATGTGAACCAGAAAGTGGACCATTACTTTTTGAAAGTGATGAAGAGCTAGAGGAGTTGAATCATATGAATGACTCGAAGCAGCCGGAAGACTTGATGACTGAAGCATTAAATAAGACCGTAGGGTCTTGTGATTTTAAAACTAATGATTTGTGTATGATTGCAGGTTTGGAAGAAGATAAACAGTCGTTTAAAACTATCAAAGATGTGAAAGAGTACCTTCCAGAAGATGAAAGTTTTGAAGCAGAATATGATAAAGAGGCTGGGAATGAATCAGTTCACTACAATGGAAAAATACTGGAAAACATAATTGAAACAGATGATGAGAAGGGGAGACTAGCTGACAATCTCAAGAGTTCTTTGAGTTTGGATCAGCATACTGATATGCTGACAGAAGAAGAGAAATCAACGCAACATACTGAAGTGTTGCTAAAGGGAAAAGAGGTACAGAGGCCTTATATTTTTTATTATAATGATTGTCTTATAATTGAAGATGTTGTTGCAGACGCTGGAACATATTTGGCACAGGTGGATAGCCAAATGGAAGAAGGAGAGGAAGAACATCTACTGAAGGATGTTAAGGAGAGACTGCTGAAGAAGGATGAGAAAATAGTTGTCATAAATAATAATCAAGAAGAAGTTGACAGATGCAGAAAACAGAGGCAAGAAATTGTTCTAAAAGACAATGTAGCGGCAGCAGAAAAGGTGCAAAACAGTAGTAAGGGTGAAAAGGAAGCAATCAAAAAAAGTGAAGAACAAGTAGGAATGAGAGTTCAGCAATCAAGAGATGGAAACAATCAGCAAACAGAGGACATACTGGACAGAGAAATTGAGTTGATAAGGAGGTTGATGATAAAAACATCCGAGAGAAAGACAGCAATAAAAAAGAAAAGAAGTGACAACAAGAGGAAGATAGTAGCAGATCTTGAAGGCAGAGCAAGTGGAGCATTACAGCACAAAATATGGAAACCTGGAGGACAACAGCAGATAACAACAACAGTAAAGCAATTGACAAGCAAGGAAAGATTACAAAATAAAATTTGGGATCCAGGAGGAAATAATTATCCAGACTTATGACCAGGTGGTCATGAATTTTCTTACATGCGGAGTCTGATGTAGGAGCATTAGCTCTGAAAAACACCTTGTATTTTATTTAAGCTAGGAGGTTTCATGTTTTGAAGAAATATTAAATTTCATGTAAATATTAATATTATTTTGAGTGATTAATTATATTAATTATTTGTGAGAATTTGTAAATGTCTCCAAACAACTGGAAACATGAGAGAAATTAGTTTCAAGATAATTTAGAATTAATGATGGAGCCTAAGTTGGAATTAGTTTCAAAGTTTTAGGGATAAAAATCTATCTTTTATGGATGTTAAGAGATTTAGGGATTTGTTGAGATTTTAAAGGGATATAACTCAATTTAGTTCATTTTTAATTTGTATAAATTAGAAGGCCTCAAAGGCAAATAGGACAGGTAGAATAGACTTGAATAGTTGGAGAGTGAGAGTGATTGAGAGTAGGTTTTGAACAGCCAAGGCTGTAAGACTCTGGGCAAATTGTAAGGGCCACGACCGTTGAATAACTGGTCAAAAAAAGTTTGTAAATCATTGTTTTGTTTCAGATTATACATACATTGGTTGATTGATTGAGAAACTGTATATTTGATTTCTGAAGTTCATGGCATTGTTGAATTAATGAAGAAATGATCAAGGGCTTAATTTACATTGATTTTGTGGTGAAACCACCATGAATAATCAGCTGAGTGTAAAATGGAGTTAAATCTCTGTGTAAAGGGTGTATTGTAATGCATTAAGTCTGCAGCTTGGTGTGGAACTCTGTATGTAAAAACTCTATTCTGTCAGGCTTGTTGGTTATTGAGAAAAACTTGTGTAATTCAGTGACATCGATAGTGGATGGATTTCACTGTTGCATACTGTGTTAAATGAATTGTAAACCATTGAAGAGCTGTAGCATTGCTTTGGCTCAGATTTGAATAATCAATGTCAATTGTGCTGAGTAGCTTTGATTAAGGTAAAAGCCGAGGTAATAAATCAGAAATCTAGCCAGTGGTTGCGTTGCAAATTACCTGAAGCATCGTAGTGTTGTTTTCCTCAGATATGAAAACGTGGAACTTAAAATTTGATTGAAATCGCAATAAATTGACATCGATTTGTGTTAAGGGCGTTGAGTTTATGCCGGTGAAAGGTTGAAGTCGTAAAAGTGGGGCACTGTTGGATTGAGGATTCATTTCCGATGGCTCAAGGATTTCTCTGCTGTTTATTTACATCATATTAATATATTCGTTATTGAATTATGTTTAACATGAATTGCATGCAGCCACAGAACTGATGCAAGAAGGTAAAGACCCAGCATATTATGGAAGATCGACTCAAAGGATCATGAACGTGTACAAAAGCGTATAAGAATGGACTAAATTTGAAATTAGTTGAATCGATGTGTTGACATTTGATTTCGAAAGAAAGACTGGCTTTGAATCTTCCTAGCCGGACGTTGAGGCGAGAAGAAGAAGCAGAGACGCAATTGAATTGCGTAGGCGGTTTAAACTGGTGTGGTCGAGGGTTGCTGTGTGGGCCAACGCACACATTTGCAGGGCATTCATCCTACAGTAGTTATTCAAACAATTCACCTCCGCGAGTATTGTCAGGGACTTCGTTAGGAAGACCTCCATATCCAAAAGAAAGCTATGATCGGCACCTGGATAAGCATTATCGTGATAACTGTAGTCGTGATTATGAAGTTCTGGATTAAATGTCCATATTCTACGCAGATAAGAAGGTATCTATATTTATTTCGTGGGTGTATTGTCTTATGTTATGTTTTGCAGTAGTGTGTTAATATTTGTTTGAAACATTCCTCTGGAGTTGATTCAACAAAAATCAAGTGAGTTGTTGAGAGCACTAAGATTTGAGGCACACCTATCCATATCCTGTTGTAGTTGACCGTGGACATGTGTATTAGAAGTTGGGTGGTTATAAACTAATCAAATGTGCACTTTTGGCTGATCAACGTGGCAACAATGTTTTGAAGACCTGGTAGCTTGTCATTGCACAAGTTTAGAGGTCGATTAATCTCAAATAGCCATCAAGAGGTTGAGTTCCCTAGTCATTCTGCTGGTGAATTACTAATGCTGGAACGCGTTGGGACAAAGGTATCAAGACAAACATCAACATGGTTCACCGATGTATATGACAAAGAAATTTGTGTAAATGTTGAATCTGGCAGGAGGACCAGGTGGATTGGATTGCTAATAACCCAAAGTAGATTGCAACAAAAAGTATGATTGAGTTCTAAATGTCATTGAAGTTGGGTTTAATCACAGTGAAACGATATTATAACAAAGGGTGAGTTGAATACAAATTTCAATTGAAATAACTGATTGAAGTGTGATTTTCATAAACCTTGGGATTATAAATGAAGGTGAAAGCTTCTGCATGTATTGTTGTAAATTGCCAAGTTTGAAGTTTTGGTTGGGAGTTATTTGAGATGTATGTTGATATGCACATATGATTAAAGATTCTGGGTATGGCAGGGTTGGCCCTGCGTCACCATCATTAAAATTTTCTTGTCCCTCACTCAATTTTGGGATTATTGTAATGAAAATGGTGGAGATAACATTAGTTTCAAAGATTTATTGTTCCAAAATCCACTATAACCAATGTTTTTAGGCTCAAGTGCATGCATCTTTTTTATTATCTTATTGGCCTCTTCCCAAGGAGGGGAGCCTATAACCCTATGTTATATTCATCTTTTGTAGAAGTTTCTAATTGCTTCAAAACAACAAGAGAGAATGAAGATTCCTTCTATAACAGAATGAACATAAATAGTTTAGGACAATTTTCTTAATTCATAAAAGAATAAAAGAAATAAATAATCAACAATCTGATTCTTCCTCCTTGAGAGGGATTCTCAAAGTATTACAATGGAATGTAAAAACAACAGTACTCACGTTAAACTTCTCTGTCCTCTATCCCCACATACAGTGCTTACAAACGTTGTTGTCTAATAGCCTGCGGGCTACAACAATTCTCTGTTTCTTAAAACAATGCCTTGATACATGAAAAACGCATTCACAGCAAAAAATTCATATTCGTTCATTCATTCTTTTTATTAGCCTACGGGCTCATTTCCTTTTATAAGGCGCAGTTAATAAAAACAACTAAACCGACCCATAAAACTCGGATCTCAAGATATATGAAATCCACTGAAAAACAATCCTCGCATCCATAATCAATCGACGATTGGCATTCCAGCAGACAAAAGGATAACACCTTTGCGCTATGCGATTTTTGATTCTTTGTGATTTGCGATGATGCAATTGCGATCGCATCGTAGCTTTTCAATCAGCAATACATATTACGGATGGCGTAACATACATTGTCCCTTTGTGATTTGCGATTGTGATTGTGGTGGGACCACATCGCATCGCATCGCACACTTCAATCGGTCGGAACATACTTATGTGTCGTACCTCATTCCTTTTGCGATGCGATCATCCTTTTGCGATTGTGATGATCGCATCACATCGGAACAATCCATATCAAGAAGACACTTATTATAAAACTTGTGATCTCCGCCACATTCGTTAACTCCGCCAATTAGATTGGTAAGGCTTTAAAGCTTGATTCAACCTGTAATCAAAGCTCTATACTGCTGGCGAGAATTTGAGTCTGAGCCATTAATTCTACTCCTAAGAAATCGGCTACCACCTTAGAGAAATGTCTAGGGCCGATTCTTATCTGCTCTGCACTTCACTTGTGCGGGCTTTCCAATCCTTTTGCAATTGCTTCAAGAAAGCGACAACTGCCTTTGCTAAAGCTTTAATGTGCCATCGTCAAGTCACTCTGAAATTACTGCTAATTGACATCAGTAGTTGGAATTAATTTCCAACACTCCCCATTAATTTCAACTGCTGGGTTTTTCTGTATACCTAGGCATTCCCTGAAATGATCAAAGCTTTTCTGCGCAAGTGGCTTTGAGAGGATATCTGCAAATTGATCCTCTTTTCTGCAATGTTGCAAAAATATCTCTCCATTGTTAACCAATTCATGTATGAAGTGAAACTTGGTGTCAATGTGCTTTGTCCTTTTATGAAAGACTGAATTTTTAGACAATTCTATCGCTGACCTATTGTCACAGTAAATGGTTGTGCCATTTTCTTATTCTTGACACAAATCTCTAAGAACTCTTCTCAGCCATACTGCTTGGCATGCTGTTGTTGTTGCTGCCACATATTTTGCTTCTGCTGTAGATAAAGCAACTATCTGTTGCTTCTTGGAAGCCCATGAAACTGCTCCCGATCCTAAATGAAACACATATCCTGATGTGATTTTCCGATCATCAACACTTTTAGACCAATCACTGTCAGTGTAACCTGTCAACATGAAGCTTTCAGAAGAGAAATATAATATACCAAACCCCTTTGTTCCATTTACATACCTTAGAATTCTCTTGGCTGCCTGCCAATGAGATTCTTTCGGTATTTCCATGAATCTGGAGATTAAGCTAACAACGTGCATAATGTCCGGCCTAGTTGCATTCAAGTACATAAGACTGCCAACTATGCTCTTATACAACATTGGATCAAAATCCTTACTGTTATCTTCTTTTCTTAATTTAAACCCCATTACTAGTGGAGTCACAGCTGCTTTGTTGTTTTGCATGTTGAATCTCTTCAACACTAGTTCTACATATTTATCTTGAGAAATGAAAACACCATTTTCACTTTGGTCTACTTCAATTCCAAGAAAATATCTCAAGAAGCTCAAGTCAGTCATTTCAAACTCACTTTTCATGATTGCTTTAAAATTAGCAACGAGAAAAACATCATTGCCAGTAAAAATTAAATCATCTACATATAATACAATGATAAGAATCTTACCGTCATTCTCCTTTATGTAGAGTGTGGGTTTGCCATCACACTTCTCGAACTCATTCTCAATTAGGTAAGAATATATTCTATTGTAACATGCTCTTGGAGCTTGCTTCAGCCCATAAAGGGCCTTCTTCAGTTTGCATACTTTATGCTCTTGGCCTTCAACTTCATAGCATGGAGTTTTTTCAACATAAACCTCTTCTTTTAACACTCCATTTAGGAATGCAGATTTAACATCCATATGATAAATCTTCGATTTGTGTTGTGCCGCAATGGACAACACTGTTCTGATTGTTTCCATCCTTGCTACTGGTGCAAAGGTTTCATCATAATCTCGGCCTTGTTTTTGTTTGTAACCTTTAACAATAAGTCTGGCCTTGTGCCTTTCGATCTTGCCTTCAACATTGCTTTTGGTATTATAGACCCACTTAACTCCAATGGCATCTTTTCCTTCAACGAGGTCCACTAACTCTCATGTTTTACTCTTCTCAATTGCACCAATTTCTTCATTCATTGCTTCAATCCATTTATCATCATTTACAACATCTTCAAAATGAATTGGGTCATCAACATGACAATACAAAGCGAATAATGAATTCAGACCGGTATTGTTACTTAACTCTCCTTGTTCATAAATCTCATTCAGATTTCTGAATCTTGTTCTTCTTCATGTGCTTGAAGTTTCATTCGAACTCCAGGGCGTTTCAGATCCCTGAGGTGTGCTTGGAGAAGCACTTCCTTGACTTCTCAAAGCTGTTTGATTTCCAGCTTGTGGTGTGGTTTGTTGTGCTTGTGGTGGTGGAGGAGGAACCACCGAAGAAGGGTTAACAGCTGCTGCTCCTTCTTCTTCTTCTTCCTGAGACAGAATTTTCTTCACGTTTACAGTCTTTTCTAGACTTCCATCCCAAGCTTCATCTTCACAGAACTGCACATCTCTTCTTACTATAAATTTCTTGGTGGATGGATTATAAAGTTTGTATGATTTTGACTCATCACAATAGCTAATAAAGACACACTTCTCCCCCTTGCTATCGAGCTTCTTTCTTAGCTAATCCGGTACATGTGCATATGCTACACAGCCGAATACTCTCATGTGAGTGACTGTTTTCCTTTGACCACACCATGCTTCTTCTGGTATTCTATTCATGACAGCTTTAGTCGGGCATCTGTTTAAGATGTAAACTGCGTAGCTGAGAGCTTTAGCCCAGTACTCATGCGGCAAGTGTTTTTCCTTCAGCATACTTCTGACCATATCAAGAATGGTCTTATTCTTCCTTTCTGCAACACCATTTTCTTGAGGTGTATACCTCGTGGTGAATTTATTTTGTATGTCGTTCTCTCTACAAAACGCAGAAAGTCCTTAGAGATGTACTCTCCACCTCTATCTGTTCTGAGCACTTTAATGTAATGCCCACACTGCTTCTCAACAAGATTTTTGAAGTGGCAGAATTTCTCAAACACTTCACTCTTCTGTTTCAACACATACACCCATGTCTTTCTAGTGTAGTCATTAATGAAAGTTAAAACATATTTATTTCTAGCAAATGATGGTATTTGCATCGGTCCACACGCATCAGAGTGAACAATTTCTAAGGGTGATGTTGTCGTTATACTCTTTCCTGCTGGAAAGCTTTCTCTGTGTTGTTTTCCCAAGATGCATCCTTCACAAAGGCTGTCCGGCTTCTCAATCAATGGTAAACCTTTTACCATTCCATTTATGTGCAACAGATTCAAGCCTTCGAAATTGAGATGTCCAAATCTCAAGTGCCACAACCAATTTTCATCTTTCACTTCCTCTTGAAAGACTTCTTGTGTTACAGCTGCAATAGTTCTTCCTTCCTTCAAATCTGCCCTGAGTTTGAGAGGAAACATTCTATCGCTGGTCATCTGCACCTCTGCAATGATCTTCTTACTTGGAGGTATGTCTCTGATTGTACACACATCATTTTGGAAGAACACATTATAACATTTGTCAATGAGCTGTCCAATGCTCAAAATATTACACTTCAGACCAGGTACATAGTACACATCTGGTACACTCATCTGTTCTCCATTTCTTGCTAGGATATTGAATCTTCCTTTACCCTTGACAGATATCTTACTATCTGTTCCTGTTGTTACCTCAGATTTCACATTTTCATCCAGATTGGAAAACATTGCTATGTTTCCAGTCATGCGATTACCACAACCTGAGTCTAAGAACCAAAAATCTTCTTGTTTGTCTTGTGCAATGTTAAATGTTAACAACACAATCTTTGGGTTCTTATCTTCTTCATTTGCAAAATTAGCATTTTGCCTATTTTTCATGTAATTTTTCTTTTTCCTACATTCATTGGCACAATGGCCTAATTTCTTGCAATAATGACATTTGACTTGGGATTTGTCATACCTTTGTCCATGAGCTTTCTGTTTGCTTGAACCTTCATCTTGGTTCTGATTGCAGCTCCTTCTGCTTGTGCTAGTAGGATTATTTCTGCCTCTGTTTTGGCTTCTTCCTTGACCTCTATTATTTGCTCTGCCTCGACCTCTGCCTCGGCCGAATGACATCTAAGTCTTGAATGCTTGCTCAAAAGATGAATCTGTTCCTCTACTCAGTCTGTGTTCATGTGACATAAGAGAAGTACTCAGTTCATCTACTGTGAACTATGAGAGATCCTTTGTTTCTTCTATTGCTACCACAATAGATTTAAACCTTGAGGGTAAAATTCTCAAGATATTCTCTACGATCCTTCTTTCTTCAAGAACTTCACCATGAGATCTTATCTGGGTTATCAACCCAATAACGTGAGTGAAGAATGAATCTATTGTATTAGATTCCTTCATGCTGAGTGTTTCAAAGTCTCTCCTCAACATCTGCAACTTTGCAGTCTTCACCTTCCCCATGCCTTGATAGGTAGTTTTGAGAATATCACATGCCTCCTTGGATTTTGTTGCTGCTACAATCCATGGGAAAACACTCTCATGTACTGATTGAAAGAGGAAAAAGAGGGCTTTGGAGTCCTTCTTCCTGTTGCCCTTCAATAGGTATCTTTCTACTACTGTCAAAGCAGCCAACACTACTGCATCTGCAGGTTCAGGGTAGCCACTTTCAACTAGCTCCCATAATCCCTGAGAAGAAAATAAAGCTCTTAGAGTTATGGACCAATAACTATGATTCTTCCCATTAAACTGTGGAAGTTGGGAATTTGTCAAACCAGTTCCAGCATCTACCATTTTAACTATATAAGAAGGATACTGACTGTATAATTAAAAACAAGCGAGAACTTTCTCTGCTGGAGAAA
Source organism: Pinus albicaulis (assembly GCA_034641835.2). Taxonomy (NCBI): domain Eukaryota; kingdom Viridiplantae; phylum Streptophyta; class Pinopsida; order Pinales; family Pinaceae; genus Pinus; species Pinus albicaulis. The sequence goes on along the minus strand of CM076572.1, from coordinate 1,016,081,132 downwards.
ATCTACTCTAAACGCTTCTTACAGCTCCTGCAGTGAAAAATAAAACTCTCTTTTGTTTCACCGAGTGCCTAGACAAGCTCTAATACCATGTAGAAGTTTTTGATTGCTTCAAAACAACAAGATGGAATGAAGATTCCCTCTACAACACAGAGTTTTAAAACTTTAATTTGCAGAATGAAAAAAAATAGTTTAGGACAATTTTCTTAATTCATAAAAGAATAAAAGAAATACATAATCAGCAATCTGATTCTTCCTCCTTGAGAGGGATTCTCAAAGTATTACAGTGGACTGTAAAAACAACAATACTCACGCTGAACTTCTCTGTCCTCTATCCGCACATACAGTGCTTAAAAACTTTGTTGCGTAACAGCCTGCGGGCTACAACAATTCTCTGTTTCTCAAAACAACACCTTGATACATGAAAAACGCGTTCATAGCAAAAAATTTCATATTCGTTCATTCATTCTTTTTATTAGATTTTGGGCTCATTTCCTTTTATAAGGTGCAGTTAATAAAAACAATTAAACTGACCCATAAAGCCCAGATCTCAAGATATATGAAATCCATTGAAAAACAATCATCACATTCGTAATCAATTGGCGATCGGCATTCCAGCGGACAAAATGATAACACCTTTACGCTATGCGATTTGCAATGATGCGATTGTGATCGCATCACAGCTTTTCAATCGGAAATACATATTACGGATGGCAGAACATACATTGTCCCTTTGCGATTTGCGATTGCGATTGTGGTGGGACCACATCGCATTGCATCGCACACTTCAATCGGTCGGAACTTACTTACATGCAGTACCTTATTCCTTTTGCGATTGCGATTATCACATTGCATCGTAAAAATCCATATCAACAAGACACTTATTATAAAACTTGTGATTTCCACGTAATTCATTAACTCCGTCGACTATATTGGTAAGGCTTTAAAACCTGATTCAACCTATAATCGAAGCTCTGTACTACTGGCAAGACTTTGAGTCTGAGCCATTAATTCTGCTCCTAATAAATCGACTACCACCTTAGATAAATGTCTAGGGCCGATTCTTATTTTCTCTGCACTTCACTTGTGTGGGATTTCCAATCCTTTTGCAATTGCTTCAAGAAAGCGACAACCACCTTTGCTAAGGCTTTAATGTGATGCAGTCAAGTCACTCTGCAATTACTGCTGATTGACAACAGTAGTTGAAATTAATTTCCAACACCTTTTTCCCTTCTCATTTCTAAATTGTGAAAATAATACTAGCTTTAGTTGAAGTCATTAAATGTTATGCAATGAATTTTGTTTTGACTATATATATTATTTCTAGCAGCCTTTCTTAACACCACTTCCATGCCACCATGTTAGTGGTGCATGCCACCATGTTAGTGCCGCATGTTAGTTCCACATCCATGTCTACCATATTTGCATGTTCTCTCACACAACTTCACCACATCTTCCAGCCCCTTGTAAGCTATTCTCCTTGTTACTGGTCAAATTAACCTGAGCAGCAAAGGCCTTCTTTATTGGTCAAGCTCTTCTGTACTAGTCAACCTCCCTTGGATACTATATGGTGAGAGAACAACTTTAACAATAAATTTCATGAAAGAAATGTCAAGAAAGAAGGATAGAGTACAATATTTCTAGCACAGTATTTGTCAATTTGCATGAAAGAGATTTCAAGAAAGAAACAAGGATTACAGTATTTCCAGATTTGCAATGAACGAGTACCTGAATCATGATTTCCATATTTGCAAACAAGGAATACTAAATCATGAACAATGGGACTAGTGGGACTTGTGGATTCAGGGGCTAACATATGATCCCAACGGCTACTGCTCGAGACACTTGTCAATTTTTAACATAGAATTTGGTGACTCTTCCATAGTAAACTAATTGTCCGAGTGTCGAATTACACGATAGCCATTTTTTTAAATTATAAACATTCGGTTAAATTCTGCATGGCACTACATCATTGTTTGCTCTCATTAATTTTTTTTCGACGAATTCCAAAGACTATATCATCATTTTCCTTGAGTTCTTGCCTTCGTTAGATTTTCAGTGCTTTCCTGTGTGCTTTCCTTCATGACATTTTTCCAGAACTGCTACTATACCTTTGGGTGCTTTCGATTCTCAATAGCTTGGTGTAGAGCCCTAATAGTTAATCATGCACACTGCATAGAGAGTGCTTGACTGGGCTGAACTAACCTGCATTTTATGGTTCTTAAACAAGTTCTAGTCGAACATGAACTAGATTTGGAACAGGAAAAATGGGCTTTAATCGAACTACTACGGGTTCTCGAACAGGTGAGGATGCCCAACCATTACAAGAAGGGGGAAGGGAAATATCACTCTTATATATGGGATAGAATAAACCTACCCCTATTATTACTTTAAGCATGGTAACAGGTAGATTAGTCAAGCTCGAGCTTTGTTTTTGCACTCGACCCCATCGCACCAACCCTACTAGCCCGTTGTTTTCACGAGTCTATTATATGCAAACAATGATTGGTTCACCAACTGTTCTTGTAAATAAATCATAAGGTCCATTTATTTTCTTAAGTAATACGTACGAGCCAGAGCACTTCATCTTCAAGTGAATGAAATTCAAGCAACATGCATGTAGTAAGAGAAGTTGATTCCAATTATATACCCTTTCCTTTACCATCTCCATAGAGAGCCCTTAACAACTATTTATTTCACACACAATAACCTTTTTCATCACATCCACGGTATCAAATTTGACACAGCAACATCAGGACACCTGCATGAAAACCACTCATTGTCTTTGCTATACCTATTAATTTCTGATTACCATTACCTATACTTGAACCCCCTCCCTACTAGTTGATCCTTCTTTCCCTTCCTTGGCTTAACGACCCTTCCGAGGTGAAATGAGAAGGTTTGAAGGCATATTTTTCATGTTGATTGGAATATGGCAAAGGGTAACAAGTTGTTATGGGCTTCTACTAAAATACCTTGTCCTTTTATTCTTTCACTGAGCTATCCTTTCTATGGAAAAGTGGGAACAACACTTTATGTGATGGTTTATTCGTTTACCTCAGGTTATATCTTAGAGCATGCATGTAAGATAACACTTGGTAATCATGCAGTCACATGAGGTCTAGTTGTAGGTACTTTATATATATATTCATTTTAATGTTCATATTATTTTTTTAATATTTATTTATATAAATTATAATGATTCAGCTCATTATTTTTACTACCATGGAACCGTGAAGTTAAATTTATTATGTTTATAAATTTTCCTCTAACTTCCATTTAATCATTTGAGAGAAAAATAATAGATGTTTGCAGGATAAACTCCAAGTTTGAGGAATTTCGAATCTCACATTTATGAATGATGTGAAACTTGGCAAGGGAAAGGCAGAGGATATGGCACACATATTGATTGGATTTGGATCAAGGCCATAAGTGATAGCTCAAATTTCAAATTGTTAGGAAGTGTGTCAAACCTGAGCGATCAGATAGACCTCATCTTCCTGATTCGGGCACCATGAACAGTTTGAAAAACTGACTCCGTATGAAGAAGTTATCATGATTTAAAAAGTCCAGTAAACTATAAATTTCAATAGTTGACCAGGGTTGACTGGTCATTTGTACAGTCAGCAAAAAAGAAAAATCAAGCAAATATTCTTGGAATATTCCTTAGAATATTCCCCAAAATATTCCTTCTAGGCCAACCCGATTGTGACAAGTGGCGTAGTTCTATTGACAGTTGGGTGTACGTTGTGGTTTTCGCGCCAATCAGAGGGTGACACGTGGCCAGCCTGGAGCCCCCCACATGTCCCCTTAGTGTTGTGGAAAAATTTTGGTGGAGGGGAAAGGAGTCGACCCCGTGACCTCCTCGCCAGCATGCCCATGTCTTACCATCTCCCCTACATTTGGTTCTTAACCACTATAGAGAATTGTTTCTATTTAAGGTATAAAGGTTGTATATGCGAGGGAGTGGAGGGGCCAACCCCTCCCCCATAGGAACTCGCCCCTGACCCAAGGGCTTAACACCAACTGCAAAGAGTTTTTATAGGCCGTAAGTTTCCGACTTGGTCACATTTCATGGTTTTAAAACCTTAACTCCGTGGCTAAAGGCATAATCATAGCGGAATTTAACACTCCTGTAGTTATGTTATGTGTCACATGGCGCGGTTTATCGAAACCTTATCCTGAGTTCTAGCATGGAGTTCCACTAACCATCGTCGAAGACCATGGTTTGGGGTTGGCATGTGGCCACCCCAACCATTAAATTAAATGTGATAGTCAAGTTTGGCGGAAAACATGGAGCGCCATACTTTTATGTGTATTTGGCCAACTTTATCTCTAGTTAAGCTAAATTTCTCCACATTTAGTGGAGTTGTTTTAGGTGTCCATGGGAAAATTTGATTATTCTCTATCTTGAGCATTACTCAGCCACTTTGAGAGTGAGAATAGTCCATTTAAATGTTCTTGGACATTACAGAGCCATTGGCGATGGTTAAAGAGCCATTAGATGACCTATGAGTGAGATTTTTCTTTTGAGAATTTCTAGGGTCCACTAGGGCCATTAGGGGCTAGTAGCGGAATGTGGCCTAACTAGGGAAGCTAAAGGCTTTACTTAGGAAAAAAATAGTATTTTTCGTATTTTTCAGACATTCTGGGACCATTGGTGAGGTTTTCAGATCTATTAGAGAACTTCTGATTGCCAAGTTAATTCAAAGAAGTTCGAAGGGCCACTAGGGCCACGAGGGGCTACCAGGAGAATGGGGCCTAGCCAGGACAACCAGAGACCATTCCCAGCAAACTAGTAGTCTATTATGACTATATTGAACCTTCTAAATCCAATGTAATTATCTTTAGAGGATTTAAAGGACTTTTGAAGGCCAAGATGCTTCAGATAAGTTTTCAATGAGCCTAGAGCCATAGGGAAGTTTCGGGGTTAGAGGCCTACATTGTGGAGCTAGAGCTCATTTTGAGAAAATGATCAGTTATTTTTGGATGTATAATATATTTTGGAGATAGCATAAAATTTTTGAGTGAGAAAAAAGGATTTCTTAAGGAGTTAGTGCCATAAAGAAGCTCGGGGAATCTTAAGGGCACCGACATAAGAGGTCAAGTCAAAGGGAGCCTAAGACTATCTTGAGAGAGATGACAGCCATTCCAAGGGTATGATGGTACTCTAAACCCATTGGTTAAGTTCAAATAACCATTGGAGTTGATTATTTACTTTTAAAATAAATTATACATCCTAATCCCAAAGAGCCAAGTAAATTGAGAAGGGCTCAAGGAGACATAGCCCACAACATTCAAGTGAACTCCTGTATTAAATTTGTTGTGATGCGTTGATGATTATTTTATTCACTTTATAGTTGTTGTACACGATTAATATCAGCAAAAAAAATGTGTAATTCCTCACACTAAAAGCATGAAAATAGTTTAAAACGCATACACTTGTTTCCAGTATTCAATTATGCACAGTCAAGTATAAGCAAGGTATTAATTTGTTTAAAAAGACGGAGGTGTTTGCATAGAATAAAAAATTAGCCACCCATTTTAGATCAGGTGGTATCATAGAATTTGGTTTATTTCTTGCTTGTTTGACTTGAAAGGTGTTTAACAGTGCAAATAATTTAACTGTTTGCAAATTGATTGATGCTTACAAGTTTGAGTTTGCTAGAGGTGAAGGGGAGCTACTTCTAGGTAAGTCCAGAAGAGGAAAAGAAGGAAGAAGGTTGAAAAAGTACTCCTTACCCAAATGACCTCAAGGAAACCCTTGAAGCACAAGAGGGTGATTGCAAAAGAGGCTGCTTGAAGAAGAGATAGAAGATGCAGAGAAGAGCTTGAATCTATAGCCATATTGCTAGAAGCGTTATCAATTGTTTTTGAAGCTTTTTGATTTGTTGTTGAAGTTCCTTAATTAATTTACATAATGATGAGAAGTTCTTCAAGAGAGGTTTCTAAATCCTCCTTTACAAGACTCTTTGATGAAGAGATCAAGTGAAACTTCCACATCCAGAAGAATATGGTGCAAATTATGTATGAAGATGGAATGAAAAGCAATAGAATTCATGAGAAATTGGTTGCTATGAAGAAAGAAAAAGAAGGACTTCTTCAAAGAATGCATGACATGGATATGAAACTCCATCATGCTCAAGAGACATTAACCAAACACATGCGTGAAGCAGAGGTAAATCACTCAAATTTTTCCTTTAAATTCCTCTTTGGATAGATCTGTAGGTCCATTTGAAAATCACACTAGAGCTACAGGGTCCAAATTGATGTTAAAAATGAGCTATGAAGGAAACGGTCTAGGAAAACATTCACAACGCACGATTGATCCTATTATGGTTGAGGAAAGGCCTAATAATTTTGGTCTAGGCTATGTTAAATCTTATGGCGAAAATACTACATCCCTAAAGGCACTTGAGACAGTTCAAGGAAGAAATTTTGTTGCAATTTCAAACCCACAAACTTGTCAATTTTGTATGCATGATAATTGACATTTTTTGACACCTATGTTGCAGCAAGATGCTTGTAGACATGCAGCGTATGGCGAGCAAGAGATATTTGACAACTATCATGACATGAACGCTGATGTTGGTCTTCAAAAGAGAGTTGGAACCTCTTCAAGTTCGTCTCCTCAAGAAGGTAAAAAACATGGACATGCAAAGAAACATTTGAGGTATCATTCATCCCATAGTAAAGTTGATTATGTTAAGCATGACAATTCTGATTGCATTGATGGTAGAAAGAGTTGATGTTCCTATTTTGGTTTGGGTAACCATGAAGTTTCAAAATGTTGGAAGAGGATGAAGGCATACATGAAACAGTTGAAGTGAAGGTGACTTGCATAGAAAATGAAAAAGACTTGCACACATTTCTGGAAGAGGGGACATTTAATTGCCCAATGTTGGACATTGCATCAAACTAAGCACCCCAATAATTTGAAGCAAGAGGATAAAAAGACTGGTGAAGCTCAAACCAAAGATTCCATCATTGATGTGAGAACAGATGTTTCAAATGAAGAAGATTTCAAGCAAGAAAAATTCCCACGGAAGTGGCTTCATAAGAAGTCGTTTGAGTTCCTTACCTAGTAAGAGATATATTCATTTGTACATATGCAAATTTCAGACATGTATGCATGCATTTTTGTTGAAAACTTACGTTTGTTTGAGCCACCTTTGATCGATGTGTTGGGTCTTGAAAATGTCATTCATTTCCATTACACTTTCACTATTATGTCCATTATATCACCTCCATTTCACCTCCATTTCACTACTATGTCACTACATTCATTCCACTTTCATTATCATTGGGCCACATTTATGTTTTTCCAAACTTTATTAATTCTTAGCCTTTTTAAGTGAATTTGTGGTTAACAATTAGAAAATAATGTGCATATGCTTATACCTAACAAGTGGGTTGAGATTGTTGACATGTGTAGGTAAAAGGGAGACTTCTAGAAGACCCTTATGTGGCACTCTAAGGCCAAATTCGAATTTGGTTGAGAAGATCATGGGATCATGAGGACATGTGTCTCATTTCCTTGTTGTATTGAAACTCTAAGAGGATATGTGTCTCATTTCTTAGTTGTGTTGAAACTCTAGAAAAACATGTGTCTTATAATTTCCTATTTTGATTGTAACTCTAGAGATGGAGGGAGAGATTCATGGACTCCCATTAATGAGATAACTTCTCATATTTTGTATAAATAGGAGAAGCTTTCTCCTATCATGGGTAATGAAAAAATAGGAGAATGAGAGAAATGAATAGAGAGTCTTTTGTAACAAAGCTTAAGATAGAATGGGATGTGGATTTGTGAGTTTTTCAATAGAGAAGTTCAATTCTTTGATGTTGTTTTGATTACAACTTTAAGGAGCTGAAGAATTTCACCAAATTGGTAGCAGAGAGCCCCTGCTATCCAAGGAGGCTTCTACATGCTTTCTAGATAAGTAGCTTTTAATTATGTGTTGTTAGCTTTTAATTCATGTCTTGCATTATTTGTTTAACAAACAGATCCTCATGATGTTATAGTTAGTCATTTCTTAAAGTTTTTCCAACGTATCTCTATTCATGGAATGGATTTAATTGTGACATCTTGAGTTACCAACACTTTAGTTTTTTTGTTATGTAGATTAAAAGATCCTCATTATTTTACAACCATTCTTTTTCTTAAAAGCTTTTCCAACATATTACTATTATATGAAAGAGATTTGGTTGTACTATGTTGAGTTAATTAGCATTTTCTATTCTGCAATTAGATAGAAGATCCTCATATTGTTACAACAGTCTTTTTCTCAAAACTGTTCCAAAAAATATCTAAATTACAGAAAATACCTAATTGTAATACTGTGGGTTACTTGTTGTTTAGAATATCCTTATTTCATTATATCTAATCTCCTTCAATAAACTCTTCCAATAAATCTCTAGCTAATAAATGAGATCTAGTTATAATTTCATAAGTAGTTTTAAATATTCATAGGAGATCCTTAGGATATTATAGCAATTTTCTTCTCAAGTTGTTCCAAAATATCTCTATCATATGAATAATATTGCACTATAATATTCTAAGTTGTTGTCTGTTTTTAGGAAGATCCTCATCACATTGGACTTCAACCTCTTTCACAAATTATTCCAAAAAACCTCTAACTAATAGGATCAGGTCAAAATATAATGTCTTGAGTTACATTTCATGTTCATTTGCAAGTTAGGATATCCATGGATTAGAATGCTCTATTTTTCATCATTTTCCTAATTAGGGATAGAATTTACAATTACACTCTATTTTGAGTCTAAGGTTTCCTTTTCTTTTCTTTTTGACATAGATTTGATTTCATATTTTGAACATAGAGTAGCGTACTAAGTACTAAAAAGACAAAACCCCCAAAAACAATAAGAAAAACGCATACAACGAAGTAAGGAAGAGGTCACTTAAGCACATATAGTGCACCACACTTCATCAGTTTACTAGCCCTGGTCGATAATTTATGTTAGCAATTTAGGACGCTAAATTGACTAGACATTTTGGCACCGTTGCCGGGGAAGTGTAATTAGGAGACCTTATTTCTTACATCTATAAAAAAAATTAATAATTCTTGAGTATGCTCTCCTCCTGCACTTTGTGTGATCTTGAGGATTAGAAAAATGATTGTTATGTAAAAAATAAAAATTAATAATTCTTGAGTATGCTCTCCTCCTGCACTTTGTGTGATCTGGAGAATCAAAAAAAGAATTGTTATGTCAAAAAAAAAAAAAAAGGAGACAAAATAAACTCCATCATTTCAATTGATTCAATAAAAAATATATATATATATATATATATAATAATTAAATAAAATAAATAAATAAAAATAAAAAAAAATATGAAACCGAACTGCTTTGATAGGTTCAGCTGTCCAAGATTGACTGGTTATGGTCTGTAGTGGTCCTCAAAACACTGTATCCTGTTTTAATAAGATTTTGCAACCTAGCTGCGGAATGTGGCCTGATTCCGCAGCTAATTGTGAATTCCGCAGCTGATTTCAAGGTTTAGCAGGTTACAGGCATCCAATGAAGAAATCGACCACATGGACATCTCCAGAATTGTCCCGACATAGATCCTATCCTAGTCACCCAGCCCAGACTGATAAAAAATTAGTTAAAAACCTCAGTCAAAGTCCTGTTTTTAACATGTTTTTCTTGAAGTCTTTGCTGCCTGAAATTGAAAATCATTAATCCTTCTTATAAAAATTTACAATTTCAGAGAAAAAAAAAAGAGAAGAGAAAAAAAATCTATGGCTATCTTCAATCCTAGCTTTCAATGTGGCCTCAGTAGAAAATCTGCATTCCTGTTCAAGCTTTGGCCTGAAACAAACCTTCGAAATCATTAAAAAAAAAAATGCATTTAGAAGTGAGTTTGTATCATAACGATGGTGGAGTATGCATTGGAAGCTTACATAATCTAATCACAAGATATGATCCCAAACAAAATCCATGACTTTGAAATCAAGACAGAGTGCTGGTAGCCACAACCTTCATATGTTGAAGAGATCTCGCCAGCTACCAAATTCCAAATTGCAAATGGCGAAGTTTAAATTCTAAAGAACATGGGCTGTTTAAATAAGGGCAAACAAATTTGTTTAGGAAATAATAATGAAGATGCGAAGATGATAGAATTTGTGAGACGTCTTTGCAATCTGTCGTTGTCTAATTCAAACTCTAAAGGTCGCAGGGAACTACAGGCTGATGGCAGGTCTTCAGGTTGCACTGAAGGAAGAGCAGGAAGGAATATTTTTGCTGAAGAAATCGAAGAAGATACTGAAGAATGGTTACATCTTTCTGTGCTGTGATCGCATCTAAAAAGATTTTCAAAATCAATTTCACAGCCGAATGTAGCAATTCAAGAAAACGCAAAACAGAGAAAAACGTCAAACTTTGAAAGCACGGTTTGGCCAAACAGAGGTGAATTTGAAAAAAATAAAACATGGGTTTTTTCGCCAATATGGTCAGTTAGATAACCCAGAAATAGTTTTAAGAAATTCGTGGTGGTATGAGAGAATTTATCGGTTTTTTGAAGCCCATTTTTGCTTGCCGCGTGAAAAAAAAACGGAATTTCAATTAATAAAATGATAGTTGATTAAATTCGGCTGCTTCCGATTTGAAATCAATGATATAGTGATAATTAACTATACATCTCCCGCCTTTTGCCACCCGTCTAACATCTGCTCTACCACTTCCCGATTAATAGCAATTGTAATTGGATATGGCTCTTTGTTGATAGACATAACACCTGTTAACAACAGTTCTAATTGGATACGACTCTTTGCTGATAGACATAACACCTGTTAACAGAAGGTCTAATTGGATATGGCTCTTTGATAATAGACATAACACCTGTTAACAACAATCTTAATTGCATACGCAACCAACCAATCGACGTGGCATGAAGCTTCTTGGCATTCGATGCAGAGGCCATTCGAAAACTCACTCACATTCTGTTCATGTATATTTCATGTGAGTTAAACCCAAAATTGCCACTAATTACATTGGTTGCCTAGAACTTTATCTATTGTTTGTATGGGAAGCCCGGGGCTTATTAACACTGGCATTTTCAGTTAGAGAAGGGATCAATATCATTTTGGTTGATTTTATTTCAACTGAAAATCTATGTTTTAAATATGAATCACTTACTTTTAAGGTTGCAGAAAATCCACAGGAAAGTGCGGAAGAGATAAAAAGCTATGCACAACACACGTATCCAAATATGTGTAAAACTAATGGTTGGATGTCTTTTAGCTGCGGAATGCAGCCTGATTCTGCAGCTAACTGGCAATTCCGCAGCCATTTTATTACTTCTATAGGTTATAGGTGTCAAGAGACGAAACGAGCCACATGGGTAGCTGGGAAAATGTCAGTACATGGATGGTGTCCTATTCATTTGATCCAAGTCGATGAAAAAGACCATGGTGAAAGGGAAGTCAAGCTGTGTGTTATCACTAAGTCGCCACACTAAGTTGTCGCATGTCCAAAAAAATAAAAAAATTTTGAATCAATGAAATGAATAAGTTATTTGCTCACTTTTCTGAAGGTATTGATTAATTTTGGACTGATGATGAAAGATGAATGACTAACTTTTTATTCAAGATTTTTAGCAGCTGAAAAACCTCATTATTCAAATCATCCTAACTTTCTCATACAAAATCAGATTTTGATGATTCAAGTATCATTGGAAAGGTCTCAACAAGATCTATACAGTGAGAAATCCATCATTAGAGTTTGAAACGGTAAATAATGAAATAAATTGCTGAAAAGAAGCAACATTCAACTTGAGGCACTAATTCCAAAACATGTATAAATTCTTTTGATTTTTCCTTTGAGAACTTGTTTCATTAATACAAATTCTAAGTTTTGTGTGTAAATATCATAACTAGAGAGATTTATCACCTCTCTCCTTTGATAATCTTACATTCCATTGCAGAAGAAGTATTAGTTTTTTTTGCAGGTTCCAGGAGGAAGGAAAAATGACTACAAGAGAATGGTGTCTCTCTAAGAGACCAATTTGTTTCATAAGAGGATTATTAGAAACAAAGAGGAAATATGCTAATGCGAAATCAGATCCAAACACTTGAAAAAAACTTTCAGATACTATTGTCTCCATCACATCCATACCTCATAATAAACCATTCACCTCATTTCACTTCATATTTTCCATTTACATTCACATCCACTTTCCATTTCTTTTTGTCCATTCATAATCCACAAATAAAATCAAGAGGCTCATTCACATGCTTATTGCCCATTGCCATTTCTACTCTCCATTTCCATCTTCCATTTTCATCTTCCATTTCTGTCATTTTCATTCTGCAAATAACCCTTGCTTCAATGCAAATTATTGAGTCCATAGTCCTTTGAGTCTAAGTTCTTTGTAAAAACACCTTGAGGCTTGCATGCCTTAATGGCAAGTTCTCATGCTGACAAACAATGCGAATACATTAATGTCCCTTGTTCGTCAGATCTTCTAGGTGACTCGACATCAGCAAAATCATTCGTACCTAGCAATATGTGTTTGGGCATCTTGACTCTCATTGTCATTAATGGTGAGAGTTCTCGTGTTGACTAGTGGAATCCATTAGTGGCATCCATTAATGGCCACTAAGTCAACAATTTCATACTATGTTCGACATCAAAACATCTTTTCACATAGTAGGAATTGTGCCAATGAGTTTTGAAGACATGAAGACTATTATTTTCAGCATTTTGGAGTAGATTCAACAAGTTTTAGTAGGAGCAATAAAAAGTCATCTTATCTCTTTATCCATGACTCCTCTTGTTCAGCCACTTGAAGAAGAATATGATCAGAATTTTGCAGCCACCACACATACAACTCATCCATTCCAAAGGGTAAGTTAAGGTACGTCATTTTCTAACTTTTGACCATAGAATTCCATAAAAAGCTAGAATGATAATTGTTGGAAAAACATTTATCTTCATCATTTCATAAAATTGTCAATACCATCAGTTGGGGGGGGAATACATTTCATCTTCATATCTTACCATGTCCATATCATACTCAGGAGCCCACATACTTCCAACATATATTAACTATTACATTGTTATTATGAGCATACAATGGCTTTTCAAAAAAAGTGCTTAAAGGATAAATTGGATACAAACAAAATCATGGTTGTCACACAAGAACCAACCATCATGCAATCCAATAAAGATATACTTTGCAAAATAATTAAAATATCATTATGCAAAGTTCAAAGATCAAAATAGAATGCAACAACAAAAAATTGGTTGTAACACAAGAACCAACCATGTTGCAATTCAAGTAAAACACTTTGCAGAAATATGAAGTTATCAAATGATATCATGCAAAGTTAAGCCAAAGCTCAAGGATCAAAAGAGTTAATGTAATATATATTGCATGAGGACATGCAATAACTTCAGTTGGGGAGTATGTTGGGTCTTGAAAATGTCATTCATTTCCATTACACTTTCACTATTATGTCTATTATATCACCTCCATTTCACGTCCATTTCACTACTATGTCACTACATTCATCCCACTTTCATTATCATTGGGCCACATTTATGTTTTTCCAAACTTTATTAATTCTTATCCTTTTTAAGTGAATTTGTGGTTAAAAATTAGAAAATAATGTGCATATGCTTATACCTAACAAGTGGGTTGAGATTGTTGACATGTGTAGATCAAAAGGAGACTTCTAGAAGACCCTTATGTGGCACTCTAAGGACAAATTCGAATTTGGTTGGAGAAGATCATGGGATCATGAGGATATGTGTCTCATTTCCTTGTTGTATTGAAACTCTAAGAGGATACGTGTCTCATTTTTTTGTTGTGTTGAAACTCTAGAAAGACATGTGTCTTATAATTTCCTATTTTGATTGTAAATCTAGAGATGGAGGGAGAGATTCATGGACTCCCATTAATGAGATAACTCCTCATATTTTGTATAAATAGGAGAAGCTTTCTCCTATCATGGGTAATGAAAAAGTAGTGAAAAATAGGAGAAGGAGAGAAAGGAATAGAGAGTCTTTTGTAACAAAGTTTAAGATGGAATGGGATGTAGATTTGTGAGTTTTTCAATAGAGAAATTCAGTTCTTTGATGCTGTTTTGATTACAACTTTAAGGAGCTGAAGAACTTCACCAAATTGGTAGCAGAGGGCCCCTGCTATCCAAGGAGGCTTCTACATGCTTTCTAGATAAGTAGCTTTTAATTATGTGTTGTTAGCTTTTAATTCATGTCTTGCATTATTTGTTTAACTAACAGATCCTCTTAAAGTTTTTCCAACATATCTTTATTCATGGAATGGATTTAATTGTGAAATCTTGAGTTACCAGCACTTTAGTTTTTTTTGTTATGTAGATTAAAAGATCCTCATTATCTTACAGCCATTATTTTTCTTAAAAGCTTTTCCAACATATCACTATTATATGAAAGAGATTTGGTTGTACTATGTTGAGTTAATTAGCATTTTCTGTTCTGAAATTAGATAGAAGATCCTCATATTGTTACAAACAGTCTTTTTCTCAAAACTGTTCCAACAAATATCTAAATCACAGAAAAGACCTAATTGTAATACTGTGGGTTATTTTTTGTTTAGAATATCCTTATTTCATTATATCTAATCTCCTTCAATAAAAACTTCCAATAAATCTCTAGCTGATGAACGAGATCTAGTTATAATGTCATAAGTAGTTTTAAATATTCATAGGATATCCTTAGCATATTATAGCAATTTTCTTCTCAAACTAATATCTCTATCATATGAATAAGATTGCACTATAATATTATAAGTTGCTGTCTGTTTTTAGGAAGATCCTCATCACATTGGAGTTCAACCTCTTTCACAAATTATTCCAACAAACCTCTAACTAAAAGGATCAGGTTGAAATATAATGTCTTGAGTTACACTTCATGTTCATTTGCAAGTTAGGATATCCATGGATTAGAATGCTATGTTTTTCATCATTTTCCTAATTAGGGATAGAATTTACAATTACACTCTGTTTTGAGTCTAAGGTTTCCTTTTCTTTTCTTTCTGACATAGATTTGATTTCATCTGTTGAACATAGAGTAGCATACTAAGTACTAAAAATACAAAAGCCCCCCAAAAAATAAGAAAAACACATACAACGAAGTAAAGAAGAGGTCACTTAAGCACATATAGTGCACCACACTTCATCAGTTTACTAGCCCTGGTTGATAATTTATGTTAGCAATTTAGGACGCTAAATTGACTAGACAGCAATTTAGGACGCTAAATTGACTAGACAACTGGTTCTGACTATTCTAAAACTATGTTCAAATTCCAAGTTCAAAAGATCATATTAGTAAGACTATTCTTTATTTCTATGCTAGTTCTGGTTACCTCAAAACACTCTCCAGATTCTGGCTTCATATGAGAACTTTGCTGGTTGGGATCATCCTCTATTTCTGTGGTAGTCCCCACTGCTTTACCCCTTTCTTCAAATTCCCCATTCATAAGACTAGTCTGCTTACTATGATCACTCTCCATAATACATTTCCATGCTAATGACAACAACTTCACCACTCTTCTGAAATTATAGGTTTGATTGTTCGGTTTGCTTTGCACACCTATCCACTATCTTCATGCTAAACTGAACATTTTTCATTGCTTGTTGATAATCATCAGTCACAATTTTTTCCATAGGAAATGTTAGGGCATTAAGTTTCTAAGGATAGGTGGCTTCTGGTGCAAGCTGCACTGATTTCTCAATATTTTCAGGTTCCTCTACCAATGGACAAGTCTTGTCAATATCTCCATTCTCTATTACCATGCCCGTTTTGGGTATCTACATAATGTGTCTACAATCATCAATTAACTTTCCCACACATTCGATATTAATTCATTAGATTATTGTTTAAGATGAGGCTTCTAATCTGTGTCGATCTGTGAAGTGCCCAATAAAAGAAGAATGAGAAATGCTTTCCCTCATTTTACATTTAGACTTGTTTATGAAACTAAAGACATTGCAGAACTAAAATTCATTTCCCAACAAAGTTCTACAATACACATTAGCTGTTTACTGATAAAATTATGAAGACTTGTAATAGCTCACCTTTTGGAAAGGGAAAGGTCCTATGGAAGTAGATATATTTTTAGTCTCTGAGTTTTTCACTGCATCACATTCACTCAAATTAGCAATGACAGATTACGAAACTAAAGACATTGTAGAGCTAAAATTCATGTTCCAATAGAGTTCTACTATGCTTGGGTGTTAGATATTTAGTGATCAAATAATTAAGACTTGTAATAGCTCACCTTGTGGAAAGGTAAAGGTTCTATTGAAGTAGAAACTTTTTTAGTCTCTCATTTTTTCAGTGCATCACTTTCACTCAAATTAGCAATGACAGATTTGTCAAACTTCTTAGAATCTGTCAATAATGAAACATTCAGATCCTGGACATTTTCAAGAGTAAAAATATCAGTGCCAAGTGATTTCCTAATTTGTGATCCACTATTATGATAGTGAATGGCTTGTTCACATGCCTTATCAACTTGTAAGTTGACAAGAAGAAAAACCTGCAGTGTCTGTGTTGCCACTTCCTCATAACCTGGGTAATTAGAAGTAAATGTTATTACACAGAATGCACTTCCAACAGACAAATGTTTTTCAAGTGATTTTTTTCATTTGTGTGGAGGAGAATGGCCATCTTCTTTTAATTCACGTGCTTGTATTGCAGATAATGCTTTTCTTTGTGCACAGTTAGCTTTACTTGGCTCAGTAATGTCTTTATTGTATAATACAATACTCATTGAAGTTGTCCTGAGGGAAACAATGTAGCCTTGAAATATCCTCTGGTTCTTGAACTTCAAAGGCCATAAATCGATTTGTTACACTTCCCATGTAAATTATCTCAGCTTTCTCCATATAAGAAGCTAGTTTATGGTTACATCTATGTGCCATATTTTCACTAGTCCATGGTAACATAGAAGACTCTTCTCTCTGACTCAAGGTTGTTTATGACAACTTTGTAACACTTACCTGGGCATACTTAGGAGATTTTTTTCCCCAAACACCCTCATTATCGTTCACCATTTCCACATCTCTGACTGCAAACTCCTCTTCCATGACATTTTTATAAATAGATCCTGAATCTTTCAACAACTAATTATTTTCATTGTGCCTATTAACTAGAATTTTGGTCAGATATTTTCATTTGGTAAGCACGTGAGCAGTCCAAATTTTTTATAAAATCCATCAAGAATTGACTACTATCTATTCATCGTCATTTCCTAACAATTTCAATCCATCCAGATGACTCTTTTAAACCCTTGATTGAATGCATGCTTATGAGGATTCTCATTAATGTGAACCAAAGGTTTTGGAACCTCTTGCAATCCAACCACTGCGATGTCTGCTTCAGCAGTCTCCATGGCATGCTTCTGTGGAATAGCTTGACTACTTTCATCCAAAAATGAACTGAACATTCCTTGCATTTGATTCTTTAAAAAAGCATCCTGACAAGCACCTACAAAATTCTCCCCTGATTTAGATTTCTCTGATAATCGAACAAGCATTTCTTCCATTTCCTCCACAAAAACTTCTCAATATTTCACTAAATTTTATTCTTTACAGGCATACAATGAAAATATTTGCAAATGCACTGTTGTGGCACCTTCATCTAGGGCATATGTAGGATTCATTCTTACATCATTCTCATTGGTTTCCTCCAGTGACAAATCCAAAACTATTCTCTTTTCCACCAACACACTACTTTTCACAATGCCTTTGCAGAATAAGAAATATAAAACTCCTTGTTTTTCCACCAAAGAAACATTTTCCTATAACGGCCCTGTGTTATGCTTCCCTACATTATCTATGTGAATTGCTCCAACTAACGACTTTAAATTCCACTGGATTTTTGCACATCCAAAAACAACATAAATTGAACAAGCTACCTCAGTTACTGCATTCTTACAGTAAACCTATGTTGCATGCATCTCTACATCACTTTCATCATTTACATCAATCACCAAATCCAACCTACCATGCACCATTTACAGATGCAATATCTTCATGTGTAGTTACTCTAGCACATTCACTTCTTTGATCTATAAAGGAATTTAAATCTCTTGTCATTTGTCGTATGAACATTCATGAGGGACTCCTCTTTGAGATGCTTCACTACAGAGCCTGACATCCAATGGCTTTCTCTCTATCCCAAAGCATCCATCACTTCATAAGAGGATCCATTCACAGTGTTAATCTCTCATGCCTCCTCAATTGATCTATCCCTCTTTCTTGAAAACTCACACATTTCACCTTCTGCATTATCACGTGCGTATATATTATTAACAGAACCTACAAAGGTGCAATGCCATCCACTTCTTGGTCTGGCACTCCTTCCAATTTGGCAGGTAAATGATCCCGCCGAGAAGGCTCCTTGGCATGCATTGCTGTATGATCTTCCTTGCTTACATCAACTATCAAATCTGGTATTTCCTCGATGTCTGCCAGAAGAGCATCTTCCAGTGGAACAATCGAACATGACTGATTTCTCTCATCTAACAAAGATTCTGGTATCCCTTTCATTGTCACTCTTGCAATAGCCTCCTTGCCACTTGGCACCTTTTACTAAGACTCCACTTAATTCCTCCACGACATCACAATCCCTATTAGACTCAATGAATTGTTCCTCCACATTTTCTTTCTTATTTTCATCTAATAAAGAACCCAACATCCCTTGAATCTGTTTGTGTTTAAAATCAATTCTTACCGGATGAGGAGATACATCCAGGGTGGCATTGTCCAAACTTTTTTCAATACTTATAAATGGAGATAAATATTCTCCTTGTTCATTCCCTGCCTCCATCTAGTTCTTGTTGCCTATACATTTCTTTTTCCTTCCTCCTCATATGATGTACTATTTTGAATTTTCTATTCTTTGCATATCAAACATTATAAAGCCTCTTGCATACTATTCTCATCTCTTTCACTTGAACATAATTCCGATAATCATTTCATTTATGAAGAAAGGATATATTCATGTGAAACCCTGTCCAGCTGCTTCTCTTGGCTAATGCCATCACCTTCATCCCATAGAGAATCCAACAATTGAATGTCGAATTGACCAAAGGCATTGCTTACTTCCTGCTGAGATTGAACAAGAGAATCAAAATCTCTCCTTCCAGGGGGGCATTACTCTGTGCTTTGAACTTGAAGTTTTCCTCTTTTCCCTTATCTTCTATCCCGAGACTCCAAAAAATTGCTGCAACCCATCCTTTTTATCTCCTCTGCCCACTAAAATTTCAAAATCACTTCATCCTTGCCCTTATATGCTCCTCCAGTTTGAAATCCAAAATCATCATTTCCACTATTCTTGTTTTCCGTATTTACTTTTGTTGAATCTGTATTTTGTGCTAGGTTATGAGTATATTGTTTAAAATTATTCACTTCAGAACAGAGACCAATCATAATAATATTCTTATTTTGTGCAGGCCTGCAATCGATGATTGAGGAGGAATTGACAGCAAACAATAAACCACATTTCTCAGAGGAATTCAACAAAATTGGCAGATCTTTGGTGTTTTTTCTCAAATTTATCCCTGACTATTCAGATGTTGGTTGATTCTTCTTACCTTTATTTTCAAACCCATCTCCCAAAATATATAGCCATCTAGAAGGTAATGACTCTTTGAGCCCTTTGAAAATACACCACATAATAATCTCTACCCAATTGTTTGAGCTGCTTTTCAACTCACCAATGTCTGGTCCAAACAAGTTTCCTTCAATGATCAAATTAATTTCCTCTTTTAAAATAGAGTTTAGAAGCATTTGCACATATTCTAGAGTTGTTGCTTCTTACCATACCTTTAAAGGTCTCAAATTGCTTGATTTATATGTATTTGCACCATTTGAAATGAAAGCTATATTGTGCAAAGTTGTTTCAACCTCAAAAGTATTATCCTGCCTATAGAAGCCTAAACCCCAATAATCCTCGCAGTGGCCACTTTCACCAATTAGAATATGTGCTTCATCAACATCATCAAACATCAAACCTCAATTGCACTTCCAAGTTTTTCTCTATAACAATTATTGTGAGTCCTGCTTGCTGGACACTAGTTACAAACTTTCTTTCACTTGAAAATTCACAACAATTGAATTTAAATTAGCCTCACATGGGTTGTATTTCATTTTTAGTATATTTCGCTTGATTATTTCTTTATACAATCTCCCCACTTCTCTTATCCATGTTCCGGCGTTCTTTTGCACCTCTTGGTGCAATTGCTAGTTATAAGAATATTTAAGATTCTAGATCTATCGATCTGAGATGGATATTGCAATATAAATCTGAAGGATTCATGAGATTACTTCATGTTTGATCAGATTTTTTTAATGATAAATGTTATCTTGCAGGAAAATTTCAAAATTTGAAGTCATATTAATTCAGTACATTAATGCAAATTCATACGCTAATACAATGGTGCAAATGCATGGATTTAGTTGTTGAATGATATATGATGGTTTAATAGGAGAATAAGACACTCACACCCACCATTATAAGCTTAAGATCTAGGATTCTCATAAAAACCAGTCAAAGAAAGGAGCAGCGGGCAGGTTAACCTTAAACATATGTAAAGCCATCCTTATTTTCACTAGGTGCAGAGACGTTTTGTTACAAGGTGGACTAGCTGTCATATTCATCAGTTTTGATTTTCTTGTAAGATGTCTCATTTCTGCAGTGGAATAGGTTTTTCTTGATGTTCTATGCATTCTTTCTAGTTTATGTCAATGTAGGTGATCGAATCACTAAGGGCGACTAGAGATGATCGGGGGCTTAGCATGTCAAATTTGGAGTAAATTCACAGAGGTAAAGTGCCAGCAACATTGACAGGGACATTAAGGTGTAAAAATAATGGAGCAAGAGACAATCAGTCAGATCGCAATTGTGCTATGGACCCACTCTGCTTTCTAAGCAAGACAGGGAGGATTGGCATTAACTTTGTGCGGTTGATTGATTTCCCATCAACCCATGATATATGCTGGCACTAATTTGGAGGGGATGATTTGGTAGATCAAACCCAATACAAGCTATTTAGAACAACTGTTTGAGGGCAAGCTATAAGAAAAAAATTGCTTGAGCAGAGATGAATTGGGTTGATCCATGATGGATTCTGAATTGGGTTCTTCAGGTTTGTTCTCATGGGCTATTCAACATAAAGAAGATGAACACTCATGTACCTCTCCTCAGCTATGGCGTCCTGGATCAAGTTCTTATCCCATATCTACAGACACGGCATGTTCATATCCATACCCCATGTCAGCCAGGGCAGAGGATATTGCCAAAGGTAGACAGGAGCTCATGAAAATGTTTGAAGGAATGCCTGAATCAGCTTATGAATTGTCCCTGAGTGATCTGGTGGAGCAGAAGGCTGCCATGTAGAAGAGATCAAATGAGGAAGTGCAAACAGAAAAACATAAAGCAGAGGAGAGGAGTTCAGGAAAGCAGGACAAGAGGAAGACAAGTGGAAGCTATATAAATGGGTCAAGTAAGAGTAAGGGAGAAAATACTAAACCATTTCTTCTCAATATAGCACATTGGTGAGGGACTCAAACTGAAAGAGCCAACTAGGGCATCTCGAGGCTTAACCAACTCACCCTCATTAAATATAAATCAGGCTTTACCATGATCTACACCGGATCACTAGTCCAACATAAACATGGATATCACTGGATTCTCTCCACCTAAACCGTGAGGAAATTTCCTGTCTCCTAGTCTCTCAAGCTTTACCACAACCTACAGTCTAAATCAGGGGTCACTAGGCCCTAAACAAAGACATACTCTCTAGTATTTATCATTCATCCCATCTCGAGACTACTAGGCCCAACGAACAACACCCACCTCTCACACTTTACTTCAATCCAACCTGGATTGATAGGCCCTAAACCGAGGAAAACCACCTCTAGGCTTTACCATATATCCCTCCATTCACCGATAGAGTGTTCTTAGGCCCAACGAGGCAACACACTATCTGGCTTTACCTCAACCCACATTTTAGTTCATGTTTTACTAGTCCATGCGTTATATCAATTTGGAGATCCACCCCAATTAGCTTTGAATCCATCCGACAATCTAGTTAAACCAAGACAAGAGAACTCCACAACACCATGGCTATCCGAAAATTGTAAGGCTAGGCTGAAAACAATGTCACACTTGGAAAAAACCATGCCAAGATAGAAAATAACCACATGCAATACCATGCATGCTAGATCTAGTGAGGAAATACACAAGAAAATTGACACCTACCAAGAATCCTATTGTAGCTACTTCATTCCTGCTACTCCTTGTTTTTTCCCCCTTCTTCTTGCTTTCTTTCCCTTTCTTGGTCCAATGCTAAAGTAATCCAAGAAAACTACAAGTTTCCAAGAGTGAAAAATGGAGAGAATAATGAGCGAGCTCCAAAAATGTGAGAAGAATCTTGCCAACTGATCCTCAGAAGCCTTCTTATAAAATAGGCCTCTATTTTCTTCATTTTCCATTATTTTCCTTAATTTTCCTCCTCACATGTAGCTGTGACCTCTCACCTTCCTTTTCTCCTAATTTTCATTATTTTCATAAATAAAATTCCAATTAATGCCTCATTCCTTTCCAAAGCCTTTACCAATTTCCTTTAGCCATAATAACCAAAATGAACACCCACAACGATGTTTTTTCCCAACATTCAACTTAAAATGCATGCCCCATCAACCGTGATTATTATTTTTACTTTTATTACTTGGAATTTTCACCAGTCATGTTACAGAACCCTCCCCCTTGGGGGATCATCCTTGGTGTTCAACCACACCAATACCTTAGAAAAATCGTCAAAAATCAAACATAATTTCCGTGGAGATTTATAACTTAGCTCGTTGCAGTATTTACAATGAATAACCTGATCAAATGAAAAAACAATCATGACAATCATAACGTGTACTAGAGCTTTATAACATAACTCAACCAACAAATAAAAGGATATTATTCTTGTATCAATAACAAGGGAATCCATAGGCTCACACCTCCACTCTCAAAGTAGTAACATGATTCACTTCCTTCCCATGAAGTGTAGAATCCAATGTCTTAGTCAAAGTCTACATCCAATGTCCAGTGCTACAATCCAGTTCCACTGTACCCTCATTGAACAATTAATGGCTCATTATTCTAGGGTGCACTCCTAATGTGCATTTGATTCCATGTGGCAATGCTAATGACCAAAATAAATCCATCCACGACCTTCCCTTTTCTGATACATAGTCCCTCGGGAAATCCAGTCATCCCCTTCTTTGTAGTCACTCACCCTCCAAGTTCCCTAACATCCCCTATCCTGGGCGATCCATCCCTTGGAAAGGCTTCCTTTCATTGGAAGATACAAAACTAAGGCATATACCTACCTCAAAACCATCATAATAGTCATAACATGCTCATGGAAATCTATGGACACTATTGGGTACCAGTGCCCCATAATGGCCCTGCTCCTGAAGTGTTTTACCAACATATTGTTGCATGTTCCAATTCCTTTTGCTAATGTTTCTAGTTCCTGAAGTTGGTTTCAACCATCCAAACCAGGAATTTCCATGCTTCCTGTACCAAGCACATAACTACCATTAGATTCAAAATAATTTTAAATAACTTCAAATATACCTCATTGGCATCTCATTAATAAGGTACACTTTCAATCCTGTTTACTTCCTATCACAACAAGTCAAACTAGTTGTTTGATCAAATCATCATGTATACACATATCAAATCTAATTAAATCAAAACACAACCATCATAGGTCAAAATCATGAATCACATGAAATCATCATAAAACATAATCATAAATAAAATTTAATCACCATAATTCATAATTGCAGATCACATGCATAATAAAACCGAACTAAAATGTTGATACTTATCCTTCATCAGTTCTCATTTCTACCTTTATTCTTTCTATACACACACTAGATCAGTTCCCACACTCGAAAAATACCCAGTGATTCTTCTCAACCATGTGCACATACACATAATGTGCATCACACACACACAACCATACATGATGTAAAAAACCATGGAATTCATGCACTTACACACGGTGCACAACACAACACATACACCTATACCCGGTGTACAATACAACACAACAAATACACCTACCTATGGTGTATGACACAATGAATACACATGTCACGATACCACAACTACACCATGCACATACATAGTATTGCATGCCCTCAGCACAACATGTACAACATGCACACAATACCACATATATACTAGTACCATATGCACAACATGTAGACAATACCACCTGTACAAAACACTACATGCACAACGTGTGCACAACATCACATGTACACGACACCACTTGCACAACGTTTTCAAAACAACAAATGTACACCACCCCACCTGTACAATGTGTACACAATACCACATGTATATAACACCACATGAACAACATGTACACACCACCACATGTACACAACATCACATGCACGAGATGTATACAACACCACATGTACAATGTGTACACAACAACACATGCACATGACATCGCATGTAAAATCATGCACACAACACCATATGTACATAGCACCATATGTACAACACGCACACAACACCATATGTACGTAGAAATGCATATACAACATGTACATAGAACCATGTGTACACAACACTGCATATCCAACATGTGCATAGCATGATATGTACAAAATACTGCATATCCAACATGTACATAGCACCATCTATACCTAGCACTTCATATGAAATATAAAAGGAACACCATATATAGAACATGCATACAACATCATTAGTACACAACACTACATATGCAACCTTTACACATCACCATAGGTACAATAACTAAATAGACAATATGCACAACATATACACAATAGTTTTACTGCATATACATAGACCACACAGTGACTCCATAAACAACCTTGCTTATAGTGTCTTTCCATTATCCATGCTCATCCTATCATGTCATAGATCACACTACTTTCACTTCGTTGATGTACCCCTCAGCATTACTGTTGTGAAACCAGCTCCAAAAAATAGAAGAAAAGAGAGATCAACGCCTTAGAAATAAGCCACTTCGAGGGGGCAACCTCCAATACATTACACAAATGAAAAATTCTTGGATGATACAAATGACAAAACCTCCTTTGTATATATAGGAGTCCATGGGGCCACAATGTAATCCTAGCTGACCTAACAATAATATTGTAAGGGCACAATAATAACAATATGGGGGTTACAGGGGTACAAAAATAACAATAAGGGGGCTACATTAACATAATAAGGGACTACACTAGTAATATAGGGACTTAACATGCCCCTCTCCTTCAAACAAGTGTTGTCCTCAACGCTTGATTATTTCTTGATGTTTCTGTATAAAATTCTCATCCTCCCATGTGGAATCTTCTACAGGAAAGTTCTTCCACCTGCTGAGATACTCTGAAATTGATCATACTTGTTGAGTTCTTGTTTTTTTGACTGCTTCAGAACTTCTTTCGATGTGATTTTGATCTTCTTGTTGTTTCATTAGATTATGCACCAAAGTTAGGTTATTCTTTGAGAGTTGGAGAACTTGTTGTTGATGCTCGATTTCATATTCCAATAATTTATCATCCATATTAGCTATTATTTGATCCTTCGAACCATCCAACTTAGCCTCCATTTTTGCTTTTAATCCATCTATGTCATCTTCGGTTGCTCTTCGTAAGATCGAAATTTGTTGCACTTGGTACCATAATTTTGATATCTCATACTGCAATTCTTCCTCTCCATGCGTCATAGTATAGATTTTTGAGGGCTTAATGGGTATTGAATTCTTTTTATGGGATATTTTAGAACCTAATATTGAAATAAATGCTCAATAGGCCCTTGGAATCACTTCAAACTAATTTTTTTACTCAAGACTTATGCAACTCGGAAACAAAATACACACATTTTTCTTGCTTTTGAGGAGCTCAATATTGAAACTTAATTATCTATGTGATTGAAGATCTTAAATATTTGAAATTTTTCCCTAACGTAGCCCTCTGAATCTTCTTTTAAATGCCACAGGTATGACCTGATTTGGATTCTTCAAGATAAATTTATGCCCAATCTCCCATGATGACCTAATTATGGACTGGTTCAGTAGATCTAATTTGTACGAGATTCCACGTGTCACTGTTTCCTCCTTTGGCTCTGAAATTGATATTACAAAACCTATAGTCTATGTTCTTGCAGCCACTTTTTACATAATTCAAATCTGATGCTCAGAGAGAGAGTTATGACGTTTTTACCACGGTCACCTCTTTGAGATGAAATTCTAGAGCCTGAAACAATCCTACCTTCCACAGATCATATCTCACAAAATATTGCGAACCAACATTTGAAATTTTGACAGGAGGTTCCTCAATATTTTGGCTTCCCTCTGTGAAAATTTCAACTTCTGAACCTTCGTCGAAAATTTTTTATAGAAAAAATTCCGCGATGACCTGTTTAGGTTAAATTGAGGAGCTTGCAAAATTCCCTAACTTCCACGGATCATATCTCCAACAAAATTGCGAACCAAGCTTTTAAGTTTTGCAAAGATGTTCCTCAAGATTTTAGATTCGTTCTATAAAATTTTCAACTTCTGAACCTTCGTAGAAAAAATGTTATAGCGAGAATGCCACGATGACCTGTTTGGAGTAGCGAAACCCTAGAATCCAAAGCTCTGATACCAAATGTTGTGAAACCATCTCCAAACAATAGAAGAAAAGAGAGGTCAACGCCTTAAAAATCAGCCACTTCTAGGGGGTAACCTCCAATACATTACATAAATGAAAAATTCTTGGATGATACAAATGAAAAAACCTCCTTTCTATATATATGAGTCCATGGGGCCACAATGTAATCCTAGCCGACCTAACAATAATATTGTAAGGGCACAATAATAACAATACGGGGGTTACAGGGGTACAACAATAACAATAAGGGGGGCTACACTAACATAATACGGGAATACACTAGTAATATAGGGAATTAACAATTACTTATCCATAACATAAACATAGGAATAATACAAGAATATAATACCAATTCACATCCATATGATACTGACCTCATAGATTTTTTAAATTTACTCTTCCCACTTGATTCCTCATAAGACCAAGAACCTCTTCATGCCATTCGCATGCATAAGAAATCATTCCTCCACAAGAATGATCCTCGAAAACCCTGTCATATATATATATATATATATATATATATATATATTAACATAAATAAATCATGATCCATGATGACCCTATCAGACATGACATACATACATACATACATACATATATAAACATCAACATAGTCATGATCACAACACATTGCTAGATATCATAAGTTCTAGGTTAACATAACTCCCTTTATGCGTGCATAGTATGCACAACATTGAGAACAAAATCTCCCAACATAGCCAAGGCATTCTATGCCTAAAATCCACTTACTTTACCTTTTATGTTACCTTCCTCATAACTTCTCTTCCACCAACCATTTACCCCAATGAACCCACCTATTCCAACTAGTTGTCATATTCTTACCTCCCGTTGCACTTACTCATGAACTGAGCTTCGTCTGTGTCTTGCATTTCCTGTTGGGTACCACACAACTCTCCCCAAGATACATTAAATTTCATATTTCTCAAACCAATTCCCAAGAATCAAAACATAGAAGTAAATAAAAAAACAAGAGGACAAACATGAAAAACAAAAAGCAATACGACACTGCAACAAAGTGGTATGTCCATACACTAGACATAAGCAAAGCCGCAAATCAAGTGCAACAAACCAAAAGAGATCAAAAGTACACAACTAGAAACAAACACCATGACTCAATCCCCATGGGTCCCTAGTGCTTCCAAGGGAAACTAAACCTAATCCTTATCCAATATTTCATGGCAGTCTCTTTTGCCATGAAATTCCCTACATCATATTTCCATAAACACATAACTGTCAGTCAATAAATAAACATAAAAACAAGCTAGTTACCTTTCCTTGTTGTGCCAAGAACACACACGTTTCAACCATATATATCAACATCAAGAAAACATATCTATCAATTTGAAATCAAATTTTACCAAGACTAACAACCATGTCATAATCAACAATCAACTCCCATTCATCAGTCATAATACATAATACTACCATTATCACCTACTTACACTCATGTATATACCAGCTATCTCATCACATATGTGTTAACACAACCATATTAAAACAAAATTATTTCTTCATGCAATATTATAGATACATACTCATATCATGCAACTAATAAAACATTCAACCAACACTCAAACACCAAATAGAAAACATAATCAAACACTCAAGCACAAAGTAGATGAAATAAGAAAGCTCATACCTTAATGTATCTCACGGGCGGCTATCTTGTTTGCACAATAAATCTATATTAGCAAAATATAACTTCACAACACCTCACCTCAACATAAATAAGATCATGATATCAATAAAAATATTTAACTAACATGTTCACATCATAAACTCATAAAAAAATTTCATTCATGCATATCAGTCACATATGCATAATTAGTATATATTAGTAAAATACACTCTCATAATTAGGTCGAATCATTCCTAAATGTCATAATCCTAAATCACTGCATAGGAAAATCCAAATTACAATTATACATAGATATTAATGCTATAACCTTAATCATAAAGTTAAGTAAAATATAACAACAACAAGTTAACATATATCAAGCTCATCAACAACATATATTAACATAATCATCAAGTTAATACCATGCCTAACTAACTAATGCATGTATATATTATTACACTAATTGAATAACATCTATCATTTATGTAACCATAAAATCAATAGAATGGAAGAAATACAAATTACCCTAATGCTTACAAAAACCATGAATCACATACTTGCATGCCAAGCATACAATTTGTATGACGATCTTCTCTTACCCCAAACTCCCTTGTTGCAACGTCACTTTAATGATCAACATATTCTGCTCTATCATATCCAACACATTAGCATCATAATATAACAATTTCATCATGATGACCTAATTGCATACACTGACCTTATGCACAACAACCTCAATCAAACCAATGAAAACTTGACCATATGCACCCACTTGACATTTATAACCAATCATGAACAACCAATGCATGTTCAACATATGACATCACATAACCAAGCATACATGGATGTCACTGAAGCATGACAAATATGTAACCCTAGCATAAACAATAAATTCATGTACAATATGTAACAATATGTAATCAAACATGCACGAACAATACAAAAGCATGAGCAACACATAAATAGTCATACACTCATGAAAACATGTTGAAAAAAACACCATGAACACTTACATGGTGACACCATTGTGACCATGGCCAACACAACACAGATGCAACAAGCACAGTGTACACCATAAGTATGAAAAAAACATATGCAACCAAGAGAAAAGCATGCCCAAAACACCACACATCTAGTCTAAGGGTTGAACATGGTTCTGATAAACTTTGTGGTATCAGATATCAACTAAAGAGAACAAGAACTAGACATCACCCAAGGATAATGGAAACCACACACCATGCAAGGAGATTGCAACCACACTTTGATACCACTCTGTAAAACCTTCTTCCCACGTCTACCCAAGTATCTGACCAACCAAGGTAAACAAGCAACGATAGGCAACTAAGTTGATATTTAACCTCCTATATGACCTTGAGGAAGTGGAACCAATGGAAACAACAAAAACACAACCTACACACCATAAAAAAACATCCTCAGGAGGTAACCCAACCTTCTAGGCCCCTGAACCTTGAGGAAGACTCACCTTTCGATAACTTTTAGCCTTATTCGTGAGCATGACAAGGCCAGGTAGTGTCTAAAATCCTGTAGTAACTGGCATTCCAATGCAAGGTAGTGACCAGGACCTGGTTTGATCAGTTTTGTGCCTGCAACTCCAATATTTGTGCCATCGTTTTAGACCCAAAGCCTAGGTCACTTCCCATAACTTCACGAAAACTTGGGGGATGATAAATAACATTAAACCAAAGGTACAGAATTAGTCACATCATCAGGAACTCATTTGGACCCCTGCTAGCCCTGACAAGAATTTCATCAAACATGTCACAAATATTTCATCTGTAGGTGTAAACAACAAATTTAAAAATATGGATCTCTTACTTATCCGAGAATCGCTAAGAATCATTGTTCCCCTACATCATAAGCTGCAAAGAAATATATTTTACCATAGATACATTGTGTATTTATTTATAGGTAAAAACATGAAGAGAGTCATACATCATTACTGATACAATACATGCTTATAATGAACACAATACCCACATAAATACAAAGGATACATCATCAATAAAACACATATATAAACCATTACATTTGCATATAAAATACCAAAGGAATGAGATCCTCATTACTGGATGTAAAAAACAACCAGAGATGGGACTCCCACATTCCACCAGGCCATAGATTTTCTGAGCCAAATATATTATCTTTAGCCAATCACCCTCATGCCATATTCAAAGCATGAATGTGGGACTCAAACCGAAATAACCAACCAAGGCATCCTGAGACTAAACCACCTCACCCTCATCAAATAGAAATCAGGATTTACCATGATCTACACCTAATCACTAGTCCAACAAAAGCATGGATATCATGGGATTCTCTCCACCAAAACCGTGAGGAATTTTCCTATCTCCTAGTCTCTTGGGCTTTACCTCAACCCACAATTTGAATTAGGGGTCACTAGGCCCTAAACGGAGACATAATCCAACATTTACTATACATCACATCCCGTAACTACTAGGCCCAACAAAGAGCACCCACCTCTCATTCTTTACCACAATCCAACCTGGATCACTAGGCCCTAAACTGAGCCAAACTGCCTTTAGGCTTTACCGTATATATTTCCATTCACCAGTCAAGGATTCCTAGGCCCACCAAGGAAAAACACTATCCGGCTTTATCGCAACCCACGATCTAGTTTATGGTTACTAAGCCATGTGTTATATAAATTTTTATATCCACCCCACTCAGCTTCGAATCCATTCAGAAATCTAGCTAAACCAAGACATGATAACTCCACAACACCATGGTTATCCAAAAATATAAAGGCTAGGCCAAAAACACTATCACACCTAGAAAAACTCATACCAAGATAGAAAAGAACCACATGCAATACCATGCATGCTAAATCTAGCAATAAAATACACATGAAAATTGATAACTGCCAAGAATTCTTTTGTAGCTGCTTGATTCCTCCTCCTCCTTGCTTACATTCTCATTCTTCTTTTTTTCTTTCCCTTTCTTGGTCCAATGCCAAAGTTCTCCAAGAAAAATATACATGTCCAAGAGTGAGAGAGATAGATATCGAATAATGAGAGAGCTCCAAAAATGTTAGAAAAGGATTTCCAATTATCCTTAGAAGCCTTTTTATAGAAGAGGCCTCTATTTTCTTCATTTTCTCTCATTTTCCTCCTCACATGAAACCTATGACCTTTCACCTTCCTTTTCTCCTAATTTCCATTATTTTCATAAATAAAATTCCAATTAATGCCTCATGCCTTTCCAAAGCCTTTCCATTTTCCTTTTCCAATACTAAAATGAACACCCACTAAGATGTTTTTTCCCACCGTTCAGCTTCGAATACGTGTCCCATCAACCATGGTTATTATTTTTACTTTTAATACATGGAATTTTCAACATGGTTGTTACACTAAAATCATGCAAGTAGGATTGTGTATGTAGCCAAAGCCTCCCAGACACACTCATGCCCATATTCTGGGTATGTCCGGGGGTTAAGTGCGTTAAAAGTTCAGTGGGACACAGGGGCTAGCCACCTGAGTGGTTTGGATTATTCATGGGAGCCTTGTTGCTGATGTGGAAGGTTTTTATGATGTTTTTCCATCGGTTCGATTTCCTTAAGATCACATTGGAGGTTGAATCTGGTCATAGTGGCCTCTTGTCGCATATTTACCTTATTTGGTCAGTTACTTGGGTAGATGTGGGATGGGGTGTTACATAGATTTTTTTACAAAGGATTTTCAAGAGGAAAATTCGAGTTACAGAGAAGCAGGATTGGGACATCTGATAATCCCTTTCTTATCAAGAGGGGCTGTTCAAAACGCTGCATTAAATTCCTAATTTATGTTTTCCTTTGATTAAATTAGGATAAAATCAAAATTCCACATTAGCAAATAACTTGAATGAGTTAAATAAGTTATTATCACTCAGTCAGATTAATTAAATTTGATTTGGGTGATGATATTGAGTTGTGTACAATGATACCTAAATTTTAGGAGAATAGGTTAAGTTAATTCAAGTTGTAACAATTTAATTCAGTTCAATTGAATTAAGGCCAGTTAAACTAGTTCCAACTGTTGGAGGAACTAGTGGGAGGTCTAGCAGTGGGGTGCATATTTAGTGTTTAACCAGTTAACTTATCAATCAACATAAATTAACTCATGCATGCATGAAATTCGAGTTACCCAGTTGAGATTGGAGTTCAAGGGAAGGGTACTATCAGTTGTAGAATTTTCCAAGTTTTACAACTCATGCATGGAGTCAAAGGAATTCCTAAAGGAATTGTGCAATTCTCAAGGATAGATTTCCCTAATTAATAGGGGCTAATTCCTCATCAAACAACATAAGGAAATAGGAGCTTGGAATTCTTGAAAATTTACTGGAAATAGGAGCTTGGAATTCTTGAAACTTTACTAAGTGTTGGCCAAAGTCAGTTAGTCACACAGAGGATAGAAGATACAGGTACAAGTTGGGCTCAAGGTTGAGAAGATCATATTATATTCATCCAAATTATTTGATTAATGAAATATAGATAGTAAGGGGTTTTGAGAAGTCGTTTTCCCCTGTATATATATCTAGGTGTATTTGTGTTAAATATGTATGCATGTTAATGATTTTTGTTCTCAATCATTAATTTAATTCCGCATATTGGTAGAGTAGATTTGAATCTTATGTTTCAGTACATTACATGAGAATTTTTTAATATACATATTAATTTCTACATAAATATGATATCATAGATAAATAGGCCAATGCGTTGATAAAATAAATCAAATATTTCAAAATTTTTATACTTCATTCTCATATAATTTCTTATGTATCGAATGTTGTAGTAACAAATATTTTAAATAAGCCTGAGAGTGATGGTAGGAGGGTAAAATTGATCACCAAAATGCTAGAATTTGACCTAGAAATAAAACCCATTATGCTAATTAAAGGACAAGGATTAGAATGATCGATCACTGAAACAAATCTTGAAACACTTGGGATCAATCTCACCATGGAATTATTATACATGAATGATGATGAATCATTTGTAGCAGTTGATGATCATTTTAAACATTCTTCATGATATACTAATATTGTTTATATACTACAAAATATACAAGCTCCATCACGAAAAAATAAAACTCAGGCTAGGTTCCTAAAACTCAAATCTATTAAATATTGTATCCTTGATAGTTATTTGTTCCGTAAAGATATTTTTACTAAATTTTTTACTTGAAAATTAAGCCAAGAATATGATAAAACAATTCAACAAAGGAGTATGCGATGGTCACCAATACTGGAGAGCCACTATTGAAAAATTATTGAGAGCAAGGTTTTATTAGGCTACAATTTTTTCTGAGGTTCATAAGGAGGTTTCAGAATGTCATAAATTTCAACTCTTTGAAGGAAAATCTAAGTTGTTATCTTTACCCTTAAATATTATATATATAGAAGCACCATTTCAGCAACGGGGCCTTAACATTAAAGGCGAAATTCATCCAACATCATCAGCATAGCACAAGTAGATCTTGACAAGAACAGACTACTTCACTAAATGGATTGAGGCTCAACCAAATAGGAAAGAAACTGATCTTGTGGTCATAAAATTTTTAGAAAGTATTCTTTCCATATTTGATAGTCCAAAAAGAATCATAACCGACAATGCTCAATGTTTCAAATCTATAAGAATGATTAAATTTTGTGGTCAATATCATATAATTCTTAGTCACTCTGTAACCTATTACCCCCAAGGTAATGGAATGGTTGAGCCATCAAACAAGATTCTAGTTAGATTCATCAAAATTTATTTGGAGGATAATAAAAAATCTTGGTATATAAAGATCAAATTTTCTTTGTGGGTTGATAGAATCTGTACAAAGAGATCAATTGGTACCACTCTTTTTTAGATATTCTATGGTGTAGATTCAAACTTCTTAGTTTTTCTTGGGATACCAATTATGAAATACTTACAAGAATTAGGAGAGGAACCAAATAATTTTTAAAGAATAATCAATCAGTTGATAAAGGTGCATGAAAACAAAGAAAAGGTGCATGAAGAATCTCAAAGCTTCCAAGAACATATCAAGAAGGTATTTGAAAAAAATACTAATAAATATGATTTCAGAATCTGGAACAAAGTTTTAAAATGGGATGCACGTATTGAATATAAAGGTAAGCACGGGAATTTTGATAATATTTGGAAGGTTCCATATCAAATTGCAGCTTTTCATGGTAATGATAGCTTTATTATAGAAAATTCAAAAGGAGATTTATTTCCTGGAGGTCTAGTCAACGAGCAGTTTCTAAAGCATTATATCTTGTGAGAGCCAACATTTCACTTTTTCATTGTATATATCCATGTTATTTGAAAATTTACAAGTTTGGATAAACATTTTGAAGGACTTGAAGCTCCGAGAGAAGGCCTTAAGGTTATGATAAATGGTTATCAGAGAATAAATATGCTTTACTTTATTTTTATTTTTTAGTTCCAAAAATTTATTTTCTTATTGAATGGAATTATTCAAAAGTGTTTCTTTAAGAAAACTTATTGTAATAAATAGGCTTCTAGTATATGGGGTTCTTGCTGCCATATATGATCAACAACATCCTCGTGGAGCCAGTTGTTATCATAATTTATTTGGTAGTTTTAAAAGCACTGACAGTTTCAATGTCAATGCCGGTTTGTAATAAACAGGGTTAAAATACTTACAGGTAGAGTATCAGTGCTATTGTAATATTTGAAAATAAAAAAATGTTTTTTAATTAAAGAAATATCAGTGCCAAAGGGAACAATTCAAATTTTTGTCTTATGTCCAAATAATTCACTTATGGAGCACACGTTAACAAATGAGTGAAAATCCATTAACTGAGCGTTGATGAGTCAGATGATGATGTGATATGATTGGTATATAGTTTTGCCGCTAAGAGGTAACATCCAGTTAAAGGCTATGATTGCACGTGATATTTTTATGTAAGCACCATGTAAGTTGACAATACATTTTAATCATTTTCACACTGTAAAATCATTTATTTTAAATGGTTAAACACATACGATGATGGTTAATTTTTATGTGTTTACACCAAGAGAAAACAAGTTGTTACTATCCCAAAGACCAATGATATAATCCCTATCCCATTTTCGGTGTTAAAATTTTACGGTTTGAACTATGGGAAGGAGAGGAAAACTCCACAAAGGTGATCCTAAAGTAGCTTAGTTCCTCGAGGTTTATCCAAATATCTAGAAACCATTTCAAGAAGTGTGTTGGCAGTGATTCTTCTTTCATTGTGAAGGCTACCATGACGAAGTTGTCAAAGATTTTGCAAAGGGCTTTGATGGTCAACAAGCTAGTGTTGGAGGTGTTTCCTTTCATGTCACCAAGGAGCTAAGTACAGAGGTCATAGGCTTCCCTATTGATGGAGAAAGAGCCTTCAAGGGCCATGTTATGGCTGGAATTGATGTCCCATTCTTTCTAAGGGACGAATTTAAAGACATGGATTGGTGTTTAAGAGTTCATAGAACCTAGTTAAACGATGAGTGGCATTGTCTTCTAGGGATTACCAAATCCTATTTCACATGTGAAGGATGTTACAATAGGGTGAATCTCTACCATTTCAGGTTCCTATCTCACATAGCGGGTCAGATTAAGATCAACACTCCCTATTTTTTGTTAGAAAGTTTGAGGCATATGTATGCAAATGATTCATCTCATTTCATATATCACAAAGGTATGATTAAGTTTTAAATTAAAATTTATTTGAGAAAGGTTGGGAGAAGTTGGGAACACATCTTATTTTGGGGAGGGTTTGAAACTCAAACTGTAAAATAGAAAATGGGTAGGAAGAAAGGGAGAAAAAAGAAATTCAAGAAACCCCAAAACCTAGAACATGGGACGTTGTCTATACAAACAAGAAGCCAATGAAAAGAAGAAAAAATTCCTCCCTTAGTTCCTGAATTTCCCAAGGTGTATACCATAAAAAGTGATAGGATTAGGAAAGAAAAGAAAGACCCTTCTCCCAATATAACATTGTCTACAAACAAAGAGGTCAACAAGCAGGCAAAGAAAGACAAAGGAAAAATAATTGAGCCCGGAGCAAAGAAGGCACCAGTTCACAGGGAACCTCCTTACTAGAGATGTTTAAAGGTGAAAGAATAACACACACCAGACCATGGAATAAGGTGAGACTGAACATCAAACTGAAGAAAAATCCTTAGTTGGAAAATGAAATTATAGATGTAGACCAAACCCCTAAAAAAATAATTAATCATAAACCAGGAGGAGTCCAAAAGCTTAAAAATATCCAAGAAAATCAAAGACTCAAAGAAAGGGGTTTCTACAAAGGCCTAGAGGACCAATAGAAAAAATAGAACTAATGTTGATATCTTATTGGAGGTAGCTAGCACACTTAGCTACTTGATATTTGACAGCACAATTTTGATTGGGAACTATCGAGGTGGAATTTTGACTGAAGGTTGATAACTACCAAGTCAGAAAACATTATCAGGGTTAAACTTTGATGATCTATGACAATTTCAGTGTTAGTGATTTTCGCTATAAGGATTTCGAAGAGCACTAACAGTTTCAATTTCAACACAATTTTTCAAAACGATATTTATAAATTATAGACAACTAGCCCATCAAAAATCCTAATCATTTTCCATTTTTGAAATGATATCAATGAAATTTCCAGTGTTGTCATATTAGGAAGTCTAAAAAGAGGAAACACATCATAGATGATATTTTTAGGAGGAGGACGAGGCATAAGTTCGAGAAAATCAGGAAAAATATTAGTCAACTTTTTTGACCCAGTTTTCTAGCCAATGTTTAAGCACACTATTAGATTTTGGATACATATATGTTTGAGTTTATATATTATATGCATATATTTTATATACACTTTTTATTTAGCAATTTTTAATTAAGTGCACATGAGAAACCTGTTATAAATTGTAATATTTTCTATAAAGACAAGGTATTTAGAAGGGAAAACAGTTCAAAATTTTTAAAAAATAAGACCTGGTGTATATTATTTTGTTATTAATAGAACACATTTCAAGTAGTATTACATAATTTTAGAGATTCATGTGTTGAAGGTTTCGAGTAAGTTTCCTATTGTATTTTTCCTCTTTCTTAGTCAAAACTTGAATCCATAGATCTTCGATAATTTGAATAAAGGTTATGAAACACAATTCTTTGTAAATGCTATGTTTTAGGTTATTCAAATTTCTTATGTGTTTTTCAACTTAAATTTAAATTGTAGAATTTAGATGGTTTCTCTATTTTTTATGTTTACTTCTATTGTCTCCTACCATATCTCGTTAATGACTTGTCTAAGAATCCTACATCTATCTTTCCTCTGTTAGGCTAGGTTGTATGGTTTGTAGCTATTATCTTTGTATCAGAGACTCCATGCCCAATGGTTTTACTTTTCCTTTCCAAACAAATTTCGTATGATCCAATCATATCTAGCCATTGTTAGAAGCACATAACCAGTCATATTTGATTCAAATATTGATTAGAGGTTGCCTTATACTTTTTACCCACAACCAAGGTTTTCTCTAAGCGATAATAGGTTTCATGCTTCAATCAATTGTTTATAGGTTAAATCATCCATTTTAAGCTTCTAGGGTTTATTTCAAGAGTCATATGCCTTATCATCATGTAAATGACCCTTATTAGGCTTCATTTACCAAGGAATAAATGTATTTTAATGTAAAATAGGTATTTTAGGTCTCCTCCACCAAGTCGACCTTATCAAGGGAATTCAACCTCACAAATTCACTATATAAAGGCAACAACTTGACCTCACTTGGAGCACATTCACAAAAAGTTTGAGTTGTAGTTGTTGGAGGTATAAATAAGGTGTGAAATTAAAGTAAGAGGAATGAAACCCTAGTAAAGGATAAGGAAGTATTTTTCAAGCATAATAATTCTAATTTTCTCTCTCCTTGTCTAACACATGTGAAGTTGTTGTGTTTCTAGAAGGGCCAAAATTTCTGTAATGTAGTTGGGTCGAAATTCTAGAGTTGTTGGGGGATGAAATTTTTGGTTGTTATTGGGTTGTAGCTACTAGACAAGAAGAGATTACTCAAGTTTTTTGAATCATATTGGAAGGATGACTTGAAGGAGTAAGGTATTTTTGGTCAAGTCTAAGGTCTTGATCTATCTCAATTTGATTAGTTGAGGATTTTTACTGGGTCTTCCCCTAGAAAGGGGTTTTAGCCTTGGTTCAGTGCCTACATCTGGTTTCATTGATCTTCATGTTTTGGTTTGATTATTTCTTGATGAAAATAAGATAAAAGAACAACATAATGAAGAAAATAAGAATAAAATAATAACACAAGTAATTATTAACATAAGAAAATATTTCTACCTTTCCGACTTTCTAACACCACCTTTGTTATCGAATTCGAAAATAATATAATAACATATAATTATATTTTATAAATAAGTAACATTTAATTTCCATCGGTAACATTTATCTATATTCCTATGTTAAATTCGTTGGCTATACCCTACATCAATGTAGATTGTCATTCATTTAGCCATTTCTCTGCTTCGAGTGTAAAATATTATTTTCCCCATATTTTCATAAACCAAAAAAATATTTCCATAATTTTAAAACATTTCCCTCACTTAATTTCCATATTTGTCTATTTCCATTTCTAGTTAACGTAAGAATTTATTTGGTAAATTGACATGTAATCAAGATATCATCCCAATGCTTAATAGCACTTATTCTAAAGAATTGTATAATGAATATTTGTTTTTAACAAATTAATAAATATTATAAATTTGTGTTTTCGGTATTTATTCATTGAATGCATGCATAAACATGGCTTTGTAACT
Source organism: Pinus albicaulis (assembly GCA_034641835.2). Classification (NCBI taxonomy): domain Eukaryota; kingdom Viridiplantae; phylum Streptophyta; class Pinopsida; order Pinales; family Pinaceae; genus Pinus; species Pinus albicaulis. The sequence goes on along the minus strand of CM076572.1, from coordinate 1,016,041,974 downwards.
TGTTTCGATTCTAGTAGAGTTGAAGGATGTGCAAAAAATGATAGGTGTGGCAGAAATTTCATTCCCTTGTTTTCACACTTTCATGTATGTTACCCTTCTGCACATATCCACTTTATAGAGTGAAAATTACCAAATATTAGAAACTTAATGAAGTATAATAATGAAATTGTTATGCCTCACATTGTAATTTGTGGAGTACAGAGATGTGAGATTAATTGATTAAAAAAATGTGGTGTTCACATTTTATCATAATTGAAAAATTGGTAAGAAGTAACTAGAATACATGCAATCAGAACAAAGTCCATAATAAATGCAATTTTGACAAATAACAGTTAATGCTTTATTATATTCAATGTGATTTTTTCTAACCAGTGTACCAGATAGAGATATACACATGGTTATATTGTTTCAGAAAGCTAACTAATATGTGTAAAGGACTTAGTATGAGATTGTTGTTTAGTTAGGTTATATGTAAATAACCCAACTAAACACCAATCTCATACTGAGTCCTTTACACATACGTATTTTTCATGAAAAATCCTAGATTTTTTGTTACCCCATTATCTGATTTCTTATCTTTAATGCCTATTATCTTGGAGCATTGAAAAAATATAATTAGAAACAATTTCCTCTTTTTTTATTGCATTACAGAGGTCTTTCAACTTCTTCATTGCCCTCGTTCACAACAAAACAATAATTAAACAAAGATGACAAAAAATACTATAAATAATATTATCATAAAGAGTGCATCTATAAGATATGAGTTTCTCAGAAACGCAAATTAGACTTTCTGCTTCATTCCTTTCTATATATTGAAATTTTCTGCTTGATATCGTAAATATTATGGGTTTATTGAGTGATGTATACTATGCCATGCTGCTCTGCAATGTTGAAACAAGAATACTTAAACATCACACTCCACATCATCTCTAGATTATAAACAATTGTCCATATTTCATTCATCTACGTTCCCCCATTCATTCTGAACTAAACAAAACTTATAAGAGAGGTATCCATTTAAAGAAAAATTGTGACAATTATGTAGCACGAATAAATAAGAATGAAGAACTATTAGCAAAATTCAATAGGCTTGAATTTGCATAATCTAAAAATATATAATGATTTTACCATTACTCTGCTACAAATGCTTATAATCTCAATATTATTTTCCATTAATATCTGAAAATATATTTGTTAATCATTTAATTATGTTTTTACGATGTCCTAATTAAGTATCGGTTATTATTTATATATGATAATCGCTAAAATGTTGTGAGAAAATAAGGCAATGTGCACAAGAAGTGTGTGAAGTATATTGCTTCAATATTCTATAAAAGATACTAATTACAGAGAGCCATGAAAATTCTTGACTTATTAACAAGTGTGCTAATTATGTGTCAATTCATCGAATAAATGATGAAAATACTATTTTATAATATCAATAAATATGATCTTCTTGATATGTTTACAACGAATAATCACTATACATGTGTGGAGTAAAGATCTGAAGGGAGCTTCCATTATCTGGAAGAAATATGTGATTAGAAGTGTGCAAAGGAGATATGCACATTGTGTCAATTTTTTATGACATACCAGATGTAGAGATGTGTGCATGCTCTTGAATTGTTTAAAACCAATAAATTATATTAAGGAGTCAAAAAATGTGTTGGTTACGTGTCGATTCACCAAATAAATGTTGAAAAGGATATTTTTTAATATCGATAGATACAATTTTATTGATATGTTTGCAAGAAATACTCATTACATAATGCATCAGAGTAAATTTTATTAAGCCCTTGAGCGATGATTTGATTGCTTTTTGATTTTTCGAATAGATATTAATAGTACTACTTAGCATTAAATAATTCTCCAATGCTATGTTTGAAGTTGTTTGCACCATAGTAAGTATCTGTCACTATAGGTTCCCATATCTTCGCAAACATTTTCGACTCAACATAGTTTTTCCATATATGGTTTCCTCACACACTTGTCTTTCTTGCATGCTCTAGTACTAAATGTGCTCTACAATTTGTACGTTACTTATTATCATTACAAATATTGTGTAATATAATGTTATAAATACTAATGTTTACTGATAATACTTCTTTTAATCGGTATATTCTTTGACGTGTACAAATGATATGGACAACATGCTTGCATTTGGTATTTTTAATAGTGATGTGTGTTAATCGGATAAACATATGCACTAATTATTTGATTAATAAAGAGACAACCTTAATAACTCATTGTGCAAAATTACGGTATTTAGCATTTAGAACATTTTATAATGTGAAGACCATCCTACAAATGTGGAGTGTGAAGGAAGTTTCCTTCACACAATTAAAGCTTTCATTATAAGCTCCGCATAAAGAAAGATCTACACAATATTGCAGTAGTTTGTCTCAATAATATTCACATTGAGAGATGTGATAATGTGTTTTGACCTGACATGCAGCTTCAGTGGCTTTAATCAATTAAAAACTTGTATCGTACAAAAGGAAGGTGTGTGGAAAAATTATGCGAAGGGAGAATACATACAGAACTGTGAAAAATTGTTGCAGATTTTTTTTTTTTTTATTGTGTGCACTCTTTCATCAACACATATCACAAAAATTAAAAACAAATTTCATTTAAAGTTAGAAAATAAGTGTTCAATTCACAAATGGTTAAATAAATCTAAGCTCTATGAAGCTTTCATGAACATAAATCCAAATTAGTGTGGAGAACCTAATGGAATTTTAGCAAGTAAAGTGTGCATAGTTGGATTAACCAGGTGTTCATCACACATTTTTTGACATGCACATTGCCAATGCATACTCTATTAGAATTTTGGAGGCTTGTTACAAATGGTTTTTTCTAAAGTGATTATCTAAATGCTCTACTAAGTTGTCATTTTTATAGTTGTCGAAAATGCAGGAATTCTCTATGTAGAGATACAAATCAAGATTTCATTGCAGAGTGTGTAATTCCAAATGTATCTTTGTGAGGATTCCTTTCATTATGCAAGATAGAGAGATGCAGAGGAAATCTATGAAAAGGTGTCTTTCATTGTGTGGGATTGAGGTGTTATGTAAGAGATAGAGTACCACGTCTATAAGGAAATCTTTACACTCCACACAATGAAAGCTTCATAAATGGTCTACAGAGAAATTGAGTGTGGGGGAGTATTTTTTTATGAAACTAGCTCCAAAAATAGAAGAAAAAAGAGATCAACGCCTTAGAATTCAACCACTTTGAGGGGGAAACCTCCTTTACATTACATAAATGAACAATTCTTGGATGATACAAATCAATCCGGGAGCAAATTTTTATTTCAAGAGTGTACTTTGTCTGAGGCTGCAATTCATCCAAGAGCAATGCTGTGAATATGTAGTACAGAATTCTAAATTCAAGAATAAAAAAATGCTTGTAAAGGAACCTAATTACAAATAGAAATGCTCTGAAACTTGAATTAAATCAAACTGCAAAACATCGATCAGGGATATAATAGCAATAACTCTTTCCCTTAGAAATCGATGCAAGATAACAAATCTGGGGACTTGGGAGCAATAACCTCTGTCCTCTACAATTGGTGATCTTAAAATAATCGAAATGAAATCGAACTCGAACTATTTGTCGATAAAGATAACTGAAAGGAACTACAAAGGCTAAAAAGGAACAACAATCTTGTAACTCCTATGCATACACATCAACTGTAACCAAACTATATGCTAAAGTAAAGCTATGAATTAGAAATAAGCAATAACTAGAAATGGAACAACAATATAATTTGAACAGCAATTACAAACTTAACTAATCTCAATACTTCAATCTATCGCTGACCAATACTGCAGATCAATCAATCACAAAGAAAAATAACTTAGAATCGAATACAGAACAACAAAGCTTTCATAATGATAGCAGGATAAATGAACAACAAATTAAATAGCAATGCAATTCGTTAATGGATCTTTATTCAATCTAACAGCAGTCAATCAACTCTGTAATCGAAATAAACAGTAGACACACTTCACACAACAGAAATAAAAGAATAGAAATACAAACAGCAGATCGCTCCACTAGGGTCGGGCCCTCAACCGCCGGTGAAAGCATCACTGGGCTACTGCAGAGCTTGAGAAATGGAACGAGAACGCCTCTTTGTATTAATAAAACATGAATAGCTTTTACATCAGTTTCTCTTTGCTCACAAGAGTCAAAGAATTATAGTGTTATAAAGGGAATTCAATAATCATCCATTGTTCTCTTAATACACAATACATGTTCTCCTTTTATAATCAGAAGGAGGAGAAATTAAATAGCAAATGTGTTCTCCCATAACAATATTTGATTGTTCCCAACAACTTGATCAACCAGAAAATATATTTCCAACAATATTTCAACAAGAGCAAGGCGAATTTGGCTTTGCAGCTGAGATTTGGAGGACGGCCGCAACAACAAATATAAGAAAATTGTGCTCAAAGAACCCTAAGTTTCTCTCAATACAAGCCGAATTTGGGAAAACCATCATTTGGAAAAGTTAGTTGGGCCCGTTCTGGACAAAACCCATGTTTCGGATTTTCCAGATTCTTCTTCATTTGCTTAGAATCTCAACCGCAAAACTGTTACTTCTTATTCCAACGAATTTCTGAGTTGGAATATTTCATGATGATTTGGAAATCAAATCTGCATTCTGGCAAATATCTTGGAGGCTAAAATGGTGAGTGATATTAATAAACTATCATTGATAAAATTATGCATAATAATCATCAATTTATTAAAAATAAAGGAGAATAAATAATATTCATACATAAAAGCATAAATCATTATAACATGGATTTATATGATAAATTATAATAAGTGACATGATAAAGAAGAGTGAAAATGGATGAAACAAGTGTTAAAAAGTGGTTGTATTCACGGCCCAACACACCCCCAAACAGAATATATTGCATGTCCTCATGCAACCCAAAGACAAAACCCATGTGTTAACCAAACAAAGAAAATTATTCATCCCAACTCATGAAATGGATGGAACAAATGAATTTTTCCTCAAATAATGAATATTCAATTTTAGTAATCTTGATAAATGCATAACAATTTTTACAGTTGACATTCAACTATATGTATATGAAGTTGCAGAAAAATGTGACATAAGTAACAACAAACTTCATTAACCATTTTCTCAAAAATCAGATTGTTTGGATGCACGGATCATGAGATATAAAAAATGGTTGTAGGTGATAGTGCATAATTTTTGAAATTTTATGAACTAATTTAACGTGAAATTATCTGGGTTTGTGTATTTTAATGATACATTTTTGTTATCCAGAAATTACAAGAATTCAGTTCATAGTTTTGAAGATATATGCAAATCAATTTCTGCACTATATACAAATGAAATTGTATGTCTTAAATGAGAAAGAGAGTAGAAAAAATCCATCATGTGTAGCAATTCTCCCCCCAAACTGAAGAATTATCATGTCCTCATGCGATGCTAGAAAACAAAGAGAGGTGCTTGCTACAATCTGTTGAAATCTATGCTTGGTGTAAAACAACATGGAATAAGGGAGGTGTTGAGAATGAATAAGAATATTAATGGATGATAAAAAAGATTACTAACATGGTCATAAGAAAGAAATGAAAGAAATCAACACTCCCCCAATCTGAAAGATGAGACGTGTCTAAAAAAATGGGAAGTGGTAAAGATGTGGAATGATGATGCTAAATAATGCTCAATGGATTTTCATGAAATTCTCCTAAATTCATAATAATTCAGAAAATTATACTATTTTACCTCAAGTGTTACCTCCAAAAAAATGGAATGACATGTAAGGACTGGCCTTTGCTGAAGCTGATGTAAGCTGACTGAATACTGAAAGTGATGCAAAAGGTGGAATCCATGCAAGCACATCATGTCTAAATAATTGTGTGCGTTCATGAACCTTTGTTGTTAATTTCAATAATCTGGTCATGCTGCGAATAGAATTCCCCCCCATACTTGTTGTTCTCCTGTAAAAAAATCATAATTCTGTATGCAATTTTCTTGAATCCACAGTTTTAGTTTTGAATGACAACAAATAAGATGCATGCAAAAAGATCAATCACTAAAAATTATGTAGAAATGCAGTATCAATATTGTGGCAAATCAACAAATAGAAGAGCAGTGTACTGCACAACAATTGTACAGCATGGAAAGGCATACATAATTATGATATGATCAACAAATTATCGCATTACTGAAATCCATGCATGTGATAAATTGTAAATAGATATAGAAGCATTTTGTAATGATTCAATGATAAGGAGAAGGGACAGCTTAAGATAAACATAAGTACAATTGCATTTATTACCCACTTAAACTAATATGATCGATTTATGATGATTTTCATGTATAATAAGTTCAAAATCAAAGGTTAAGGATTCATACTTTCATCTGATATTTAAATAGAGATATAGGAAAAAGGGTTTAATATTACTATTGATGTGTATAAATGTGACTCCAATACCATCAATAGAACTCTGTTGCCCACAGATGTCCATAACCTTGACAGAGTTGCTCTCTCACCCTTGGAACCATTGTCATTTATTTATGCTGAGGAAGTGCTTGTGAATTTTCATAACGGAGGCCATTGTGCTGGCTTGGTGACCAGATAAATCACAATGCCATTCACTGGGAAGAAGTGAAAAGTGGGGAGGCCGACTCGTGATGAGGCCTCTTGTTCCAAGGACTTCTTTAATTTTTTCAATTGTCCATTGGACCATATCCCTGGTTTGGTGGCCATGATGGGAATGCCACTTCACTTGCTTCCTTATGAACATGGTAGGTCGGCTCTTGATGAGACCCCCTATCCTCCATTTACCAAATTATAAAATTATTAATGAAATATGTAAAAAAAAAAAATCATATAGCACTTTCCTATTTATTCATAAAGGATGGCTCAGCACTACTTAAGAGTAGGGATGGTGGAAGAAGTCTGAACAACTCAATAGAAAAGAATATGCCCTTGTTCCTACTCCATAAGTAAAAATCAATAAAGTTATAAAATATGGGAAAGAACCAACATGATAAATATAATCGATCATATGAATTTAGTGGTAATAAGACAACAAAATCATGTTATTGATTATGTCCCTTTTTCCTTTTCCTTATCATTACTAAACAACTTTCTTAAAAATGATGATTTATTTTGATTTGCTTATTACAGTAAGTTCTAATTTGTGTATCCTTCCATAAATTGTATGTTTGCCTTTCGAAAAGTCTTGAAAAATTCAAAAAACAATTCTAGAAATGTTGTTTAAAAAATAAGAAAAATGCACTCAAAAGTTATTGTTCCTTTGGAAAGGAACAACAAAAACAATCTGTGAAAATGTTGTTCCTTTGGAAAGGAACAACAAGAATAATCTGCAAAAATGTTGTTCCTTTGGAAAGGAACATCAAGAACAGTGGGTGCTATTCCTTTTGAAGGGAACAACAAAAATGTTGTTCCTTTTGAAAGGAACAACAAAAACAAGCGGTGTTGTTTCTTTTGAAGGGAACAACGAAATCATGAAAAAAAAATGTTGTTCTTTTTTTATAAAAAGAACAACAAAACTAATTAGCGAAAATGTTATTCCTTTTGGAAGGAACAACAAAATAAACACATAAACACACTGCTTCTTAAGAGGAACGGTTGTTGTTCCTTAAGAGGAACAATAATTGTCCTTTAAGAGGAACAACAAACAAATATAAACATGCAAAAAGCAAAAAAATAGAGGAAAGAAAAAAGCTAATATGCAATCCATTGCCAAGAAAATCCAATCAAATAGAAAAGAAAGTTTATGTACAGGTTTCAAGAAAAAGTAATTTTTTACAGAATTGGTGCTACTGAAGAATTGCCTTCTGTAATTGAAACTTGCATGGTGGGGTCTTTGTTGTTCAATTTATACTAGAGTGGAAATTATAATTTGAAGATATTGACCCCTGAAACACAAAAACATAAAAGAAATCAGAAAAGAAACAACACTTTTATTAAGTTACAATAGCTATGATGTTATTTCTAAGAGAATATCAAATCTATTAATGGAAAAAAATGATCTTTTGAAAAATGTTTGGCAGCAGTGACATGAATCTTCAAATGGAAGCCAATTCTTCATTTCTTCTTGTTATGAATCTGTTAGGTAATGAAATGGATGAAATTCCCTTGTTTTACTAAAATTTCTTTCAAGAATCACTCGTCCATAAATTGACCTTATTTATTCTTCTAAGACCTACAAAAAAACAAGTTTCTACCTGCAATAAAACATTAAATCATGGAGAAAGAGAGGTGTACGGGCTCCCTTAATCCAAGAATTATGTAAAAAACTAGCAAATAGTTACTCTGTAGAACAAATCCACGGAAAAATAAAACAAATTTTATTTGTCACCTGCGGGAGAGTAGTGGTCGACTATACTAACCAACAGTGTTTCAATCATAACTTCTTCTTTTTTCATCTGATTCGAGTGATTCCAAAGCCAAATGAGAGCTAATTAAAAGTTTTATCTCTAATAGAAATAGGTTTTAAAAATTCCATGTAATGGTATGTTAAATTTTCTTAAAACAACCTGCATAATAGAGTCATTTTTTATTTTCCAGCTCAGACCAACAATTGATATTTCAAGCATAAATTTTTTGTTTGATAGTGGATTGAATAGATTCAAATTGAAGATTAAATTATATTCATTTAGTGATCTCCAATATAAACAGGTTTTGAAGACAAGAAGAATTGATGGGTCAAATATACTAGTGAACAGCCGAGAAAACAGAGTTTCAAGAGTGCTGATTTATGATAGGCAGTTAGTATTTTGGTCATAAATTCCTCATATGATATCGAAATTGAGTGATTCAAATTGTGTTGTAAGCTAGATTCATAGAGGAATCTACCATAGAAATATGTTTTAAAAATATAATCATTTAGGCCTCCAAAAACTGACTGTCCCAACTTTGTTGTTGAGCTGCCTACTAGACACTCTGTCAATGTTTTGGTTTTAACTTTTTCGTTTCAAATCCAAATGGAGTGATTCAAATTGGGTTATAAATTAGAAACCAAGGGCTACTTAGGATAGAAACTGGTTTTAAAAATATTCACTTTTGGTCCCCCAAAACATGACTGTCCCAACTTTTTTTTCAGGAATCTCATCAAGCTCGCAAGCCAAAAAAAGTGATATTCGAACAATTTTTTTTCATATTGATGATAAAAATGAATATGAGTGTTTGTAGAATTTTTATTTGTAGTATAATTCATCTACATACACAAATAAATTAGAATATTTATCATCAATGTTGATTTCCACAACATGTTGCAACAAAAAAACTATTATTTTTACAAAAATAAAATAATAAAAAATATGTGTTTATTTTATTTACTTATTTATTTTATTTTCTCCAATAATCTACTCTTATTTTAAAATCGAATATGCTTATGTATAATAGTATTCCCAGTGGAGCCATTTCCAAAATAAGGCCTCTAGTGTGTACATACCTAGATTTGGAAAATGCATGTTGATAAATAGTAGGGTATGAGACGCCAACTTCCCTTCTTGTAAAAAAAATTGGGCAAGAATTCTCAATTTCTTGGAAATCTTGCTCAGTCTCTTCTGTTTGGATATGTACCTCAGCAAAGGCTACATATGGTGACTCTGTGGCCTGAAGGGAAGTAGTAGGTTGTCTAGAAATAATTTTCCTAGGTCCTACTGATGGCTGAGATTCAGTTTTCTTAAGAATTTCGTCAATAAAGGTCCTTCTCCCAAGGGTCACCAGTCCCTTAGGTTTTTCATGTTTGGGAGAAATTTTGTCTTGTTTAGATTTTCTAGTCATTTAAAACAAGAAGCCTTCATTCCTACCTAAAGAAAAAAAATTTACCCAATTCTGCTGTGAAGCGGGCAGTGAGCAAGTATGTTCCTTGCTCGGTGCGCGGGTTCTTACCTTCCGTCTTTAAAACCGAATTCTTCCCAAGTAGAAAAAAGGTCAAATGTGCATCACTCCTTATAAATAGCATACACTCTCCCCAGAAACGGTGCCAAAATGTTGAGGTATAAAAGGTATCTTTTTAACACCTATTTATCTCACATTAATTATCAATCCGGGAGCGACTTTTTATTTCAAGAGTGTACTCTGTCTGAGGCTGCAATTCATCCAAGAGCAATGTTGTGAAGATGTAGTACAGAATTCTAAATTCAAGAATAAACAAATTCTTGTAAAGGAACCTAATTACAAATGGAAATGCTCTGAAACTTGAATTAAATCAAACTGCAAAACATCGAGCAGGGATACAGTAGCAATAACTCTTTCCCTTAGAAATCGATGCAAGATAACCAATCTGGGGAATTTGGAGAAATAACCTCTGTCCTCTACAATTGGTGATCTTAAAACAATCTAAATGAAATCGAACTCGAACTACTTGCTGATAAAGATAACTAAAAGGAACTGCAAAGGCTAAAAAGGAACAACAATCTTGTAACTCCTACGCATACACAGCAACTGTAACTAAACTATTTGCTAAAGTAAAGCTATGAATCAGAAATAAGCAATAACTAGAAATGGAACAACAATATAATTTGAACAGGAATTACAAACTTAACTAATCTCAATACTTCAATCTATCGCCGGCCAATACTGCAGATCAATCAATCACAAAGAATAATAACTTAGAATCGAATACAAAACGGAAAAAATTTCATAATGATAGCATGATAAATGAATAACAAATTAAATAGCAATGCAATTCGTTAATGGATATGTATTCAATCTAACAACAATCAATCAACTCTGTAATCGAAATAAACAGTAGACACACTTCACACAACAGAAATAAAAGAATAGAAATACAAACAACGGATCGCTCCACCAGGGCCGGGCCCTCAACCGCCGGTGAAAGCGCCGCTGGGCTACTGCAGAGCTTGAGAAATGGGACGAGAACGCCTCTTTGTATTACTAAAACATGAATAGCTTTTACATCAGTTGCTCTTTGCTCACAAGAGTCAAGGAATTATAGTGTTACAAAGGGAATTCAATAATCATCCATTGTTCTCTTAATACACAATACATGTTCTCCTTTTATAATCAGAAGGAGGAGAAATTAAATAGCAAATGTGATCTCCCATAACAATATTGGATTATTCCCAACAACTTGATCAACCAGAAAATATATTTCCAGCAATCTTTCAACAAGAGCAAGGCGAATTTGGCTTTGCAGCTGAGATTTGGAGAACGGCCGCAACAACAAATCTGAGAAAATCGTGCTCAAAGAACCCTGCATTTCTCTCAATATAGGCTGAAGTTGGGCAAAATGTTCTTTTGAAAAATTAATTGGGTCCGTTTTGGACAAAACCCATGTTCCGGATTTTCCAGATTCTTCTTCATTTGCTCAGAATCTCAACCGTAAAACTGTCACTTCTTATTCCAGCGAATTTCTGAGTTGGAATATTTCATGATGATTTGGAAATCAAATCTGCAGTCTGGCAAATAACTTGGAGGCTAAAATGGTGAGTGATATTAATAAACCATCATTGATAAAATTATGCATAATAATCATCAATTTATTAAAAATAATGGAGAATAAATAATATTCATCCATAAAAGCATAAATCATTATAACATGGATTTATATGATAAATTATAATAAATGACATGATCAAAAAGAGTGAAAATGGATGAAATAAGTGTTAAAAAGTGGTCATATTCACAGCCCAACACCTGACCGACCTAAAAATAATAATGTAAGGGCACAATAATAAAAATATTGGGGTTACAGGGGTACAACAATAAAAATAAGGGAGTTACACTAACAACAATAAGGGAATACACTAGTAATATAGGGACCTAACATGCCCCTCTCCTTCAAAAAAGTGTTGTCGTCAATGCTTGAATAGCTCTGTATGATTCTATATAAAATTCTCATCCTCCCATGTAGAATCATTAGTGGCTAAGTTCTTCCATTTGATGAAATACTCTGAAATTGAACAATTTCGTAGCTATCAAGTTCTTATTTCCGTGACTGCTTCAAGTTCCAATATGATTTTTTCTTCCTCATCGAGTTTTGGAAATATTTTTTGAACTAGAATTTTGTCACCTATAATCTTATTTAAGAATAAAACATGGAAAAATGGATGCACTCGCGAAGAAGCAAGAAGCTCCAATTTTTATGCCATAGTACCAATATTTTGCAACACCTTGTAAGGAACATAATACTTTGGCGATAATTTATTATCCTTGGTAGCTTGCTTGAGGGAAATTTGTTTGTATGGTTGTAGCCATAAAAATACCCAGTCTCCTACATCAAAACTTCTCTTTCTGCGATGTTGATCTGCCTATTGTTTCATTCGATTTTGTGCCAAATTTAAGTTATCCTTTAAGAGTTGGAGAACTTTTTGTTGATGCTCGATGTGATCCTCCACTGCTGAACCTTAGAATTTTCTCTTAAAGATGATGTGATGGATGGTGGATGATATGCATAAAGTGCCATAAATGGGGTCATTTTTGCTGCAACATGGAAGGAAGTGTTATACCACCATTCAGCGAGAGGTAACCACTTGACCCATTGTGTTTTCTTATCAGATACAAAAAAACGAAGATATCCTTCCAAACATCTATTCACTATCTCAGTTTTACCATCGGATTGAGGATGATAAGATGAGCTATGAGCTAGTTGAGTACCCAAACAAGAAAATCATTTCGTCCAAAAATTTCCAGTAAAAATGGGATCCCTGTCACTTACAATAATCTTTGGGTTTCCATGTAGATTTTGAATTGTTTCCATAAATGCATTAGCAACTGTACTTTCTTTAAATGGATGAGATAATGCGCAAAAGTGTGCATACTTGGTAATTCTATTAACCACCACCATGATGACACTCTTTCCTTCGAACTTAGGTAAACCATTGAGAAAATCCATTGAAATCTCCTCCCAAATTTGACTTGGAATGGATAAAGGCTCTAGAAGACCCAGGGTCTTAATTGTCTCAACGTTATTTTGCTAGAAAACAAAACATTCTGTCAAAACTTTTGAATATTATATTTAAGGCCATCCCAGAAAAAATCTTTCTTCACACTGTGGTAAGTTTTTAAAAATCTTGAGTGTCCTCCTAAAGGAGAATTGTGCAATTCCAAAAGAATATTTTGTTTTAGTTGGGAATTCTTACAAATATATAAGCGATATTTGTACCATAAGGAATCATTTTTCCAACTAAATGTATCAAATGTAATAAGATCTTGCTGCAAATTTTGAATGAGTGCCCACACTTCTTCAACCTTGTTCTATTCATCCCCTACTTCAGTTATCCAACCTGGCTGGATAATAGAAATGGCACAAAGCAATGCTTCCACCTCTTCATGCTTTCTTGAGAGTGCATTTGCAAAAACATTTAACTTTTCTTTTTTCTAGATGATTTCAAAGTCATAACCCGAAATATGTGTGACCCATTTTTGTTGCTCTTCTAAATATAGTCTTTGTTCCAAAAAGTGTTTAAGAGTATCATGATCAGTTTTTACCTTGAAGTGTCCTCCCATTAGGTAAGGTCGTCATTTATTCAGTACGCATGTAGTATTTCCAACATTTCGTTCTCATAAATATATTTCTGTAAATACTTTCCTTTTATTGGACAAATTTAAAAAGAAATGGGTCTTCCTTCTTGCATTAAAACAACACCAATTCCATTTCCTGAGGCATTGTATTCCACAAGAAAGGTTTTTGTAAAGTCTAGCGTAGCTAAGACCGATGCTAAGCACATTGCCTCTTTAAGATGTTCAAATTCCTTAGTTGCTTCAGGAGTCCATGAAATTGCATCTTTCTTCAATAATGTTGTTAGAGGTGCTGCTATTCTCCCATAATTCTTAACAAAATTGCGATAATACCCTGTTAACCCAAGAAATCCTCATAACTGCTTTATGGTTGTGGGGACTTTCAATTCCTTAATGGATTTAATTTTGTTAGGGTATACCTTAACACCCTCGTGAGATACAATATGACCTAGATATTCCACATCTTGTACTCCAATGAAACATTTGGATGTTTTTTCATATAATTGTTTCTCCTCCAACAGTTTGAGCACCCTGTCAACATGTTGAACATGATCCTTCCAAGACCTGTTGTAGATTAGTATATCAATAAAAAATACTAGCACAAATTTTCTAAGGAAGGGTTTGAAAATGGAATTCATCAACCCTTGAAATGTATAAGGTGCATTGGTAAGGCCAAAAGGCATGACTAAAAATTCATAATGGCCCTCATGAGTTCAAAATGATATTTTCAGAATATCTTCAGTTTTCATTCTAATTTGATGATATCCTGAACGAAGATTCAACTTCGTAAAATAAATTGCTCCATGTAATTCATCCAATAATTCATTAATCACAGGAATGGGAAATTTATCTTTAATAGTGAGTTTATTGAGCTCCCTATAATCCAGAAACATGTGCCATGATCCATCCTTATTGTGCACCAATACTACAGGAGCATAGAAAGAACTTTTACTAGGTTGAATTATACCAGCCTCTAAAATTTCTAAAATCATAAGTTCAATTTCGCTCTTTTGGACATAAGGATATCTTGAAGGCCTGATGTTTGGAGGGACACTTCTTGGAATCAAATGAATAGCATGATTATTACCACCAATAGGTGGAAGTCCTTTGGGAGTTTCAAGCATCTTGGAATGATTTTCCAAGACTTTTTGGAGATATGGAGAAATAGATGATTCTAATGTTGGAACTTCTAGTTAGCATAATTGTACAATTACACCTCATTTTTCTTTATTCAGAATATTTTTCATGACATTATATCTTATTATCTTTCCCGACTTCCCTATGATACCTCATAATTCAACTTCCTTTCTTTCCGAAAAAAAAAATTCATGAAAATTTCTTCAAAATTAAAAGCTAACGTCCCCAAATATTGTAACCATTATACTCCTTGTACAACATCAACACCTCCCATTGTAATAGAAATAATTGGACTATTCAATACATATTCCCCCATGGTTATCTTGATATTATGGGATTTTCCAGAGAAATTTATAGTTCCTCCATTTGCAACCATCACTTGACATTTTGGTGTTGGGTATAGGAAACAATTCAATTCCTTGGCTACCTTACAATTAATAAAATTATGGTTACTGCCCGAATCACTCAGCACTATTACCTTTTTATTCTTGATATATCCTTCTATCTTAAGAGTTTGAGGAGTGGTAATTCCTACCAATGCATTACACGATATGGTCAAACTCATTTCTTCTTATTCTCGGGTTGGTTCTTGGTGTATATCCTCTTCTTTTGAAGCTTCTTTGTAATTTTCTTCCTCGTCTTCACAATCTATTTAAAATAATTTCTTCTCAGCACTTATGACCTTTAGTTTATTTGCTATCAAAACTGTAGAAAATCCATTTTTCTCTTTTTTCTTCCAATTTTTGTAGTGTCAACCTTGTAGGTTGTGGAATTCTAGGAGTAGAAACACTTCCATCTTTATAGATGTGAGTGGTAGGCTTCCTTGTCACCATAATTTTACATTCATTTTTTCTTGCCAACCGGAATACCTTCTCCAATGAATCAGGTTCCCAAACGTGAGCCTCATGTTGGATGTTATCCTTTAAATTCCCTATGAAGACATCAATCTTGTGTTCCTCTAGAATATCAGTTATCTTTATATTCAATTTTTGGAAGTCCTCAATGTGCTCCACCACTGAACCCTTTTGTTTGAGATTTATCAATTGGCTAAAGAAGGTGTTTCTCTCTGTATCCTCATAATGCACTATCATTTCCTCTGTAAAAATTGACCAAGTAACAATTTTTTTATGGGAGCAAAGCCACTGATACCATACAAATGTATTTTGTTTTGAATGTAAAGTTGCAATGCATACCTTTTTTGTTTTTTTCACATTATTGAGATGAAAATATTGCTCCATATGTAGTATCCATGTTACGACATCCTTGCCATCAAACTTCCTCATATCCATCTTTGGAATATGGTGATTATTCCATCCAAAATTAAAGTTTATGAAATCACAATTAACATTTATTTTTTTCTGATCATGAGTTTCCTCTACTATCTTTTTGACCTTAGGAAACATTTCTTGTATCAACTTTGTCAAACCTTCCATGTCTAATTTTAGATCATTCTTCATGTTTTCCATGTTGTCTTTAATTTTTTCATCGATCTTAGCTTCCACGTATCTTAGTTTCCATGCCAACTTCCACGCCATCCATCTTATCTTCCATGCCTCTCTTCAAACCATCCATCTTAGCTTCCACACCTTTCTTCAAAACTTCCATTCCATTTTTTGTTTCTCTTTGAGAGAGAGAAATTTGGTGCACTTGCTCTTGTAACTTTAATATGTCATGTTGCATTTCTTCATCTTCATGAGTCATAATAGAGCCTTCTGAAGGCTTAATTGGTGTTAAATTATTTTTAGGAGGCATTTTAGAACCCAATACTGATATCTATTCTACAATATGCCCTTGGGATCAATTCAAACTAATTTTTCAAAAAATACTTATGCAATTTGAAAAAAAATACACACCTTTTTCTTGATTTTTAGGATCTTGACATTGAAATTGAATTATCTTTGTGATTTCAGATATTCAATATCTGAAATTAGGTCATGTATTAGCCCTCTTAATCTTCTTTCGAATGCCATGGGTCTGACCTGATTTGGATTCTTCAAGAAAAAGTTGTGCCCAATCTCCCACAATAACCTAATTATGGACTAGTTCCGTAGAGTGGACTTGTACAGTGTGCCACGTGTCATTGGTTCCTCCTTCGGCTCTGAAATTAATACACCTAAAACTATAGTTTGTGTACTTGCAACCACTTTTTATAGAATTCCAATATGATGCTCAGAGAGAGAGAGTTATGACGATTTTCCCATGGTCACCTCTTTGAGATGAAATTTGGGAGCCTGACAAAACCCTAACTTCCACAGATCATATCTTCAAAAATATTGCGAACCAAGATCTGAAATTTTACACGAAGTTCCTCGGGATTTCATCTTCGTGTGATAAAAATTTAAGCTTCTGAACCTTCGTAGAAAAGAAGTTATAGTGAAAATTCCATGATGACCTGTTTGGAGCAGCGAAACCCTAGAATCCAAATCTTTGATACCCAATGTTATGAAACTAGCTCCAAAAATAGAAGAAAAGAGAGATCAACACCTTATAATTCAGCCACTTCAAGGCAGAAACCTCCTTTACATTACATAAATGAACAATTCTTGGATGATACAAATGACAAAACCTCCTTCTATATATAGGAGTCCATGGGGTCACAATATAATCCTAGCCGACCTAACAATAATAATGTAAGGGCACAATAATAAAAATATTGGGGTTACAGGGGTACAACAATAACAATAAGGGGGTTACACTAAACAACAATAGGGGATTACACTAGTAATATAGGGACCTAATAATTTTAAGGAGCAGGGAGTATATCAAGCCAATATTTTTTTCTTTGTAGTGTGCATAAAGCTAATTTAGTAGGTGAATTCGAGGCACAAAAAAAAAGACTAACTTTGTAAATGGTGATTTCATTAGTGAGTGCTATCACACTATTATTGCTGATATTTTCACTACTCTTCCCAATTATTGTACAGTTGACAGGGGTTCCAAGTACCGTACATAATCAAGGGGGAGAGGGGGAGGGAGGGGAGTTGGGGGCGTTGAAGAAATATGCAGAAGTAAACTAGAAATGGTGTGTGGGAAGTGGGCCACCTGGGAAAGGGCGCACTACCTAATTTTCTTGCAATTCTGCTATCACTTAATTGCGCTAGCATAGGGGTAGCCCTGCATCCCTAACTCCTAGGTCAAAAGCATAGGCATGCATACCTACCTTGGTGCATTCGATTTCTGTAGTGTTTTAATTAGTATCCTATGTAATAAGAGGTCCCTTGCTGATAAAAAGGGACATTAATCTAATAAAGGGGTTGGTTGTCTTTTTACCAAAATACACTCTCTCTATCTCTCATTTTTATTTCTTTGTGAACATCTATGTTTTCTTGTTTCATGGGCTCTTCTTCATTCCACATGGATTTGAGGAGAGTCGGTGCACCTTCCTCATGGTAGCACCTGGCCTCTCCCTTTTGAAAAAATCTGCCTTTGAGAGATAAGCTCTCTCTCATATGTGCGTAGTTAGTTCCGCAATTTCACTGTTGTGCACAAAAATATTGTGCACTTGTAGACTTGTTACATTGTCGATTCGCAGACCCTCATGGAAATTAAGGATCAATTGGTACGAGAGCTTGATATCCAAGGGAAAATCGGATCTTGAGATGAGCCATTTTTTTCTATGAGATGAACTAATTCTTAATAACGGTGGACACACAGGTCTCCTAGCCCCTATTAGTTTCAGCCTTTGCAGCCTTCCTCCAGTGATAAAAAATTCTCTTACAAATTGATTTTAAGGTGTCAAGGTCAAATTTTGTCATTTGAGTGAGTCTTCAAGTAAAATTTGGTCACTAGGTATTAGGTCTAGGGTTTTCTTTTACTCTTGTCAAAGTTTTCCAAATGTCAGTCCATGTCACCATTCAGCTGAGTGTACCATCATTCAGAGGGTTTTCATCATCATGTCAGGTTCCAATGGGTCATTTTACACCTTGTTCATGCTTCAGTTGTGCCTAGTTAAGGTTCATTTCCCTCTCTTAGGGTTTTGAAGGTAATTTATCTTGGATGATCAAATCATTAGAAACACTTGTATCCTGATGTTAATACACCTTCCCCTATCCTTAATGTACATTATTAAACACTTCCCATCACTGAGATCCCCCAAATTCCTCATTTTTTCACAAACCCTAGTTTCTTGCTACAACTTGGCAATTTTCTAGGCTAGGCCTGTGTTTTTCCCTTTTGGACCCCTTCACCTCACTCAATATCTTAAATTCCACTTTTCCCTGGTTCCGAACATCCCTCCCTACTTCCCAAGATTTTCTCAAGAATTTCGAAGTCCCTTATCCCCTTCATTTCGCTTCATTTTGACAAATCCTTTGTTCCACATATCGGGATACGTTTTACTCCAATGATGTTTCTAAGAAATAAAAGATGAATTTGGGAAAACCGAGAGAGGTTTTTGTCCAAAATAGTCCAAGGAAGAAACACCTCCTTCACTTTTTACACAGGTGTCATGGTTTTAGAGAAATGTCAAAAATATAGTTTCCTCGGGAGAATTGATGCGCCTCTGAAGTGACCTTGGGAAGATCAAGATTTCTCCTAGCTTGGTTGGCCAAATGATTTTCTTGATGATTCAAATGATAACTAAACACAAATATATTTCCAATTAGCTATCATGAGCTAAATTTGGAGTTGAGGAAGACCTTCAAAAGTTGATTGCAATAGCACTCTGCCTTGAGGCAGCCTCATTTTGCACATTTTGACCAGTCTTGGGAGATTTGATTTTTGATAGGGAAAATGAACTCCAAATTGAAAAGTTCAATTTGGGTTGGAAATCAGACTCAACAAGATTTCCAACAAGCTATCTTTTACCCAATTTTAACACTGGGAAGGCCACCAAAAATCTCTTGCAAAAAGGCACAATGGATTGAGATGGCGCGGCGCATTGGGCAGCCCTCTACAATGCAAAAAATGAACTGGCACGACGCATTGAGATGGCGCGGCGCATTGGGCTAAAAAGCCTGAAATCCATTCAAATATTCCTCCAACGACTCTCAAATTTCTAAATTATTCATTTCTCAAGTAAGTTAACATCCCTCCATGACCAATGAATGAATTTCTCATGGTGCTTATGGTGATTTAATGGATATAAATTGAAACCCTACCTCCTTGCATTTTTTGTCAAAAACAAATTGCATGGGGTTTATGAGTTGTATTTATTTCTGCTAATTCCATTCCTAGCCATTTCTCACTCCCTCACTCCTTCATTCCCTCAATCATTTTCTCCCTCTCTTTACATTCTTATCTACCCATTCCACATTTTCCATATGCCTAATCAACTAACCCTAAATCCCTAATCCCACTATCCCAAACCCTAGTTAAATATCCCCAAACACTAATTGCAATCCCAGACCATAGATGTCATCCCCTAAACCCTTTCATTCCCTAAAATCCTACAGCTAGCATCAAACCCTCCCCTCATCAGTCCCACTCATCCATGGCGCTCAAAAACATGAAGGCAAAACCGACAAGCTGCCAAGAGGAGGAAAATCAAATTGACCACATTTGAGAAAGAAATTAAAAGCTGATCATGAAACTTGGCTTGAAAGGGTTAATATGAATTTTTAGAAAGCTAACAAGGAGAAAAATATGTTGAGGGACATGGCGAATCATTATTGGGCAAGAAATCATGTTGCAAGGCACGAATCACGATCCTGAACGCTAAGTTGAAGAGGGCATTAAAGCGTCGGAAAAGGAAAGAAAGAATTCAGATTTTGGCCAAGGCATACTTGGACCAGCATAGTACATGATGGAGGACACTCAGCCCAAATTTCAAGAAATTTGGGACACATTTTGCAAATTTTGATTTTTTTGGCCTAAACACAGATTTTTCAACTCTACGCATCGCGCCACTTGGTGCGCGCTTATTATCGGGAGCTCCTCTTGGGTAAAACTTTATATTTTTATATTTTTCATGAAAATGTTTGCATTCCTACCCATGTCCAAGTCATTTTGATAGGTTTTTGGCTTCTAGAAGGGTCAAAAACACCCTAAAAATGACCTTTCTGCCCCTTTTTGGACACACAGGAAGCAGTGTTGGGAGAACTTATTTTTGGAGGGTAAAATGAAGACAAAATTCATAAATTCCACTTGTGTTGGAAATTAGATAGGTAGACCTTTCCAAAAAGCCCACTTGGAACTAATTTTGACACCGGGAAGGCCTCCAAAATCAGCTCCAAACTGGCGCGACGCATTGGGGATTTTGGCTCATTTTTTACTCAGTAACTCTGTTTTTCACCTAGTTTTGGCCAGTTTGACTTTATTAATTCCAAATGTAAAACTATTGATGTAATTTGATGTAATTTTATGGGTTTTGATGTAATTTTTTCAAATTTTTACTCATGGAAGTAGATTCATCCATCAAAAGGTGAATTGCAACTGAATGAATCAGTTTCCTATGTTATAGAGGCAAGTTGTTCCACTGCCTATTTTCCAGTTCTTGGTTTGGATCTTGTTGAAACATTTCCTAAAATAGTGAGCTCGACCACTAGAGGCTAGGGATGAGTTATTCTTCTCTATATCTTGTAGTTTTCTAGTCATTTTCCTGGTTGGACACTTGGGATTGCTTTGAGCATCATTGTACATTCATCTCTGTAGTTTGGCAAAGGAATAGACCAGGGTTTGCAGCACTCCTTGGGATTCATGTGCCTCTTTGTTTTTATGATGTGTTTCTCTCTATTAATGTAAGTTTACTGGTGTTTTATGTGTATCATTTTCCCTCTTATTTCTTCTCAAGTTAAACAAAGAAGGATAAAGGTGGAATTCATTAAAATTTGTAGTGCTCTACATAGGGTTTGTTTATTTTTCTATGTTTTCAACTGTTTGAAGAGGATTCCTGAAATTTTCTTGCCCTATTAAACTCCTCATCGGTCTGAGCTATCCATTTCATTCAAAATTGAAGTGTCAAAACAATTGCCTACCTTGCCCCATTCAGATCTCTGCAAAAACTAGGCCTCATTCCCCAGACCCAAAATCTGTCTTTCCCTTTGATCTAACAAACACCCTCAAAATCAAATCAAACTCTCTTACATATATACCTAGCCTAAAATCAGCCTTTATTCAAATTCATCTCAAGCCTCACTGAATATTTTGCTGAGATTGACAAGGAGAGAGCCCTCTCCTGATCTAGTAGGGCTAGCTACCAGGTTAAGAGTGGTTTGATGTTACCCTAGACTCTGCCTTCCTCAACCTGAGGTGGCTTTAGGCCATAACATAGTGGCGACTATACTGGGGAACACAAAATTATTTCTTGTTAGTGTTATTCATTTTATAAACTACAGACGGAGCCTGAATTTAGCCAGGTAGCCTTCGAAACGCTCTTGATTTGCATTAGCGAAAGTAGATAAACACTGCTTCAATCAATCTCCGGTCTAGTTTATGAATTAAACATCTGGTTTCCTCAATAAGATCTAATCAAGTTCAGATATGATTGTTGATGGTGGACAATGATCAGACACCGCAAGGTTGAAATCATTCGCCTGATGACTCTAAATCAGTTTCGAGATCAGATCCAAGGACTCCACTGGAGGATGAACCTGACTAGCAGAGACATGAAAGGACAATATGGAAAGATCAGGTATTCAAGTTGGAATTTCATCCAAGACACTTTGTTTTTTGTCGTAAATTATTTATTCTCTTTTCCCGAGAAAGTCAAGAAGGCTTTGAAAAGTATATTGTGTTTGAGAAAAGATCCTCGGCCTGCATTTGATTCCTTCCCCTTGAAGATTGTAAATACCAAAAATTTGCATGCTTTTGAGCTTGATCAAGACCTTCCTTCAGAATCTTGTGATGACCATCTTCAAACTAATGAACCTCAAGAGACCAAGACTGATTCTGCAGCATTTGTACATACCCCTATACCTTGTAAAATTCCAGATCGATACAAGCCTCTGATTTTACCTCCTATATCCCATGCTTTCCCTAAAAATCATGACCTATATCTACCAAGATTTGATGGTGAACGCAACAACATCACTGCTGAGAGACATGTTCTAAAATTTGAGTCTTTTCTTGACCTTTTTGAAGTTGATGAAGAGGATGTCAGTATTAGGCTTTTTGTTCTTTCTTTGCAAGGCAAAGTCAAGAGTTGGTTCAAAACCCTGCCTGATGCGAGCATCTCAGATTTCCAGCAGTTCGTCAAAGTTTTCCTCGACAGGTGGGTGATCAGACAGAACCCTTTCTTGATTATAGAAGAGTATAACTAGCTGAAAAGACAGCCAGGGGAGACAGTACAACAATTTTCTGCCAGATTTAACCAAGTTTAGTATTTGATGCCAGTTAATATAAGGCCTCCTCCTGGATTTTCTCTCTTGCACTACCGAGGTGCCTTTGATCCGGAAATGGAGTTTCAGCTGAGAGAAAGGAATCTTGCAACACTTGAAGAGATGCATAACAGTGTAGTAGATGTAGAGGCTAATTTGCTGATCCGAAGGGCAAAGTTGAAGGAAGAAGAGATGAAAAACATAGATCTGGAGAAATCAACATCTCTAGAGGTAAAGCTTGAAATTTTGGTAAGTGCAGTGGAAGAGATGATGCAGAGGATCATCTAATGTTCAAGCCCATGGCTCGATGATTGAAGAAGAACAATTTGCTGATCCAAAACATTTTGTTTCTTATCCCAGTTGTCACAGATCTGATAATGATTGTTTTGTAGATCATCTTGGAGAAGAGAGATCTGTTGATTTGACATGTATGTTTGATGATGTGTTTTATACTGATGATTTGTTTAAGTTTGATCAGTATGATGATGATTATGTTCTCCAAACAGAAGCTAATATTATAGACAAATCAGTAGCTAGTTTGTGGAAGGAGGAAGTTCACTTTTAGCAGTTCGAATACAATGTTCAACCATCACATATCAGCTATGGAAATGACGAGGAAAGTGCAAAAAATTTTGAAGTAAGTGAAGGATATTTGCCTTTTTGTTTTGACTCGTTTTAGATCATCAGAGACAACTTTCATGCAATCCGAAATCAACTGTCGACAAGTCTTGATCTGGACCATTTTGAGGGAAATGAAAACCTTATTCAAGACTTCTCATATCCAGATTTGTAGCCCCCGAATTCCATTGATTGTCAAGTTGCAGATGAAGACTTGGAAGTTGGCACATATGATCAAATGATACAAGATGACTCCGTACCATTTTTTTTGTAATCATTTCAGTTTTTGAAGGGTAAATTTCATAGTAAATATTCAAATGAGCAACTTGTAGAAAATCATGTAATCTCATCAGAAACAATAGAAAATGGGTTGCAACACTATTTTCAAGTTTTTCACGATTGAATAGCTGATGTGTTGGATGATGTCTATAGTCAAAGCCTTTCTCCATTGACTATATGTAAGCTTGAAACGTGTACTGATACAAAATCGATCCGGCAGTCGGTCTCTTTGTCATTTTCAGCAAGAGTCTCATCACAAAGCTCAAAAAAAAGTTTGCATTCATGGTATGAGGAGAAGAGACTTAATCCATTGGATGAGCTAAGTCCCAGTGTGCATGAACTTCAAGATCCTTATGCAGTGTTTTTGGAGGCGGATGGAGAATCCATAGTATTCAATGGATATGTTCACAAGTTTTCATGGGAGTTGCCTTTTGGTAGTTCTCTCTTGTTGTTCATAAGCGAGCACTTGTGGAGAATCCAAACAACAGCCAGAATACTTACTTGGTTGTATTGGTTGTTTCATTTCACTTGATCAGGTGATGAATGAAATTGTTAGAGTAGGTTGTATTGAATAAGCTTCATATTGAGCATATTTTCCAGTTTGTCGGTTGCATTTAAGTATCAAGTCAGTTTTTAGTTGAGTGAGAGTCAATTTGTGTCGTCAAGTCATTAGTTTTCATTCATGCATTTCAGCTTGAGTTTTTGACTCCATTGCCCAATGGATGAAGGCACTATCTGCTTTCCAAAGATCTGTAGTTCTTGGCACCTCCAAGGAGCTACCATCCCCATTGGAGCCAATGTTAGTGTCAGTATTTTCAGCCTTCCTCCAGTGATCAAAAATTCTCTTACAAAGTGATTTTAAGGTGTCAAGGTCAAATTTTTTCATTTCAGTGAGTCTTCAAGTAAAATTTGGTCACTAGGTATTAGGTCTAGGGTTTTCTTTTACTCCTGTCAAAGTTTTCCAAATGTCGGTCCATGTCACCATTCAGCTGAGTGTACCATCATTCAGAGGGTTTTCATCATCATGTCAGGTTCTAATGGGTCATTTTACACCTTGTTCATGCTTCAGTTGTGCCTAGGTAAGGTTCATTTCCTTCTCTTAGGGTTTTGAAGGTAATTTCTCTTGGATAGTCAAATCATCAGCAAAAATTTTATCCTGATGTTCATACACCTTCCCCTATCCTTAATGTACCTTATTAAACACTTCCCATCACTGATATCCCCCAAATTTCTCATTTTCGCACAAACCCTAGTTTCTTTCTACAACTTGGCAATTTTCTAGGCTAGGCCTGTGTTTTTCCCTTTTGGACCCGTTCCCCTCACTAAATATCTGAAATTCCACTTTTCCCTGCTTCCTAACATCCCTCCCTACTTCCCAACATTTTCTCAAGAATTTATAAGTCCCTTATCCCTTCATTTCACTTCATTTTGACAAATCCCTTGTTCCACATATCGAGATAGGTTTTTCTCCAATGATGTTTTTGAGCAATAAAAGATGAATTTGGGAAAAATGAGAGAGGTTTTTGTCCAAAATAGGCCAAGGAAGAAAAACCTCCTTCACGTTTTACACAGGTGTCATGGTTTTAGAGAAATGTCAAAAATACATTTGCCTCAGGAGAATTGATGCGCCTCTGAAGCGACCTTGGGAAGATCAAGATTTCTCCTAGCTTGTTTAGCCAAATAACTTGGTTGATGAGTTAAATAATAACTAGACACAAATAGATTTGAAATGAGCTATCATGAGCTAAATTTGGAGTTGAGGAAGACTTCAAAAGTTGATTGCAACGGCACTCTGCCTTGAGGCAACCTCATTTTGCACATTTTGACCAGTCTTGGGAGATTTCATTTTTGACAGGGAAAATGAACTCAAAATTGAAAAATTCTAGTTGAGCTGGAAAGTATACTCAACAAGATTTCCAACAAGCTATTCTATGCCCAATTTTTACATCAAGAAGGTCTCCAAAAGTCTCTTGCAAAAAGGCACGATGCATTGAGATGGCGTGGCGCATTGGGCAACCCTCTACATTGCAAAAAATGAACTGGCGCGACGCATTGAGATGGCACGACGCATTGGGAAAAAAATACTAAAATCCATTCAAATATTCCTCCAAATTCTCTCAAATTGCTAAATTATTCATTTCTCAAGTAAGTTAACATCCCTCCATGACCAATGAATGAATTTCTCATGGTGCTTATGGTGATTTAATGGATATAAATTAAAACCCTACCTCCTTGCATGTTTTGTCAAAAAAAAATTGCATAGGTTTTATGAGTTGTATTTCTTGCTGCTAATTCCACTCCTAGCCATTTCTCACTCCCACACTCCTTCATTCCCTCAATAATTTTCTCCCTCTCTTTACATTCTCATCTACCCATTCCACATTTCCCATATCCCTAATCAACTAACCCTAAATCCCTAATCCCACTATCCCAAACCCTAGTTAAATATCCCCAAACACTAATTTCCATCCCAAACCCTATATGTCATCCCCTAAACCCTTTCATTCCCTAAAATCCTATAGCTAGCATCAAACCCTCCCCTCATTAGTCCCACTCATCCATGGCGCTCAAAAACATGAAGGCAAAACCGGCAAGCTGCCAAGAGGAGGAAAATCAAATTGACCACATTTGAGCAAGAAATTCAAAGCTGATCGCAAAACTTGGCTTGAAATGGTAAATATGCATTTTGAGAAAGCTATCAAGGATAAAAATATGTTGAGGCACATTGCGAATCATTATTGGGCAAGAAATCATGTTGCAAGGCATGAATCGAGATCCTGAAGGGTAAGTTGAAGAGGGCATTAAAGCATCGGAAAAGGAAATATAGACTTCAGATTTTGGCCAAGGCTTCCTTGTCCAAGCATAGTACATGATGGAGGACATTCAGCCCAAATTTCAAGAAATTTGTGACACATTTTGCAAATTTTGATTTTTTTGGCCTAAACACAGTTTTTTCAACTCTACGCGTTGCACCACTTGGAGCTAGCTTATGATTGGGAGCTCCTCTTAGGTAAAAATTTATATTTTTTGATTTTTCATGAAAATTTATGCATTAATACCCATGGCCAAGAGATTTTGACAGGTTTTGGGCTTCCATAAGGGTCAAAAACACCCTAAAAATGACCTTTCTGCCCCTTTTTGGACACACAGGAAGCAGTGTTGGGAGAACTCATTTTTGGAGGGGAATATGAAGACCAAATTACGAAATTCTACTTGTGTTGGAAAGTAGACATGCATACCTTTCCAAAAATCCCATTTGGAGCTAATTTGGACACCGGGAAGGCCTCCAAAATCAGCTCCAAACTACCACGACGCATAGAGAAATCAGGCGCGGTGCATTGGGGATTTTGGCTCATTTTTGACTCAATAACTCTATTTTTCACTTAGTTTTGGCCAGTTTGAATTTCTTACTTCCACATGTAAAAATCTTGATGTAATTTGATGTAATTTTATGGGTTTTGATGTAATTTTGTCAAATTTTTACTCATGGAAGTATATTCATCCATCAAAAGGTGAATTGCAACTGAATGAATCAGTTTCCTATCTTATAGAGGCAAGATGTCCCACTGCCTATTTTCCAGTTCTTAGTTTAGATCTTGTTGAAACAGCTCCTAAACTAGTGAGCTTGACCCCTAGAGGCTAGGGATGAGTTATGCTTGTCTATATATTGTATTTTTTCAGTCATTTTCCTAATTGGACACTTGGGATTGCTTTGAGCATCATTGTACATTCATCTCTGCAGTTTGGCAAAGGAATAGACAAGGGTTTGCAGCACTCGTTGGGATTCATGTGGCTCTTTGTTTTGATGATGTATTTCTCTCTGTTAATGTAAGTTTACTAGTGTTTTATGTGTATCATTTTCCCTCTTATTTCTTCTCAAGTTAAACAAAGAAGGATAAAGGTGGAATTCATTAAAATTTGTAGTGCTCTACCTAGGGTTTGTTTATTTTTCTATGTTTTCAACTATTTGAAGAGGATTCCTGAAATTTTCTTGCCCTCTTCAACTCCTCACTGGTCTGATCTATCCATTTCATTCAAAATTGAAGTGTCAAAACAATTTCCTACCTTGCTCCATTCAGATCTCTGCAAAAACTAGGCCTAATTCCCCAGACCCAAAAACTCCCTTTCCCTTTGATCCAAAAAACACCCTCAAAATAAAATCAAACTCTCTTACATATATACCTAGCCTAAAATCAGCATTTATTGAAAGTCATCTCAAGCCTCACTGATTATTTTGCTGAGATTGGCAAGGAGAGAGCCCTCTCTCGATCTGGTAGGGCTAGCTACCAAGTTAAGCGTGGTTTGATGTTACCCTAGACTCTGCCTTCCTCAGCCTGAGGTGGATTTAGGCCATAATAGCCCCAACAGTGCACAAACCTCCACCGCATAGAGAGGAGGTGCACAAATCTACTTTCCACAAATCTCTCCCTCTTGATCATCTCACAGATCATGTAAGCCCGCCTTCCACATATCTTTCGCTCCAAGATGCCTCCTCGAAGAGATCCCTTGGCAGTGGAATCCAACTCCAATAATTCAAATCCCGTGCAAGAACTTGCCTATGTTCTTAATGAATTTATCAAAATGCAACAACCAACTACTCCAGAAACCTTGCATTTGGATACTTGAATCTAGCTCGCTAATTTTTCTGGGCAAAGAAATGGAGAAATGGTGGGTTCATGGATCCATAGCCTTTCCACCTATTTCAAAAATTTCCCAAGCCTCACCGAAGAGCAAAATATTCAGATGGTTGTCTTGAAATTGGAAGGCCTTTCCCAAACATGTTGGGATATAAAGCAAGAAAAAACCACATTCTTGGTTGAGCTTGGAGAATGCCCAGGGCCCACTACCTCTCCCTCAATCCAAAGTTGGGCTCAACTTTGTGAAGCATTAAGAAACTATTTTTACCCACTCGTGTACGTACAATATTTATGAATCCGATGGCATGAGCTCCGCAAACTCCCTACACAAGGAGTGCAAGCCTACATCAACTACTTCTCCAAGATGTGCCTATTGCTCCACATTCTAGATCCGGAAGAAGTATTAATACGCAAGTTTATGGTTGGCTTATTGCTTCAACTCCGTAGAGAGGTAGAATTGTTTGAAAATAAGACTTTAGACAAAAATTTTCAAAGAGCTCTGGCCATCGAAAAGAAGCTCGCTCCTAGGGGTGGTCCTCCTCGGTCCTGCCCCACTTCATACATCCTCGTTCTCTGAATCCTAATACCAACACACCGTGGTGTTACTTCCACAATACTACCTCCCACAGTACTTCTGATTGTCGATTTATCAAATTTGTGAAAACCAATAAAACCTTACTCACGGAGTCTACTACTTCCCAATCAGTTAACGACAATGAGGATGTTTCCCTTGAAAAACCCACCACCCTAGATCCCTCTTTGATCTCAATTACCGCTGAAGAGCCAAAATCATTAAACCTATTCACACACAACTACCAAATCAAAAACTCATTGGCTTTACTGATCATGGACAATGGTAGCCAGAAACATTTGGTGTCTCAAGGATTAGTTAACTTCTTTCATTTGGTCAATAATCCACACCCAAAACCCTCTCATCTTGGATGGGTTAAAAAGGATGGTTCTCGCTTATTGGTATCCTAACATTTCCTAATCACCTTTTCCATAGGCCCATTTAAATACAATGTCCTTTTTGACGTCTCGTCATTGGACTATTGTGACTTACTTCTAGGCATCCCCTACCAAGCTGAAAGAGATGCCATTTATATGGCTAAATCCCCCAAGTATATCCTCACGGCAACAAAATCCAAACCCACTTCTACCACATATCAAATCCCTCATGTCCATTTGAATCAATGTGTCTCTCTCTCTGTTTGGTGTGCCTCGTACCACCCAAAAATACTACACATCTGGTTCTCGAACCAACGACTCCTCTCCTTCACGAATTCGCTGATGTTTTCAAACCTCCTATGGGCCTTCCCCCATCTCGCCATATCAACCATTATATTCAACTCATTCTAGGCTCAGCTCTACCTAATGCACCAACTTACAGGTTAGCCCCAAAAGAATCATAGGAAATGGAGAGGCAATTGATAGACCTCATTAACTCCGACCACATTGAACCATCCTCTTCTCCCTGTGCTTCCACTGCCTTTGTAATCCCAAAACAAGAAACCTCAGAAATGCACCTTGTCACTGATTACTAAGCCCTTAACAAATCCATAGTAAAGAAATGTTACCCCCTACCTCGGATTGAGGAGTTACTTGACACCCTCCAAGGAGCTAAGTGGTTCACTAAATTGGATTTGACAGGAGGATATCATCAGGTTTGAATGAACGCTGATGATGTGTGGAAGATAGCTTTCAAGACCCAATTTTGTCTTTATGAATGCAAGGTCATTCCATTCGGCCCGACTAATGCACCAACAACATTCTTGTGACTCATCAATGATATTTTCAGGTGAAATTTGGGTTGCATTGTTGTCATTTACTTAGATGACATTTTCATCTTCCATAAGACATGGGACTCCCACATGCAACATGTCCATCAAGTTCTCCAAATCCTCAGAGAGCACAAGTTACAAGTCAAGGAGAAGAATTCCTATTTTGGCCAGCGTTTAGTTCCTTACCTTGGCTTTGTGGTCAACTCAGAAGGTATTCAACTAGATCCATCTCGCATCCAAGCCTTGCAACAATGGCCACAACCTTCTTCAGCCAATGAGCTCAAAATTTTCCTAGGTGGTATTAATTTTTACCGTAAGTTTATTCTTCATTTTTCTCAGATCTCTCATCCTTTTAATCATCTCTCTAATATTCATTCTACATTTATTTGGACTAACAAGGCTACCGACTATTTTCTTCATCTCAAGGAGGCACTATTCTCATCTCCAGTGTTGTGCCTGCCCGACCTCTCTCATCCATTTGAGGTTGAGTCAGATGCCTCACAGTATGCTATTGGTGCCATACTTAAATAGGGAGGACACCCCATTTCTTATCACTCAAAATCTATTTCCGAGGCCAAGAAGAATTATATTACTTATGACATAGAATTTTACTGCCTGGTCCATGCTCTCAAGCAATGGCGCCAATATTTGTTGGGAAAAGAGACTATTATTCACATAGGCCATCATCCATTAATCTTCATCAACTCAAATTCTAAGCTTTAGTAACAAAGGCATCTTAAATGGGCCTCCTACATTCAACAGTTTCATTTGGTAATCAAATCAAAGAAGGGCACTTCTAACAAAATTGCAGATTTAATCAGCAGGCCACCCATGCGAATCCTCCCAATTCTAGAAGTGCGTTGTGCTAATTATGATTCATGGAAATCATAGTATTCTACCGATACGAACTTTTAAGAGGTTTTGGTTGCCTTACATAGTCCCACATTTATCAATAAAAATCCCTTCTCGGACGACACCATACGGGATGATTAGCTCTACAAATTCAATTTACTTTGTGTCCCACACTTAGACGATCGCCTCTTGCTCATTCGAGAAGCTCATGCATCAACCTATGGTGGCCACTTTTGTACCAAAAATACATTCCAACACCTCCAACAAAATTTCTATTGGCCTTCTATGCAACCTCAAGTTTCAAAATTAATCATAACCTGCGCCTTGTGTTCTCAGGAAAAACCATCCAATAGAAAGAATGGCTTATATCAGCCTCTGCCTCTCCCTTCGTGGCCTTGGGAATCAATATCTATGGATTTCTTAAGTGGAAAACCCACCAACCAAAAGAAACATGATGAAATATGGGTATTATTATGTCTTTTTAGAAAAATAGTTCATTTTATTCCCTACATAAAGAAAACTACATCAGTTCAAACAACAGAATTGTATTTCCAACATGTCTGGCCAGATTTTGGCCTACCGAGAAACATCATCTCAAATCGAGACTCACGCTTCCTCAACACCTTCTGGAATACCATCTCGACACTACTTTGGTGTCAACTAAAGTTCTCTACTGCCTTCCATCCTCAAACGGATGGCCAAACAAAGGTGGTCAACCGAGTATTGGTCCATGCTCTCCATACTCATTTTGGGCATAATAAACAATGGGACAACTATTTACACATTCTGCAGCATAGCTACAAAAAGGCCACACATTATTCTACTCATTTCTCTCCTTTTGAAGTATGTTTGGGCTTCCAACCAGCAGTCCCAACCGAGCTTCCCCTCACTTTGGGACCCCAAGGTACCATGCACCATCAAAAAGAGAAACACTCATCACACCAGTTTCTTCAACAACTTACACAACAACACATTTCTGTAACAAAAAAGGCATATAAAAAAGGCATGAAAAACAAAGGAACTCCATGTGCTTTCAACCAGGAAAAAGATTATGGTTACATTTGGATAAGAAACACTTCAAAGGACATCATCATTAACTTCTTCCAATCTGATATGGCCTTTATACCATTTTAGAACAGATTGGGGAGAATTCCTATCGATTAGACCTTCCCCCTCAGCTTGGAATACACAATGTCATTAATTTCAATAATCTAAAGTTGTTTGACCCTCCCCTCTTGGAGGAACCAGTCACACTTACTCATCTAGTGGACAACGTCTTGGAATTCCAACTCTCGTTGTCAAAAGACACATTATTGGACACAAGGACTCGTTCTACCGAACACCTGAGCTACACCTCCTACCTTGTGGCATAGCAAGGATAAAATTCAGCTTAAGAAAAGTGGATGATAGCAGAAGTGATCAACTGTCTCTATCCTCATATTCGCATGGAAGGTGGGACTCTTCCAAATCTAAACATGGAGGAATTGGTCCACCTGGGAGAGGGTGCGCTACCTAATTTTATTACAGGCTTGTTATCACTTAATTACACTAGCATAGGGGCAAACCTGCATCCCTAATGCCTAGGTCAAAGGCATATAAATGTATACCTACCTCAACGCATTCAATTTATGAAGTGTTTTAAATAGTATCCTATGTAATAAGAGGCCCCTTGCTGATAAAAAGGGACAAAAATCTAATAAAGGGGTTGGTTGTCATTTTACCCAAATACGCTCTCTCTATCTCTCATTTTTATTGCTGCCTGAACATCTGTGTTTGCTTGTTTTGTGGGTTCCTCTTCATTCCACATGGATCTGAGGAGAGTCAGTGAACCTTCCTCGTGGTAGCATCTGGCTTCTCGCGTTTGAGCAAATATGCCTCTAAGAGATAAACTCTCTCTCGTATCTGTGTAGTTAGTTTCACAATTTCATTATTGTTCATAGACCTATTGCGCACTTGCATATTTGTTATATTGTCGATTCACAAATCCCCATAGAAATTACGGACCAGGAAGTGTTGGAGAATGGGTATGTGGAGAAATTGTGTGTGGAGAAGGGGTATTTTCAAATATAAGGGAGTGCAGAGAAGCACTTCGCATGGTAAAAACTTGTATTCCACCTCTGCACTCCGCAACTGAAAACGTTCACTTCCCATTCTTAGTCCACACTTCCCGCTCTTTCTGCACACTCTTTCTCCTTCCTACACATATATGATCAACCCCCCACCTCCCACCTTAGTTGTTTAACCTCCAATACTAAGATTCATAATTACAGTTGCAATTGGTAATTCATTAAATCTAGGATTATGCACATTGAAATATTTGCACCCAAAATAATCTATCTTCACATATCCCAATGAAATTGGATAAATAGGTGAATCTATGTGAACATGTCTTTCATTATGTGAAATTTGAAGGTTCTAACGAAAGTTATGCAAAGGCATATTTCATTGTGTGGAATAAAAATATTTGAAAGTGTAAATAACAATATATTGAGGAAATGCAAGCCCCGTAGAAAGAATCATGGCCTTAATTAATTAATTACCGGTAGAGGTGAGGACTATGCTACATTTCATACATTACTCTTATTATTATTTAGACTTATGATATAATTTATATGGGAATATATATTTCATTGGCAGTGGTGATATACGTACCTTACCAGTCCATATTTTTTTTTGTGGATGCTTCTTTATTCCGCTACATAAATCATACCATTATTGTTATACATTTTTTAGCTATACCTTCATCCCATATTTTTCTCTTTTTTAATTACAAATAATACTTCTAATATATATTAATTCTAAATAACATCACCAACTATGAAAATAATATTTTTTGAATATTTGAAATAGACCTTAAATTAATAACGTATACTCTTCTTTACTAATCATTTAATTTATATTTTTTCCTTATAACTAATGGAATAATGGTGGATATATATTTTTGGAATCTTCGATGGTATTTATCTGCAAAAAAAAACCGGTGGACAATTGTCCTTGGACCTCTACCTTCATCTTACTTATTCTTAATGGTGTTGGAAGCCGCCAACAGGGAAAGGGGTTTCCTTGATTTGAAGTCCCAATTAGATCCCACATGATTTGGAGTAGGAACCCCAATCAGAATACGGTCAGTTGTCGAGATGGTGGGTTTTAATAGTTCCATCACATCAAAATGGAAAAGAGTGAGCCCCTTAGAATCATGTAATAGAAATTAGATTAAAAGGACTCATGAGTGGTAAAATAATCATAAATTAATCTACAAAATAGTTCACAAGACACCCATGATCGAAATAACATAACAACACACATTCAACAGGATTATTACTAAGGTAAACAAAATAGTTTATAAGAGTTAACGTAAATGAAATAACACATATCACAAACATAACATGAATAGTCTTACTACATCCACGACATATGCATGAAGACATGCCAACTACGATATTTTATTAAAAGTGAATGTTCTAAACATACATTTACAATTGACAAACCACTAGCCCCAATAGTGGAACATTAATCCAACACTTTCTTCTCCAAAATAAAATAATCCTTCTATGCAAAAATGGAGAAGCTAAGGCTCTCAACAATACTCCCAAGCTTATGATCCTAAGCCCAAAATCCCCTTACAGGAGTTATGAGGGTATATTTATAACATATGAGATGACTATCCATCTTCCATTGCGACTCTTGGCCTTCCCTCATGACCTTTTGAATTCTTTTGTCTTTTTATTAACTAGTGTCCTTTCATATTCCATAATTGACACTTGGAGTTCTACTTACAAATTTATTTCAAATAAATTATTACAAATACCCATACAATAAAAAATTGAGTAGAGTCTAATAAAACAAGCCCAATAAGACAAAACAATGTATAAAGCTTGAATTTGGGGAAACTCTATCTCAACAACTTCAACATGTAGATATTTGGTCATATAGTGATGAAAATATTTTTATTGTGCAATGATTTACTCAAACTTTGCGATGGGATCAATGTTATGAATATTTTATTAATTATTAGTTAGATATAGTTATGTTAGGTTTTATTAACTGAAAGGGCATGATCAAAGATCATGCCTCTTCACCAAGGGACACCTTGAGGCTATATTTAAAGCCTAGGCGATCCCTCATTGTAATCATCTCTTATCTTCATCATTAATAATATATATTTATCAAGTTTACCAGAGTTTTTACACTCCATTGGTATCAAAGCCATCGCTCTTCGGGATCTGTGCGATCACCCAGGAATTACAGAATTCCAGAATTGCAGATTTTTTCAAGGCTTGTGGACAATATTATTTTTAAAAGGAAATTTGTAGCCATCTCCTCTCTCCTCTCATATCTGAACTGTCCCTCACTCCCGCTTTGTGTTTACCCAATCCCCTCACATAAATTTTTTTTTATAAAACAGTCAACGCATTACACCCTCCCCCTCACATATCTCACTACACAGCCGCTTACACACCCTCCCCCTCCATTAGTGATTATCACTAACCTGCACATCGAATTATTCAAACTTGCAACACAGTGTTGTGCGTTTTACAGTGACGATTCACACAAGCGGTAACAACGCCGAGTTCTGGTGTAATTTCGATAGGTGATACCGGGTGTGACGGGCTGCTATGAGACAATAAGCGGGGGTGATAAATGAAACAGTGGAAAATTCTGTCGGTTAGTCAAACGTTGTGACTTGCCACAGGTCACGAAAACTTACACCTGTCACAACCGAGTTTGAGCCCCATCCAAGTTGAGTGTCAGTTACAGTTTTGCCTTTCGTTTTAACACTGCAATAGAGTCACTACACCAGGTTGTCCACACTGCCACCGTCTCTGTCTGCACTACCCTCCGCATCCACACCTTGTTCATTCCGCTGCCCCACGTCCAAACAGCCGCCATCCATACTCGACGACGTCACTGCACGTCCACGCGGAAGATTCAAATCAAAATCGATTTATTTAATTATGAACCATCATGTCATTTGGGGTCGGAAGATTCAAATCAAAATCGATTTATTTAACTCATAAGAAAATAGTGTGACACGGGCACATTGTCACGGAACAATTTTCACGGAACATTGTCTCCCGCGGTCAAACGCCACACTGCACCGCCGTCTTTTCCTGTAGGTTAAGCGGACGGATTCACCACCAGCAGTCAACCAATTGGTAAATCGTGAAACAGATTAACGTTAATTCAATTGCGGGTCAGGAATCGATTTCTGGTTATAAAAATCGGGCAGGTTAACTGGCCATCGTGGCAGTCGTATGCTATTACAGTCAACGTGGTGCGGTGAGCGTGGAATTTACGTTTAAAAAAAAATTCGTGAAACAGTGTGTCGTTTTAAAACAGAACGGCACATTTTTAAAAAAACACGATTTTTTTAATTATATATAAAATATATATTATATAATTTAATTGATAATTATATATATATATTATAATTATATAGTTCATTTATATATTATATAATTTCCATTTAATAATTATATATATATATAATAATTATATATATTATATAATTTTTAATTAAAAATTATATATATATAATAATTATATAGTTTTAAAAAAAAAATTATTATTAATTAATTAATTAATTAAATATTAATTAATTAATTTTAAAGAAAAAAGAGGAGAAACTGGCAGAAAAATACTCTCCACCTCATACGCGTTCAATGTCGTCGTCAATGTCAATGGCTGAATTCCAGAAAAAATTGGTTGATCTCGAGAAACAGATCACTAATAGTTCCGAAGAATTCGGGAAAAGATTAGTCGATCTGGAAGGTACAGTTGCAGGGCATTCCAACGACATAAAAAAGGTTCATGACACAACAAATCGAATAGAAAGACAAATGTGGCTAAATCATCACGAGGCCACAGAAAATCTTAACGAAGCAATGAACAAGATGACAGAGCATGGCGAAGTAATGAACAATATGACAATACTCTTCAATAAGCTAAATGATAAAATAGATAAGTTAAGTCAGACACAATCCCCAACATCTCCTAACAGGGAACCAAATCAACAAAACAATTCCACAGATTCAGGGAACTCGGAAGAGCATCAAGAAAAAACCGATTCCCCACATCATCAAGAAGATAGTAATGCAGATTTTCAAAATAAGCAGCTCTGGAATGCATTCGCTAATCAATATCCCCTTCTTGTTCCACCATTAGCATATCAGCGCAAAGCCAAGATCGACCTACCCAAATTTGATGGTAATGAAAAGAATAACATTGCATGGCTTAATAAAGCGGAAGAATATTTTGAGATTTATGACATTACTAGTGATGATGAAAAAATTAAACATGCTTCCATGAAAATGGAAGGAGAAGCATATAATTGGTATATGTGGTGGAAAAAGACGATGCTCGCTATCAGTTGGAGGAAATTTAAGGATGCATTCTTCAAAAGGTTTCAAGGCATAAAAGAAGAAAAGTTCTTTTCAACGTTTATCAAATTACGCCAAAAAGGAGATGTGGATGAGTACACGCGAGAATGGGAGACCTTGGCAACACGAGTACCTGGATTGTCGGAATCTCGTCTAATCCAATCTTACATCTTAGGACTTAAAATCCACATACGGGAAGAGCTAGAACTACATGAAATCACGTCCGTAGAAGTAGCAAGGCAAAAAGCAAAAGCTGCTGAAAAGAAATTTGAAAGATTATCAAAACCAGAAAAAGTATATTCGAGACGACGGTTTCCTCAATCTGAAAATGTAGATGACAAAAAATATGTCCCTGTCCATCTTCGTGAAGAAGAAAAATCTAGTTTGGAAAAACAAAGAATGTGAGAGGGCAAGTGCAAACGTTGCGGTGAAAACTGGGACCCTAAGCACAGATGTGCTAATGGAAAAGCGAAAAATCTATACAGTTGTGAAGCAACTAACGACGCTAACAGTACTGATTCGTGTATAGAAGGGTTAGAAGACAACTTAGAGTTCTCTCTAGAAGTGGATGGCGAAACTATTCCGCAAGTGTCATTATCAGCTATGACAGGCATATTACAACCTCAAACCCTAAGGTTAAGAGGACATATTAAGAAAAAAAAATTAATGGTTCTAATAGACACAGGCAGCATGCACAATTTTCTAGATTCAGCCATGGCCAAAAGACTCAACCTCTTTACTTTTCCAATGCCTAATATGAAGGTAATGGTGGCCGATGGTAAGAAGATTGAACAAGTAGGAAAATGCCATAAAGTCAAATTGCAGATTAAAGACTTTCATTTAGAATCTCCATTCTACACCGTTCCATTACGAGGAGTAGATGTGGTCTTAGGAATTCAATGGCTACGAACTCTAGGTACTTATTCTGCCAACCATCAGAAGCAGTTTATAAATTTTAAGTGGAAAGCGCAGAAATACAAGTTGTATGGATTCCAAGCCCCAGAAAATCAAGTCGTATCTTCCTCTCTGATGACGAAGATGATTCAAATAGGAGCGCCAACATCTACAGTACAATGTCATCAGTTAGAAATGTTATCTTCAAAAGAGAGCCACGACGAGTCACCAAAAGTCAAGATAGGATCCGACCCTGTCGATATCAGATATTTTCACTATCCAGATCAACAAAAGGTTCAACTCGAGAATATGCTCCACGATCTTTTTAAAATGTGGGAAGCAAGAGCCCGCCGCTCAAGAAACCCAGGCGTTCGTCAACATTGTCCATCGTTACATATGCTTTGAGGACAAAGCATCTTAAGAGAGGGGCAATGTTATGAATATTTTATTAATTATTAGTTAGATATAGTTATGTTAGGTTTTATTAACTGAAAGGGCATGATCAAAGATCATGCCTCTTCACCAAGGGACACCTTGAGGCTATATTTAAAGCCTAGGTGATCCCTCATTGTAATCATCTCTTATCTTCATCATTAATAATATATATTTATCAAGTTTACCAGAGTTTTTACACTCCAATCAAGTGGAAGGTAGACTCTAGCCTCCATTGCATCTAGGTATACTTTTTGGAGCCAGTTTGTGTTTTCTTATAAAACAAGAGCAACATGGTGTTGATCTTGGTAGGGCCACCAATATACTTATGCATATCATTTCTGTTGACTTCCAGGTCCCCTTTGGTGGTGATCTGCTTGAACTATACCAAGTATTCTTCAACTTCCTATCTAACTGCATTTCTTCCTTTTGCTTTTGTGAGTGTACCAATGGAAGGTATCTTATGATATTTCACCATAGAATCCACATTATTTTACAACCATTCATAACAAGAAACAATGTTGGTAAGGTGCCAATTTGTTTATTGCTTTGTATGAGCATCCAGACTTCGGCTTTTTCCAACACTACTTTTTTTCTTGTCTTCTTTACCAACTCAGGCTTTGTGCCTTTATAATTCGTTCCCCACTCATGCATAACAATGATAGTTGTATGAAAAACCTTGAGATATTTTTCATTCTCTCTTTATTTATTTTTCATGTTGTGAAAGAAGAAAACTACTTTGCGCATGATAACTAACTCCTCATAGATATTTATCATGGTTTCTCCCAATTTTGATACTTCACCAAGTATAGTTGCCTTAAGTTATTCCATGTACACTTGTGCATGTAGAAATTTGAATAACTGATATATTATTCACTGAGATTCTCCTGATCACACACTATTTTAACTTCATGCACAATACACAATCTCTTCTACCATTGATCATTAATTGCGGAAATAAAAACAATCGCATGCGCACATTAAAACCATACAAAATCACACATATGAACACAGTATTTCATGGGAAAGCTTAAAGCTGAAAAACCCCAACTATATGTATATTATGTGTCATATATATCATGTAGCAATAATTTTACAAAGCTCCTCACAAGCTCTCAGTACAATCTCCAATTGCTACACACTAATCAAGCTAGATCTAGCAAAACACATGCTCCAATCTCTGCCACCTGATAGCCTGCCTCTATTGCATAATCAATGCTAAAGAATGGCTCATAAATAAATTTGAACCACCTAGCTTGTACTTCTCAATCATCATTGGCATCTATAATCATTGGTTGTTGCAAATCATGCAACAGTATAGTCACAACTGATAGTCACACTGCTCTTTCACCTACCTCTTCACTGGTCTCCACTGAAATTGCCCATGCACTGAAGTTAACTGATGTATTATTTAGTTGATTAATGAGTTTATAATTAGTGAATTAATTAATAATTAATTCACACCACTCTCACTAGTGTATCAATCAGTTAGACTAGATACAACTAGCTCAACTATGTTTAGATTAGTTAAAATGAACACAACTCCATTAACTTCCTCAATCAACTCCACCAAACTCTCTCAGATGAGTTCTAACTGAAGTATCCATGCAATAGCTCCACTTAACCCTAAGGAATAGTGTAATTCCTTCTATCAGCTCCTGTGCCACATTTGTGCACTTAATTGAAGTGCTCCAAGAGAATAAGATAATGTTTATAGTCCAAATATTATTAAGAGCTAATAATATTCGACATATCTATTTTTAGACTGGCAATCTAAAAATAGATTCTACCCAATATGTCTAAAAATAGAAGTTCATCTATTTTTCCAACTTGACCAACCATCCACAAATAGCATCCTGCAACTCATAGAATATGATCCATATGTCTAAAAATAGACTTTGCGCCAAAAATAGCCCGCGGGCCCACTTATTGAAGGCGACTTCTTTCCACTAAGCTCATCATCTTGTTGCAATATCAACACTCCCTCTCAACAAGATAAGGATTATCTTCCACCCCTATCCTTCCTCTATGGTGTTCGAATTTTCTCCTGGTGAGCACCTTCATCAAGATATCAGCATCTCGATCCTCCGTGGGAATGTATGAAAGTAACATGATCTTCCACTGTGCACAATCTCTGATATGATGATACCGGATGTCAATGTGTTTAGATCTATCATGAAATACTAGATTAACCGATATTTTAATGCAACTCTGATTATCACAATAAATCACAATAGGATCTAAGTGTGAATCGAACAACCCGACCAGGATCTTCCTCATCCATATAGCCTCACATGCAGCCAAACGCGTTGCCATATACTCAGCCTCTGTTGAACTAAGTGCCACGGATCTCTGCTTCCTTTTGTACCAAGAAACTGCTGTCGACCTGATACTGAAAATCCCTCCAGATGTGCTCTTTATGTCCGTTGGGCTCCCTGCCCAATCTGCATCCGTGAAGCCACATAGCCACACCTCATCTGACTGTCTGTACCATAATCCATATCCCGATGTGCCTCTGAGATATCTCAATACATGCTTGTCTGCCTTCCAAAAGAGCTTGGTAGGCTTAACCATAGCTTCTGAAAGTTGGTTAATAGCATATCATATGTCGGGTCGTGTATTGACTAGATAAATAAGTGACCCCACCAACTTTCGATAAACAGTGGCATCCACTACCTCCGCCGAAGTAGCATCCTCCTTCCTCCATCCACCAGGAAGAGAAGTATCAACAAGCTTGCATCCATTCATGTTGAACTTCTCCAGTATCTCCCGGGCATACTTGACTTGAGAAACAAACAGTCCATCACTGCGCTACCAAATTTCCAATCCCAGGAAATAATGAAGGAAGCCCAAGTCCTTCATCTCAAAATACTTTGCAAGATCAACCTTGCATGAGTGTATCAACAGTTCATCACCTGTCAAAATAAAATCATCTACATAAAGTACAATGATCAGCAACTTACCCTCCACCAAAATCTGGTATAGGTTCAGATCCGCCTCACTCTTGGAGAATCCAAGTCTGGTGAAATAACTGTCTATCCATGTGTACCAAGCACGAGGTGTTTTTTTCAACCCATGCAGTGCTCGTTTGAGCCTACACACATGTGACTCACTGCTGAAGATCTCGAAACCTTTGGGCTACTCTATGTACACCTCCTCCTCAATCACCCCGTCGAGGAACGCAATCTTCACATCCATATGATGAATGTGCCACCCCATCTGCACTGAGAGAGCAATAATTTTCCGTATGGAAGAATACCTTGTGACAGGTGCAACGGTTTCCTCATAATCGATCCCCTCAATCTATGAGAAGCCTCGGGCAAAAAATCTTGCCTTGTACTTCTCCACACTCCCGTTAGCTGCTTGCTTCACTTTGTAGATCCATCTCAAATGCACCACTAATTTCCCTTCCAGCCTTGGGACAATCTCCCATGCACTGTTTTTGACAATCGAATCATACTCTTCCACCATGGCATATACCCATGCGGGATCCTCCACAGCTTCCTCGAAAGAGGATGGCTCCGTCATGATACACTTGCTCATAAGAGCCATGTATCCAGTATACTAGTCAGGTGATTGTCTCTGTCTGTGCTGTGATGTAGGTGCTCCTACAACCTTCTCTGCATCTTGAGCCAGTTGCTCAGCTTCTGTAGTGCGCTTCCGCTCTCTGATGGTTGGTGCTGCATGAGTCGTATCTTCCACTCTATGAACCTCCTCTTGTGGCTAATCCACATCCAGAGACTCATCCTTAGGAACTAATAGCTCCTCATCTGCATGCAAGTGTGGCTCCCTCTCAAGCGAACACTTCATGGCTTTCTCCTCATGAAATTTGATATCCCGTCGCACAACAGTCTTGCGACTGTCTGGAAAATATACACGATAGTTGTGGGGTGTATCAATGTACCCCACAAATATCCCAACCTCTACGGTCGGCTCCAGCTTCTTCTTGGCATCCTTCGTCACATGAATGTAAACAGGTGAACCAAAAATCCTCAAATGGGAAATATCAGGCTTCTTACCAGAAAACGCCTCCTCGGGTGTACTCATGCCAAGTATCCTGTGAGGACAACGGTTCTGCACATATACTGCAGTATTGCATGCCTCGGCCCACAAGTGTATGGGTTGGCCCTGATCATGCAACATCGCCCGTGCAGCACCCACGATCGTTCTGTTCTTCCGCTCAGCAACCCCATTCTGCTGTGGGTTATGAGGTGTTATGAGCTCTCTTCGAATTCCTTCTGCGCTGCAAAAGTCCTTGAATTCGCCAGAGATGAATTCACCACCATTGTCGCTCCTAAGAGCCTTCACCTGCTTCCCCGATTCTTTCTCAACCAGTGCCTTGAACTCACAGAACTTTGAGTATGTCTCGCTCTTCTTTTGCATGAAGAAGATCCAGCACTTACGAGAAAAATCATCAACAAATATCACATAATACCTGTGCTTTGTTGTCGAAGCTACTGAGAAAGGTCCACACATGTCTGTGTGAATTCTCCCAAGGATCGTCGTGGCACGACTATCCTTCTCGTGAAAGGTGGCTTTCACACATTTTCCCAAGGTACATCCCTTGCACTGATCTGACTGTGCAAGAGTACCCTTAGGAAGCCTAGTAGAAATCTGCTGCAGTATCTTCAAAGCTCCATGGTGAAGGTGGCCCAATCTCCGGTGCCACAACTCGCCATCATCTCGGCTCACCACTCCTTCTGCCTTGCCTGCCATTGCTGCACAACCATCTACCTGCAATTGATAAAGGTTCTTAACTCGAACCCCTATCCTCCGGGTCTCACCAGTTGCCTTACTGCGCAGGAAAGCCTT
This sequence comes from Pinus albicaulis, assembly GCA_034641835.2. Taxonomy (NCBI): domain Eukaryota; kingdom Viridiplantae; phylum Streptophyta; class Pinopsida; order Pinales; family Pinaceae; genus Pinus; species Pinus albicaulis. The sequence goes on along the minus strand of CM076572.1, from coordinate 1,015,998,383 downwards.
TCCCTCGCTAAAGACAACATCATATCCCTTGTATTCTAACATCGCCACAGAGATAAGATTCTTCTTCAATCTTGGAACATGCATCACTTCCTTCAATACGAAGGGTTTACCAGACTCCCTCTCAAAGGAAATGGTACCGATATCGGTCGCACTGTATCTACCATCATCGCCCATCTCGATGTGCACTCCAAGATCTTTCTCATCCAGATCAGTAAACAAATCTCAATCTCCTGTCATGTAAAAAGATGCACCACTGTCAAGAAACCACACTAAACCCATCACACTTGAGACCAAGCATGCGATCAGCGAAAAATCCAACTCAAACTATGAGGCTAAGGCCTTTCCGGTACCGAATTTAGCGACTGCTTATTTCTTCTTACGTAGTTAATTAGTGGCGTAATGTCCATGTTGGTGATAGTGAAAGCACTTCACCTTGGACATGTCTGCTTCTTTCCTTCTTATAGGATTGAAAGACATTCTTCTTGCTCTTCGTCTTCCTTGCTTTCGCGGCCAAAGCACAATTTTCTTCATACGAGTTCTTTGATGAAGATCCATCTCTAATGCCTAGCCTTATCTCCTCTTGCACAAGATCAGCAAAGTCGCTCCCATCCTGGAAATTTCTCCCGACCATTGACGAGTCCTAATAGGAATTATAACTCTTTGGAAGCCCAAGGAGAGCCCAGAGATCACCAAGTCCTCATCATCAAAAGTAACCCCCACACTGACTCATCCCTGCATTGGATGAACTTTGTGAGGTACTTGGGCATACTGTCGCCTTTCTCCATTTTTATGTTCCTGAGTTTATCCTTGAGCGCCAACTTCCTTTGGTCACTCTTGCTTTGAAATAAATCTATCAAAGCTTTCCACATCAAGAATGGAGAAGCCTTACCATGAAGGCTGGACATTATGTGATCCCTCACACCTTCCAACAGAATTCTTCGACACTTTGATGTCTTATTTTGCCATGCGTCAAGTATGACAACATCACTAGAAGTAGGTTTTGGAATTTCTGCATCTATAAACTCATTCAACCCATTTTCATCCAACACTGCCTCCATCCTGTCCTTCCATGCAATATAATTCGAGCTGCCCTCAAGGGCATACTCCAATCTGTCAGGTTGAAATACATCTCAACTTGGACACCAGAAAACACTACGCAAATTCGAATTCCACCCGGCACAAAACTCATTTTGCCTTGATGTTTTGCAATTGCTCAAATGATCAATATTGCTCGATTACCATGTATAAATTTGAATAGCTGATATATTATTCACTGAGATTCTCCTGAACACACACTATTTTAGCTTCATGCACAATACAGAATCTCTTCTACCATTGATCATTACATGCGGAAAGAAAATCAATTGCATGCGCACATTAAAGCCATAAACAATAACACATATGAACACAGCATTTCATGGGAAAGCTTAAAGCTAAAAAACCCCAACTATTTGTATATTATATGTCATAGAGATCATGTAACAATCATTGTACAAAACTCCTCACAAGCTCTCAGTACAATCTCCAATTGCTACACACTAATCAAGCTAGATCTAGCAAAACACATGCTCCAATCTCTGCCACTGGATAGCCTGCCTCTATTGCGTAATCAACGCTGAAGAATGGCCCATAAATAACTTCAAACCACCTAGATTGTACTACGCAATCCTCATTGGAATATCCAATCACTGGTTGTTGCAAATCATGCAACAGTATAGTCATAACTGATAGTCACACTACTCTTTCACCTACCTCTTCACTGGTTTCCACTGAAACTGTCCATGCACTGAAGTTAACTGATGTATTCTTTAGTTGATTAATGAGTTTATAATTATTGAATTAATTAATAATTAATTCACACCACTCTCACTAGTGTATCAGTCAGTTAGACTAGATACAACTAGCTCAACTATGTCTAGATTAGTTAAACTGAACACAACTCCATTAACTTCCTCAATCAACTCCACCAAACTCTCTCACATGAGTTCTAACTGAAGTATCCATGCAATAGCTCCACTTAACCCTCAGGAATAGTGTAATTCCTTCTTTCAGCTCCTATGCCACATCTATGCACTTAACTTAAGTGCTCCAAGAGAATAAGATAATGTTTATAGTCCAAATATTATTAAGAGCTAATAATATTCGACATATCTATTTTTAGACTGGAAATCTAAAAATAGATTTCGCCCGATATGTCTAAAAATAGAAGTCCATATATTTTTCCAACTTGACCAACCATCCACAAATAGCATCCTGCAACTCATAGAATATGATCCATATGTCTAAAAATAGACATAGTCTAAAAATAGACTTTGCGCCAAAAATAGCCTGCGGGGCCCACTTAGTGAAGACGACTTCTTTCCACTAAGCTCATCATCTTGTTGCAATCTCAACAGCACAAGATATTCTTTATAAAACTCCACCTCGAGTTATTCAATATTTTTCCTTGCAAATTTTATATTCTTCACCTTTTTTTTATTATTGACCATCAAATATTTTTTGTCTTATGTATAGGCTCCTGTGAAGGCCAAGTTGGTTGCAGCAATAGCTTAGGGATTATTCCTAATTTCTATTACGATCATATTCTCCTTGATAAAATTAGGATGTGTAGATCATTCGAAAAATTCTTCTTTCTATATTGAACAATTTTCTTCTGAAGCTCATCATAAGTTAAGTTGCATAATCCATAATTGGATCTTCATCAAGAGGGGAAATTTCCTCTTCATGAACTGGGGTTTCCATTCTACTAGAGAAGCGGGAGATTGGGTAGTGATATGTTGTGCACAAGGACTGAGATTGATATCCTAATTTTGTTGCTTTAGGTCTTTCTCCATGTATTGAATAACTATCAAGTCTTCAATTTCCTCGACAAGTTCTTTATCCTGTAGCTACTTGCTTTCTTCCTCAAGTAGATGATTTTTCTCTACTTCTTTGGCTTGCTTAAATATTGTTTCTTCCTCTTCTGTTCTCCTTATTTATTCTTATTGCATCTACCTCTCTTCTTTCTCTTTCTACTCTTGTTATTCCTACTACCTTTATTATTATTCTTCTTCTTGCCTTTTATTCTTCCTCTTTCTTTCTGCTGCCATATCCGCTTTCAATATAGTTGGATCTGCTTTGAATTTGTGGCTCTTCTCTTCTGTTGGATTGTTTACTACATTCTATTAGGAATCTGTAATTTTAGCAGATTGGTGAGACTAAAACTACAAAGACAACATTTGAACCACTTTGGGATTCTAGGATCTAGCCCTCCTGAATCCAAAGAGGGATCTACCTATAAAGTGCAAAGATTGATTTATCTTTAAGGCTTTTGGGTATGATGTTAGGCTAGTTATTAAGAAAAAGAATTTTTGTTTGGTTTTGGATGGTTGAGCATGATTTTTAGTTGAGTGTAAAGTCCTAAAATGAAAGAGTTTCAAAGGTGCGAAGTTGCAAGCAATTAGAACAAACTTTGGCTGATAGGATAGATATAACGCTGGTTTTTAGTCCATTGGGCTATGGAGTCATAAGAGGACTTTAATTGTGCAACAATTTCAAGAGTGGTCCAAGGGGCAAGTCATATATATCACAAGATCTTTGAGATTAAATGATGGAATGGAAATAATAAAAGTGTTGAAGGGGTGGAAACAAACAATAATTTCAACTAGGATTTATCAGTCTGTCCAAACAAGAAAATTCTTTTAAGTAACTGTTTAAAACTGGCCAAAGGATAGGGCTAACCATAGAATTCATTGGGAAAGTTTTTATTAAAGCTAACTCAAAAAACAAACAATCCAGTAATCTGCATAATTACTTTCATAAGGGATGAAAACAGATAAGAAAAACAAAGTGTAGCCTAAGATCAGATGAGATACTTTTAAATCTAGACTGCTTTCAACATACTCTTAGGGAAACTTTCAGAACTACCTTTGGAGAAAGAAGCTAGAAAACAGGGCAAACAATCACTTTTCTAGTCTAACTTTATTGAGTAAATAATGAAAATAACATTCAAGAACAATGTTTAAGGTAAATAGTAGGACGAGGGAATGCCAACATTCCTAACTGCTTAAACTGTATTGAAGCATTCTTAAATAAACAATTTGGAGGAAAACATTGAGATAAAGCTTATCAGTCAGAGAAGGGTACTGTAAATAGTAAATCCTAACTCTATGCTTGTTGTTCTTTATCAGAGAATAATGGAAAAAATGGCATACATGAAAGAAAAACAATAACACAGAAAGGAGCACTTCACTAGTGATATAGACCAGGATCCCAAGAAACAGCTTGTATATTCATGTCAATCCATTTACATTCTTCAAGTCCAATGTTTCAGTTCAGCAATCATCTTCACTTCTGAGCCTTATTTGACTACAAACAGAGCTTCAAGGGCCTCTGAACACTATTTACATGTATGATTTTCGAGCACAAGTATATTTCGAAGTTCTGCAACCAACAAAAATCCAACCCTTTACAATGAGCTCCTCAAGAAGATTTTATAGGAAAACAAGGAGGTGGAATGAGAGAAAAGATATAAAAACTCAATTAATACAGTTTAATGCTTCTCAGCCTTTGAGGGGCACAATGGAGAAGATTTCAGATATTTCCTCTGTATTAATTGATTTACATTAAGTATTAAGCTTGCTGGGAAGATTTTGTTGACTTTAAGGCTCTATGTCATCTTTGTAATAACTCTGCTGATATTTTACAATAAGTCTCTTTGGCTCGAAATAATTGTTGAAATGTATTTATGCTAACATCCTCCGTTATGGTAATAACTCAGCCTCTTTTGAATGCTTTGAGGCTATAGGTGGCCTTTGGTAGCTGTTGAGGAATCAATTAGCCTCTGATGTGGCGGTGGAGGCTTTCCTGCTTTGGTAGATATTTTTGTTTTGGCCTAAAACAGGATTAATTTGCTTCTGATCAGTGTGTTAGGAATAATTAGGCCTAAATCTTATTTTTTGTTCTTTAACTGTGTTCAATTGAGTGGATTAGGCTTTTAATTGTCGATTTTAGCCGTAATCCACCAAAACTCTGTAAACCATTTTTAATTCTTCATCTCTAGTTTGACAAGATCTTCAACACTAATACTCTCTACTTGATTGAATTTTCGTTGTGTCTTGTTGATGTGTAGATGTTTATAGAGGCTTTATAATGTTTCCAGCGTTCATGAGGCACCGAAAAATGCTCATTGAAAACCCCGTGTAACAATCCTTTTAATGAATAAATGCCTGGGGGATCGTCATTCCCGACCTTCAATTCTCTTTTAACATAATGGAAAAAACCATTGAACCTGCAAAATACAAGAAAAATTTAGAAAATCCTGCGTATTTGGGTCAGACTGCTTTGGAGGCTTAGGTTTACAGTGCAGCCATTGGATGAAAGCATCAAACGGTGGAGATCAATTGCGAGGGGTCAAAAAGGAAAGCGGTTGGAACAAACGGTGCAAGAGATTAAGTCTAGGCCGTTAATGCATAGTGATCAACGGTCGATATCAATCTGGGAAAATATTATGTAGAAGGGCCATAATATCGCGCAATGGGAGAAAATGCAAGAAAATAGGTGAAAAATCCTTTGGCAGAGGATAAAAGGTTTAAAATTGAAATTGGGGTTTCGGAAATAACTTGGGCCGTCGGATGAGATCAGCCAAGGAGATCAATGGTCGATAATGATCTACGAATTCCCTTGGAGAATGGGTGGAGGGCTTCAATCTGGACTGTCAGATGTAAGCAATGGATAGCCCAGATCCAATCGCTGAATCACCAATCGACGGGGAAAAGAGGAAAGATGCATATAAAATCTCTGATGCGATTATATGTGGACTGTTGATCTTTGGAGAGATCGACGACGGAGATTAGATCTAGGAAGGGTAGGACCCAAATGGAGTTGGGCCTATCAGGATGATTCTAGACCATTGGATCAAGGAATGAGCAGCCCAGATTAAATCTTAGGGTTAATGTAATGACATATGAGGCAGAGGTTGGGTAGAGAAAGAGTTAATGCGAGTCGTTGATCTGCAGAGATCAACGACGGATATTCGTTGGAGGACATTACAAAGCGGGGTTAATGAATTTTAACAGAGGTGCAAGGATTGATCTAGACCATCAAATCTGAGTGTATGGATGGACCAGATGCAATCGAACGATCGCGATCGAGAGGGGGAAATAACCATTAAAAAATGCCCAACGGAAAAACTCCGATGCGATTAGTGCAGACCATTGATCTGAGGGTCAGATCAATGGCGGGGAATGAATCAGAGCAAGTCACAGGCGAGGGATGGGCTTATGATTTAGATCGATGTGGGCTATCAGATCTGGATCTGGTGGGGGAGATCAACAGCTAGTAATCCATCGGGAGTTTTCCAATCGAAGGTGGCGAATAAAATATTTAACGCACCCCATGAAATCTTCCGATGCGAGATTGTGTAGACTGTTTGATTGGTTTATGATCAACGGTCAGGAATGAGTTTAACCAATGAATAGGTGGAACCCTTTGAAACATAAGAAAATCAAAGTTTTTATGAAATACAAAGGATTTTTGTGTCGGGGAGGGGTTTTATTTAAGGTTTAGAGCCTAATTGCGGGTCCTCAGGGTATATGGAAAGGATGAAGTGATTGGGGGTTTATATACAAAATAGCCGATCGGAATCGGAACAAAGGTGAGGGCCTTTCAAATGCGCCCAATGAAAATCTCTGATGCGATTTTTGATTGATTGTCGATCGGTGTTAAATCAATGGTCCTTATCATTTAAAACATTGAACCGACAGGTTTAGATAAAAACATAGGAAAACTGGGTTTTTATGTTTATACAAAGGAAAAATGAATCAGGGAAGGGTTTATTTACAAGGTTTAGCGCCCGATTGCAAGCTCTAGCTTTTATAAAGAACGAAAAGGCTTGGGGCTTACATACAAAGGAGCCAATCGGCATCGAGGGTTTTTATAAAACAAAAGACTTGCACCCATCGAAAGTTTCCGATGTGATAAGCACTCGGGACTATTAGCGCTTGGTTCTAGCGCCAGGGTATATGGTGGGGAAGTGGTTTAGGGCTTAGCCCAAAGGGGCTTAGGCCTGTAGTTAAAAAGCTTGATTTTTATGATTTTTTCAAGGATTTTCAATGGATTTGGGGGTTTCGTTAAGGTTTAAAAATGAGTTTTAAACCTCATAAAAGGGGTTTTATGAAGGGAAGAAGGGAATACATGAAAAAAAGAAGAATTTTTATGGGACTAAAGGGGATAAAAATGAAGGGATTTCTGAGTGAAAAGGGGAGGTAAAATGAGGGAAAAATGGATTTTTTGTAGCAGTCTTTTATTCAGGAAAACAACAGAATTTTAGAATCAAGAGGGAAATAGCAGTGAATATTAATCAAAGAATAAGATGTCTTCATAAGACTTCAAGAATTAACAATTTTGCAATAAAACTTGTTTCTTGAAGTCTTCAAAAAATGATTTAGCCACCATTTGATATGACAAATTTAATAGGTGGCTAACACCTTACTCTTAGACTTTGCGTGCATTAGCTCTCATTTCTATGATGATTCAATTCTTAATATTTTCCTCCTCTCATCTAGAATAAGTCTCACTTGGCCAATTGATGTGTATCTTTGCATAGTTTTTATTGCAGATACATTTGGTATCATACGAGTGGTATTCCATAAGACCGAACCTAAAGTTATCTAACTCATTACCTTCAAATTATTAATCTCGTATCATCCTATTTGCAAAGAAAGAGTGGACCAAGGTGTTTTCTTTTCCTTTGCAGGACTCCTGATCACCCTGTGGAAAGTTGATAATCAAACTCTTTCACTACCAATTTTTTAGTGGCATACCTCGACAACAGATGTGATGACTTCTGACCACCAAACACATTGAGGTAAGTGCCATTAGGTGAGGAAAACCAATCGGAAAGTTCTTATACTACTTCCATAACCTCACGGGACATGCAAGGTGGTTCTTCCTCAAATATCATTTGGTAGAATACTATGAGTAATTTTTTGGTCAGGGTCTCCATGACTCCTCTATAGCTGCAGTTTGAAAGAAACTTGTAGTAAATATGCACAGTAGGATCCCTTGGTGGAAAAGTCTAGCTCATGCTAGGGAAAGATTTTTGAGGATATATCATGTCCAAAAAGTATGTGGACATATAGAATCTAATATGATTTCCCTTGGGAGGATTCTTTTCATTTTTCACATGGATCTTAAGTTATTGGGCCAAAAAATTTGACAAGTTGAACACCTTCTCTTCATTTACAATCTAATGCAGAAACTTATAGGCCCAACCTTCTAGTAAGGTTTCAATAGTCTTATGACCATATATATGACAACATATAACTATCAAGAAATCGAACACCCTTCTAAGAGATTTGGTATTATATGTGTTTTTGGGTGTCTACATAATTTGGATGGCTCTTTCACCCAAACTTTGATGATATCCTTCATGCTTAGATAGTTGGTGATTTTATAAAAATGAGAGTCCATGTATGCTTCTAGGAAATTTAAATGATATAAAATTTGAAAATAACGAGCCATGCATGAGGCAAATGGTTGTCCACTGGCACTGACAAGCATCATGCTCTTTGTATCTATGTGCGATAGGATTCATTTAATGATATCTACATAACGGAAGACAAGGAACTTGCATGCAATATTATGAAGGCCTAACTTCTGTAAATTTATGTAAACATGTATATCTTCTATATATACTTTGAAACTAGTTGTTGTGAATGCATATTTTACTATGTGCCATATGATATCTGAATCTTTCTCTATGAAGAGTTGAGTGTCTGATAGGATAGGTAAGGTGACAGGGGTAATCTAAACTACTTCACCAATTCTACTTTCAATGGTTTCATTTGATGTGATATCTTTGGAGGTATGATGACAAAATCTGATAAAATAGAGATAAAATAAAAAAAAATTAGTAACTATATCACAAGATGCACTCATGGTGAATACAAATCATATCAAGAAAATCAGTTCATTCAACAAGATAAAATAAGAAACGTAGTCACTGGAGAGAAGGATTGGTTATTTTATAGGCTAAGGGAGGAAATATAGGCTCATAAACTTTGTAGTACACAGTCTCGGCAGGAAAGGGAGGAACCTGAGGCTTGATACTATGTAATGTGGAGTCTCAACTAGGAATACTCAGGGAAGAGACTATGCATTACGTAGTCTCAATGTCCAGGGTTGAGCCTTGAAGCCTAGAACTACCTAATACATAGTTTAGCAAGCCATTTATTGCACATTGCATAGTATTATAGGCCAAGCATGAAGCTTGAGACGTGAGGATGTGAATTACGCAGTTAGAAAGGGCAACAACTAGTCATGATTTTTCACATCTGCTCGGGAAGGAGAGAGATAATCATCAAATATGAATGTTGGGGAAAGAAGTAATGTAGATCAACCTAAGGGGAAGTTATATAATTGGAAACTAAGTTCTATAAATAATCATGAAAAGGGAAAAATAGAGACGCATAAAATGAACCAGTAGCAATGACTACTCATAGAAAAAAACAAGAAGTCAATGAAACACTTGTAAAATGTGAACGAAAAACCAAATGAACACATGTACAAGACAATGATAGTTAAAACACCATATACTGCGAAACGAAACATTAAAAATAGAACTTTTAAAAGTAAAAGAGACAAAAGTGACATCAAAAAAAGTGATAAAAAGCGACATATGTAAAAATTTCCTCGAAAATCACTGCAAACTAAGTAGAAATATCCTTAATCTCATTGGGAAGATGAGACTTCCAAGATAGAATTTGAAAATTATCTCTAGAGGTGTTTATTATATACAGCTAGTCGAATGTAACAACCCCGGGTTAAAAATCCATGTAATAAAGTTAATAAAGGAAAAATCATAACCAAGGTCATGGGACACGTATTCTAAGTTGAATGTTCAGAAAAACATCCTAGTGTCGATGTTCATTCGGTTTTTTATGGCTAAATTAAACTAGAAAAGGAAACGGAAAAGGATTTAAAAGGAAATAAGAACTTATTGGCATTTTATTTATGAAAATAATGGAAATTATGAGAAAAGGAATGTGAAAGGTCATAAGTTTCATGTGAGGAGGAAAATGAAGAAAAATAATGTAAAATTGAAGAAATTAGAGACCTCATTGATAAATAGGATTTTTAGGATTAGTTCATATCTTTTGTGAGTTCATTTTTGAGCTCTCTCTATCTATTCTCCCTCTCCCATACTCTCACAGACTTTATAGTTTTCTTGGATCACTCTTGGAGGAGTCTGGCATAATTGGAATTTGGAGCAAGAAAGTAAAGGGAAGCAAAGATCAAGCAAGGAATAGAAGGACCAAGTAGCTACAACAGGTATCGATTTGAATGTGTGATTTACTCACTAGTTTTTGAATGCATGACACATGTGTTAGAAAATTAAATATTACAGAGCAATGCAACACATAAAATATGAGAAAAATACAAGCACACAAAACACATAAAAACCAGAGAGACACATATATACATGGTTCACCCAAATTGAGCTACATCCGCCCCGAACAGCCAGTCCTTCCTTTCTATTATCCAGCAAAAAAATGAAGAGAAAAAACCTACAGCAGATCTGCTGTAATATCCTCTGTTCTCTCTCACAGTCTCCCTATCTATTTCTCGCTCAGAGAATACACATACAATACACAGCCGCAATACAATACCCTCATAAAAGCGAGGGGTTGCCTTCTAGGGAAAAAAAACCATAATCTAAACATAACTTCTACCATCAGATCATCTGCTTATGAACGGCCCAGATTGACTAGAAATTACTATACTTTTACAAGGAAATTTTACATCTATTTTTATCTTCGGGGGCGCTGCCCCCGAAACCCCCCGCCTGGGGGGGGGGCTCCAAAAAGCATTGTCGCCCCCCCTGGACCCCCCATAGCAGCGATTAATTACGGGTGGAATTGCCGCCCCTTTTAAGGTACAGGGGTCCAATGCTATGATACAAAGTAAACAAGATAATCAGGCTCCACACCCAACAATCTCCCACTTGGAGACTGATTGTAGCAACTCCACCGCTGCTTCATTTGCTGGACAATGACTCCTATTTGGGCCTAGCTATTCCTCATCTTCATCATCATCCTTGAAGACTAATTGAAACTGAGCACATTCTCAGTTTCTCCCTCGTTACAACTTTTGTTAGCATATCTGTAGGATTCTGGCTAGTGTGTATCTTTTCCAACTTCAACTCTCCATCTTCCAATACTGACCGTATGAAATGGTACTTGATATGTATGTGTTTAGTCCTGGAATGAAATGCTGAGTTATTTGCAAGATGAATGGCACTTTGGCTATCACTGTATAACGTGCCCATATCATGCTTCTTACCCAATTCATCCATAAACCTTTGTAACCAAATTATTTCTTTACTAGCCTCTGTAGCAGCGACATACTCGGCTTCTGTTGTTGAAAGTGCAACAACACTTTGGATTTTTGAAACCTAACTGATAGTTGTTCCACCTGCAGTAAATACATATCCTGTAGTGCTCCTCCTGTTATCTCTGTCACCTGCCATATCTGCATCAACATATCCCTGTAGAACAATGTTTGAACCACCAAAGCATAATGTTTTATTTGTGATAACTCTCAAATATCTGAGAATCCATTTTACTGCCATCCAATGTTCTTTTCCTGGATTATTCATGTACCTTCTTACAAATCCCACTACATGTGCAATATCAGGCCTTGTGCAAACCATTGCATACATTAAGCTTCCAACTGTTGATGCATATGGAACTTTAGACATATAGTCCATTTCTTCTTGGGTCTTGGGGAACATCTCCTTACTAAGTTTGAAATGGTTAGAAAAAGTTGTACTAACTGGTTTTTCATTTTGCATATTAAATATTTTCAACACCTTTTCTATGTACTCATTCTGAGATAGTGTTAATTTGTGATTTTTCATGTCTCTAGTTATCCTCATACCAAGGATTTGTTTTGCAGCTCCCAAATCCTTCATTGCAAATCAATTTGCCAATTTTATTTTGAGCACATTTATTTCCTACATGTTATACCCTGTAACAAGCATGTCATCTACATACAATAAAAATATAATATAGTTGCCATCATTTTTCCTTTTTAGATAAACAAAATGATTAGAGTGACATCTAGTATAACCTTGTTCAGACATAAACTTGTCAAATTTTAGATACCACTGCCTTGAAGCCTGTTTGAAGCCATACAAGCTCTTCTTTAACCTATACACCAATTTTTCTTTCTCTTTTACGTCATATCCTTCTGGTTGCTGCATGTATATCTCTTCCTCCAAATCTCCATGGAGAAATGTTGTCTTTACATCTAACTATTCAAGATGTAAATCTTCCGCTGCTACAAGACTTAAAATAGTTCTGATTGAAGTCATTTTAATAACAGGAGAAAATATTTCATCAAAATAAATACCTTTCTTCTGTGCAAACCCATTCACCACAAGTCTAGCTTTGTACCTCTGTATTCCTCCATCTTCTTCCTTCAGCCTATAAACCCATTTATTTTGAAATGTAGTTTTACCTGCAGGAAACCTGACTAAGTCCCAAGTCTGGTTATGCATTAACGAGTCCATCTCTTCTTCCATGGATAGCTCCCACTTCTTCCTGCTTTCAACCTGCATTTCTTCTTCATAACATTCAAGTTCACCAGAATCAGTCAGCAATAAATAATATAATCAAGGAGAGCATCGTTCAGGAGGTCTACTTATCCTGGTAGATCTTCTAACACCACTTTCAGGTGTTTGAGGTGCCTGTTGCTGTTGTGGTGGTTGCTGCTGCTGTGGTTGTTGATTATTATCATTTTCAGGAACCTTTACTTTTTCAGTTATCTCATCAAGAACTGTGTATTCCTTTATTTCTTTTTTCTGTTTCTTTTCCTGCAGCTGATTTTTATACAGGACCTTTTCATTGAATATTACATCTATGCTCCTAATGATTTTGTGATTTTCATAATCATATAAGCGATAACCAAAATCATTAGCACCATATCCAATAAAGGTACATTTCTTTTATTTTGCCTCAATCTTTGTTCTATTTTATTTATTAATATGGACAAAGGCCTCACAACCAAATGGCTTTAAAAAAGAGTAGTTTACATTTTTACCTGTCCATGCTTCCTTTGGAATACCACCATCCAAGGAACTTGAAGGCCCTCTGTTTATTATATAAAAAGCAGTATATACAGCATCTGCCCAAAATTGTAAAGGAAATCCTGCATGTAATCTCATGCACCTTGCACGCTCCATGATTGTTCTGTTCATCCTTTCTGACACACCATTTTCTTGTGGTGTTCTTGGAACTGTATTCTCTCTACGAATTCCATGCTATGAACAGTACCTATCAAACTCTTTGCTGCAATATTCACCTCCATTGTCTGATCTAAGACACTTTAACTTATTTCCTGTCTCAATCTCAACCAAAGCTTTCCATTTCTTGAAAGTATCAAATACATCAGATTTATTTTGAATATAATAAATCCATGTTTTTCTAGTTGCATCATCAATAAAATTAACATAATAATGAGAGCCACTGAGAGATGACACCTGAGTAGGTCCCCATACATATGTATGCACAAGCTCCAATTTTTCACTCTTCTTTTCTTTCCCAACTCTGAGAAATCTGACTCTCTTGTGTTTTCCATAAATGAAATTTTCACAGAAATCCAAATCAACATTCTTCAAACCTGGAAACAAATTTCTTGAGTGAAGAATATTCATTCCCTTCTCACTCATGTGTTCGAGCCTATGATGCCATAATCATGTATATGCTCCTTTGGAAGTTAGATAATTAACAGAGTTAGAAATACCATTGCATAAATACAATGTACCAACCTTTTCACCTTTTGCTATTACCAGCGCTCATTTGGTGACCTTCCAAGTTTTATCTGTGAAATTTGTCACACAACCTTCACTGCCTAACTGCCCTGTTGAAATCAGATTTTTCTTCAGATCTGGAACATGCCTTACCTCCTTTAGTAGCCATTAGTTTCCATTCTGTTGTTTTACAAGAACTTTACCCATTCACAACAATTTTACAAGGTTTATCATCACCCAAATGAACTTGTCCAAAATCTCCTTGAACAAAGTCATAAAAATATTTCTTATTAGGTGTGGCATGGAATGAAGCCCCTGAATCTACAACCCAAGAAACAGTAACATTTTCAAAAGAAAGAATCAAAGCATCTTGTAACACATCACCTGTCACATTTGCTTCATGATTGTTTTCTTGCTGTGCATCTCCTTCTTTTCCCTTCCAAGATCTACAGTCTTTCTTTAGGTGTCCTTTCTTTCCGCATTTCCAGTGCACTATCCCCGATCTGGACTTAGATCTACCTTTCCTTGATTTACTGCGATAACCCAAGCTCTTTCCTCTTTCCATTCTTCTTCCCCTAGACTCTGCATTCAAAGCATTACCCGATGTCTCACCAAAGATTTTCCGTCGCATTTCCTCACTAAGGATTGCACCGACAACATCGTCAAACTTTAAAGTACTAGATCCAGAGACAGAGTTACTAATGGCCATAACTAAACCATTCGAGCTTTCTGGAAATGAGCACAGAAATAAAAGAGCCCTAACTTCATCATCAAAGTTTACCCCTACAGAACTTAACTGACTGGTAACTGTATTAAAATCATTTAAATGGTCTGCAACAGATCCACCTTCGGACATATTTATATTAAATAATCGTTTCATAAGAAATACCTTGTTTGAGGCTGAGGGTTTTTCATATAGTTTCGCCAACGTCTACATCAAACCCTCTGTTGTTGTTTCCTTCGAAATATTGAAGGCGACTGACACCGCAAGGCACAACCGTACTATTCTAAGTGCCTTTCTATCGAAAATGTTCCATTCCGCATCTGTCATGGCCGTCAGCTTCTTTTCTTTTCCGCTCAATGGTAGGTACAAATCTTTCTGATACAAATAATCTTCCATCTGCATCTTCCACAATGGGAATTTTTTTCCGTTAAATTTCTTGACCCTAAATTTAGCATTTTCCACCATTTCTCCCACTCGAACCAGGAACCCTTCTTTCATGTGAGTTTATCAGCCAAATATACCTTCGGCTCTGATACCAGTTGTTAGAAAATTAAATATTATAGAGCAATTCAACACATAAAATATGCGAAAAATACAAGCACACAAAACACATAAAAACCAGAGAGACACAGATATACGTGGTTCACCCAATTTGGGCTATGTCCACCCCAAACAACCAGTCCTTCCTTTCTATTATCCAGCAAAAAATTGAAGAGACAAAACCTACAACAAATCCGTTGTAATATCCTCTCTTCTCTCTCACAGTCTCCCTATTTGTTTCCCACTCAGAGAATACACGTACAATACACAGCCACAATACAATACCCTCATAAAAGCGATGGGTTGCCTTCTAGGTAAAAAAAAAAAAACCCTAATCTAAACATAACTTCTACCATCAGATCATCTGCCTATGAACAACCCAGATTGACTAGAAATAACTATACTTTTACAAGGCAATTTTACATCTGTTTTTAGCTTCAGGGGCACTACCCCCGAAACCCCCCGCTAGGGGGGGGTTCCGAAAAGCGCTGCTGGCCCCGCTGGACCCCCCACAACAGCGATTAATTACGGGAAGCATTGCCGCCCCTTTTAAGGTACAGGGGTCCAATGCTGTGATACAAAGTAAACAAGATAATCAGGCTCCACACCCAACAACATGCATGTGTGTTTTTTGTTCTCTTTTTCTCATTGGCATGGGTCTTTCCAGGTGTGACAGTGATTTTTAGCCTTACCTTGCCATTTCCAAATAGCCATGATGTGATGGGGTTTACCTTACTTGGTTGAGCTGGATTTCCAGATGGTTTCGAAACTGAGTGGGGTGATCTGAGGAAAAATAACAAGGCCTAGCAAGGGCCCTTGACTGGTAATTGTGGGATACATTGTAAAGCTTGGTTTTTTATCCCCTCGTTAGGACTAGGAATCCCTTGACCAGTAATGGTGGCATACATGGTAAAGGCTAGGGGGCAGAGCCTCGTAGGACCTAGGAATCCTCTTTATATGAAAGGCAGGATATATGGTAAAGCCTAGAGGTGGATATGGAAAAATTCCTCACGGTTTAGGTGGGGATATATGGAGGAATACATGCTTGTATAAGCCTAATTATCCCTGGACCAATATATTATGGGATTGCGGTAAAGCCTGGTAGTGTATGTTTCTTTTTTGGGCCTAGGAATCCCTTGGCAGGATTGCGGTAAAGCATGTTTGTATAGATGAGGGATTGGGCCTAGGAATCCCTTGGTGTTTTGTGGTAAATCCTGAGGAATCCATGTTTTTTTTGTTGTAAGTCTCATATTCATGATTGAAATATGACACGGGGGTGATTGGCTAAAAGAAGTATTTTGTTTATCCAAATATAAGGTCGAGTGGTACATGTAAGTCCATAGCTTGATTAGATTTTCACATGTTAATAACAACTATTTTTCTCTTATGTATTATGTGTAAATGTGCTTTTTATTATGTGATTATAATGGTTCTTTGATCATTTTCAATTTTTTGGTTATAAGCATGGTTTATGACATATTTGAGTTATGGCTCTCATCATGTTTTGATTAGTAAATGAATGAATAATGAATGTATGACCTAATATATGATATTTCAGCTATTATGAGAGGGCATCAATCCTTCTTGATGATTCTTAGATAAGTATGAAGTCCCTATGCTCATATGTGTTTATATGACATGTAGATTACATGTTCATGATGTGTTTTATGCAATGTTTGTCATGGATAGGCCTTCTCAGGTCATGTCCTTGTTTAAGTTTTGCATTAGAGACCTTGTAAATTTTTTATTTATAATTTCTGAGAGATTCATGAAGTTTTGAGCAAAGGTCTAAGTCATGGCCGTAAAAGAGTGGCTCAAAATCTGGGGTCATTAGCACAGAACTTCCTGAAAAATTTTGTAGTCGCATGGATGCCCTTGATGTGCATGCAACTAGAAGGTTTCATTTGCATGGATGGCTTGTCATGGGTGTGAATAGGGGTTAATTTTAGTCAGAAAATAGGTTCACTCAAGGGCTTGGCACCTAGAGTGGTCGGTTAGGTCATGGGGTCATGTAGCTTCTGAGAAAGGTTAGTTTGGTTTTGGTTTGTCAATTCCACTTCCTTAACTGTTTGGGGAGTTGAATCATATCATAGTAACTCTTTATCACATGTTAACACTGGTAGCCTGGTAACTTGGGTAAATGTAGGAGGAGGGTGTTACAAAGTGGTATCAAAGCATCGTTCAACCCTTGGACTGTGTTAGTGTCAGTCTGTTCATACTGCCATCAGTGATCAAAGTTACTCTTCGCATTTGCATATTAGGAGTCCCATAATAATCAATTTCACCATTCTGCTAGGTCATGGATTCATTGATGGTAGTAATTCTTCATCAGTTTTCCCTCATGTGAAACTTGCTGATTTTCCTCTCTATGGTCTTCAGTCATTATTCACTTTCATTCTCAAAATCATATCAGTAGGTCATAGGATGGGTCTCATTAGTTTCTAGGGTCTCACCATGGTCAAATTAATGAGTCAAATGTCAATAATATCAGCAAGGTCATGAGGAAGTCAATAAAATTAGAAGTCACAGCACCTGGAAGATCAGAGAGAGATTTTATTCAGTTTGATGTAATTTTCACCTCAAAACCATGTTTTGAGGTGAAAAAATGATATTTCTCCTTTATTATTATTCATTTCATATTATCACGTGTAATAAGTCACAATTCAGAAGCTGTTATCTTCACAAAGTGATGTCCTTGCCTTCAGAGAAGTTTTCCGCAACATGTTCAGTGCCAAATCATCCTCCAAGAAGATCCATCAGAAAGAGCTCGGGAAGAGCTTTCAGATGGTATACTACACTCTCAAAACTGACTTCTGGATTGAAATTTATGCTTAAGTGAATTAAAATCCCCTATATCCTCTAATAAGCCCTATTTCCCAATTTTCCCTTAAAACTTTATGTTTAAAGTTTCATATTTTAATTATAAAATTCCTTTGTCCTCTTTCCGATTATAAAATCGTATTATAAGTCATTTAAATAAATATGCGATTTGGTTTGTAACCACTTCCCCTCCATGGCTTAGGAATTTATAATAAATAGCTTTATATTATAAAGTCCCGTTGTTATAAACCACTTCCCCTTTCCATCACCCGTAAACTTTATAACAAATTTTATGTCATATATATATATACTCCCCTGCCGTTCCCAACCACTTCCCCACCATACGTTGCGATGAAAATTTATTATAAAGTTTTATATTATAACAAACCCTGCATAACCCATGTCCCTTCCCTGATAAATCGCATTGCAAATATTAACGTGCCCGCCCCCCCGATCACCCCAATAGAAAATATCTCCGATGCGATTGATCGCATCGCAAAGTCCTGCGCCCTTCCTCCGATTAATCGCACCCCCGATCCCATCGCCCCGATCAATCGCATCGCAACATTTGATATGCATGTTCCAATTGGCCAATCGCACAAAAATACGATGCGATTAATCACAAGTCCCTCTTCTGATCCCCCGATGCCAAACCCCTGATTGATCTCCCCACCGTCAATATTCCCCGCCGATCGAACATCCCACAACTAATTGGGCCATTACAATCGGCATTTCCATATATGTTACACTTCGCTCCCCTCCAATTTCCGATTGCGATTGACCCCGGGCCCACCATACGGTATTTCCGCCTCTTCCCAATTAAATGGGTTTTTCCCTTTGTTAATGCGATAAATCGTTTTTATTAAAAATATTACAATCGCATCGCAAAATATGTTAT
Source organism: Pinus albicaulis (assembly GCA_034641835.2). Lineage (NCBI taxonomy): Eukaryota > Viridiplantae > Streptophyta > Pinopsida > Pinales > Pinaceae > Pinus > Pinus albicaulis. The sequence goes on along the minus strand of CM076572.1, from coordinate 1,015,979,609 downwards.
ATCCCCTCTGCCCGTCCATTCCGATTGCGATTACACTATATATCTCTCCGCTCCCGCTCCGATTCCGATTGCGATTTTCATATTATTACCGCCCATTTCCCTTCCCTTTTCCCATTTAAAATACATTTTTCCCTTCACGAAAGCATTATTTCCTTCTATGATATTTCAACAGCAGTTTATTAAAGGGTCAGTTTTATTTTTATGAAATAATGGAAAGAAAAGGCAACAGTCAAAGTGCCGAGAGCTTATTTAAGACAAAGATTGTTACAACAAGCAGCAAAATAGGTAATATGTTCATCAGATTACCTATTTTCTTTCATACAGCCTAACAAAAAAATCTCCAAGCAGTCAAATGTAATGTTGTCCCTTATTTTTAGAGGCAGATTGTTGTATTTCTTCCTATGAATGTATTTCAGTTCTTCATCTGTTAAAACATCTCCCTTCTCTTGTGGATCTATGTTCCCACACTTCAACCTATTTAATGTAATTGTAAATCATTTTTAAAGAAGTAGAGTCTGAGTCTAAGTAACAGGGGAATAGTGTGGAAGAACATCTCTGCGCTACATTGTACAGTTTGATAGGAGATAATAAGAGATGCAGCTCTGATTTGTGGGATCCATGTGGTATGAGATTTAGCATTTGTTTTTCTCCTTTGTTTCATATGTGAATTGTTATGTGTTCCATTCATCCATAAACATTTCCTTTTGAATTCTTTCAAGATAGAAAGGTAGAATCCATTTTATATGCTCTGCCTTGGGGAATCATTCATATTCTGTATTTTTCTTCTGTTTGAAAAGGATCCATTTATTGTGCCCTTTTTAGCTCCGCACCAGTCTTTCCATCCCATCCTCATTAAATTTTAATTGCTAATTTTCCTGCCTATCTTGCCCCATGAAATACCCTGTGTCCTGATTTAATTCTCGGTTTCGACTGTCCCTTTAATCCCACACATCCTTGAAATTAATTAATTCATTCATTCATTCATTTTATTAAACCTTTTTCCCATCATTTTATCTAGCCTAATATCAGTCCATTTATTTTTTTCCATTGAATATTATTTCATGGAGAGAGCCCTCTCCTGTCCTTGTAGGCCTAGCTACAAGGCAGATCGTGGTTTAGTTGTTACCCTGATTTTCCTTTTGTAGCCTGGGGTTCAATTCAGGTGCTAACATCTCTAGCGACCATACTACGGAAGAATATTTTTTAGCATAGAAGATTAATCACCCTAGTAATATTTTCCCGGTGAAGAATGAAAGAGTATTATATTTGAATGTTGATGGTGAACAACAATCAGATGCATATGAAGGCTGAAAAAATTCGCCTGGCGACTCTATTCACTGAAAGATCCAGAAAATCAAATCCTTCATGGTGACTCCACTGCAGGAAGATCAATAGCTTTAAGATATTTGTTTTAAGATGGAACGTATTGCAAGCAGGTATGTTCCCATGAGCCGAGATCATATTCCAGGTTTCCCAAATAAAATTCCCAAGGTGGATTGGCTTCAGAATTTTCCTATGTTCAAAAATGTGGAAGGTAATGACGCTGCTCTTCATCTGGTAAAATTTCACATTCATGTGCATAAATTAAAGATCGATTTTCCTGAAGATTGTTTGATGAAAATGTTTATGGCTACTCTAGAAGATGAAGCTCGATATTGGTATGAAAGTTTGCCACCTGGTTGTATTTATTGTTTAAAATATTTTCATACCATATTCTTTGAAAGGTACAGAGAATCTTGTCTGTCTTTAATGTTAGTTCAGAACTGTTGCAAATATGTTAATAGTTTCATTGAAAATCTTGAGAATTTTTATGGAGATGATGAATTCATGGACGAAGAAATCATGGAATCACTCTATGAAAATCCATTTCAGCAGGACATAGAAATATTTGAGGATACTTATCAAGATCAACAGGTTGAAGATCTTTGTACAACTGAAAATGATGAAAGAAGAGGTTTTATTTCGAATCTGATTGAAATAAAGGATGAGATGCCGCTAAAGAATGTTCCAATCTTACATAGTGATAAAGTTAAGCCAGATCTAGAGTTAAAATGTGACGAGGAAGAATACGATGTTCCAGGTCCCATAAAAGAGAGTTATATTGTTGAGGCCGCCTCAAATGAAGAAAACATAGTTATAGACCTGAGTGTTCTTGTTCCATCAGAAAAGAGTCTTCACAAGGAGGTAATCCATTCCCTTAATGAAAAGCAAGACGAGATATTTGTTCAAGTAAGTGAAAAAGTTTCTTTGGATGAATTTATGGTAGATGATAGAAATGATAGTGTCAGATCTCAAGAACCATCTGAAGTTTCTTCTCTTATGACTAATGAATATGATGAGAAACATGACAATCTGGTTGTCACATCATATCAATATGACCAACAATATATTCAGATTACAGAAGATCTGAGCATTCAGGACTGCAATTCAGATTCTTCTTCCTATGTCTCATGTTTTGAAATGTTTTTTCAAGAGGAAATTTTCTCATCTACTTGTTCATAATTTTTTGAAGACCAGGAACACACTCTTACTGAGGTACATTATGAAGAAAGATCAAAATAAAAAGAAAAAGACACCTTGTTTCTTCAGCAGGAGGTAAATCTTCATGTTTTTCAAGATCCAGTGGAAAATTTATTGCAATCAGTAGTGAAGGTAATTATTACAGTATTCAGTGATGAAGGAGATCATGGCCAACCATGCTTTTGGATGCCCAGTTGCAAGTATCTATTTTTGACCAGAGGATCTGATCAGGAGAATCAATCAAGGAGGCATCTGCTTGATTGGTTACACTGGAATTTTGATATAGCATGATGGTACATTGGCCTTCCAGAAACACAGGTGGTTATCATCAAGATTTGAAACCTCAAGTCTTGGTCATATACTACCACCAAAGCTTCAAATTTCAAGTATCTTTTTCTAGGTTTGTGTCACTTTTGAGTCAGTTTGTTGGGTCAAGTTTCTTTCAGTATTCAATTTTGTTTTTAGCTATTGACTCCATGCCCAATGGATAAGGCTACTTGGTCTACGGTGTTCTTGGCACCTCCAAGGAGCTACCATCCCCATTGGAGCCAATGTTAGTGTCAGTCTAGTCATACTTCCATCAGTGATCAAAGTTACTCTTTGCATTTGCATATTAGGAGTCCCATAATAATCAATTTCACCATTCCGCTAGGTCATGGATTCATTGATGGTAGTAATTCTTTATCAGTTTTCCCTCATGTGAAACTTGCTGATTTTCCTCTCTATGGTCTTCAGTCATTATTCACTTTCATTCTCAAAATCATATCAGTAGGTCATAGGATGGGTCTCATTAGTTTCTAGGGTCTCACCATGGTCAAATTAATGAGTCAAATGTAAATAATATCAGCAAGGTCATGAGGAAGTCAATAAAATCAGAAGTCACAGCACCTGGAAGATCAGAGAGACATTTTATTTAGTTTGATGTATTTTTCGCCTCAAAACCATGTTTTGAGGTGAAAACATGATATTTCTCCTTTATTATTATTCATTTTATATCATCATGTGTAATAAGTCACAATTTAGAAGTTGTTATCTCCACAAAGTGATGTCCCTGCCTTCAGAGAAGTTTTCTATAGCATGTTTAGCACCAAACCATCCTCCAAGAAGATCCATTAGAAAGAGCCCGGAAAGAGCTTTCCAATGGTATACTACACTCTCAAAACTGACTTCTGGATTGAAATTTATGCTTAAGTGAAGTAAAATCCCCTATATCCTCTAATAAGCCCTATTTTCCAATTTTCCCTTAAAAATTTATGTTTAAAGTTTCATATTTTCCTTATAAAATTCCTTTGTCCTCTTTCCAATTATAAAATCACATTATAAGTCATTTAAATAAATATGCGATTTGGTTTGTAACCACTTCCCCTCCATGCCTTAGGACTTTATAATAAATAGCTTTATATTATAAAGTCCCGTCGTTATAAAGCACTTCCCCTTTCCATCACCCATAAACTTTATAACAAAGTTTATGTCATATATATATACTCCCCCATCGTTCCCAACCACTTCCCCACCATACGTTGCGATGAAAATTTATTATAAAGTTTTATATTATAACAAACCCTGGATAACCCATGTCCCTTCCCCGATCAATCACATCACAAATATTAACGTCCTCCCCCCCCCCCCGATCACCCCAATCGCAAATATCTATGATGCGATTGATCGCATCGCAAAGTCCTATGCCCTTCCTCTGATTAATCACACCCCCGATCCCATCGCCCCGATCAATCGCATCGAAACATTTGATATGCGCGTTCCGATTGGCCAATCACACAAAACTCCGATGCAATTAATCGCAAGTCCCTCTTCTGATCCCCCGATGGCAAACCCCTGATTGATCTCCCCACTGTCGATCTTCCCCGCCGATCGAATGACCCACAGCTAATCGGGCCATCGCAATCAGCATTCCCATATATGTTACACTTTTCTCCCCTCTGATTTCCGATTGCGATTGACCCTGAGCCCACCATACGGTATTTCTGCCTCTTCCCAATTAAATGGGTTTTTCCCTTTGTTAATTTGATAAATCATTTTTATTAAAAATATTACAATCTCATCGCAAAATATGTTATATCCCCTGCGCCCGTCCATTCCGATTGCGATTACACTATATATCTCTCCTCTCCTTCTCCGATTGCGATTGCGATTTTCATATGATTACCGCCCATTTCCCTTCCCTTTTCCCATTTAAAGTACATTTTTCCCTTCACAAAAGCATTATTTCATTCTATGATATTTCAACGGCAGTTTATTAAAGGGTCAGTTTTATTTTTATGAAATAATGGAAAGCAAAGGCAACAGTCAAAGGGCTGAGAGCTTATTTAACACAAAGATTGTTACAGCAAGCAGCAAAATAGGAAATCTGTTCATCGGATTGCCTATTTTCTTTCATACAGCCTAACAGCAAAATCTCCAAGCAGTCAAATGTAATGTTGTCCCTTATTTTTAGAGGCAGATTGTTGTATTTCTTTCTATGATTGTATTTCAGTTCTTTAGCTGTTAAAACATCTCCCTTCTCTTGTGGATCTATGTTCCCACACTTCAGCCTATTTAATGTAATTGTAAATCATTTGTAAAGTAGTAGAGTCTGAGTCTGAGTAACAGGGGAATAGTGTGGAAGAACATCAATGCGCTACATTGAATAGTTTGACAGGAATTAATAAGAGATGCAGCTCTTATTTGTGGGATCCATGTGGTATGAGATTTAGCATTTGTTTTTATCCTTTGTTTCATATGTGAATTGTTATGTGTTCCATTCATCCATAAACATTTCCTTTCGAATGCTTTCAAGATAGAAAGGTAGAATCCATTTTATATGCTCTGCCTTGGGGAATCATTCATATTTTGTATTTTTCTTCTGTTTGAAAAGGATCCATTTATTGTGCCCTTTTCAGCTCCACACTAGTCTTTCCATCCCATCCTCATTAAATTTTAATTGCTAATTTTCCTGCCTATCTTGCCCCATGAAATACCCTGTGTCCTTATTTAATTCCCGATTTCAACTGTCCCTTTAATCCCACACATCCCTGAAATTAATTAATTCATTCATTTTATTAAACCTTTTTCCCATCATTTTATCTAGCCTAATATCAATCCATTTATTGTGTTCCATTGAATATTCTTTCATGGAGAGGGCCCTCTCATGTCCTTGTAGGGCTAGGTACAAGGCTGAGCATGGTTTAGTTGTTACCCTGATTTGCCTTTTGCAGCCTAGGGTCCAATTCAGGTGCTAACATCTCTGGCAACCATCATAGAAGATTAATCACCCCAGTAATATTTTCCCGGTGAAGAATGACAGAGTATTATATTTGAATGTTGATGGTGAACAACAATCATATGCATATAAAGGCTGAAAACATTCACCTGGCGACTCTATTGACTGAAAGATCCAGAAAATCAAATCCTTCATGGTGACTCCACTGCAGGAAGATCAATAGCTTTAAGATATTTGTTTTAAGATGGAACGTATTGCAAGAAGGTATGCTCCCATGAGTCGAGATCATATTCTAGGTTTCCCAAACAAAATGCCCAAGGTGGATTGGCTTTAGAATTTGCCTATGTTTAGAAATGTTGAAGGTAATGATGCTGCTCTTCATCTGGTAAAATTTCACATTCATGTGCATAAATTAAAGATCAATTTTCCTAAAGACTGTTTGATAAAAATGTTTATGGCTACTCTGGAAGATGAAGCTCGATCTTGGTATGAAAGTTTGCCACCTGGTTGTATTTATTGTTTAAAAGATTTTCATACCATATTCTTTGAAAGGTACAGAAAATATTGTCCGTCTTTAATGTTAGTTCAGAAATATTGCAAATATGTTAATATTTTCATTGAAAATCTTGAGAATTTTTATGGAGATGATGAATTCATGGACGAAGAAATCATGGAATCACTCTATGAAAATCCATTTCAGCACACAGAAATATTTGAGGATACTTATCAAGATCGGTAGGTTGAAGATCTTTGTACAGTTGAAAATGATGCAAGAAGAGGTTTTATTTCGAATCTGATTGAAATAAAGGATGAGATGCCACTAAAGGATGTTCCAATATTACATAGTGATAAAGTTAAGCTAGATCTAGAGTTAAAATGTGACGAGGAAGAATACGATTTTCCAGGTCCCATAAAAGAGAGTTATATTGTTGAGGCCGCCTCAAATGAAGAAAACAAAATTATAGACCTGAGTGTTCTCATTCCATCAGAAAAGAGTCTTCACAAGGAGGTAATCCATTCCCTTAATGAAAAATAAGACGAGATCTTTTTTCAAGTAAGTGAAAAATTTTCTTTGGATGAATTTATGGTAGATGATAGAAATGATAGTGTCAGATCTCAAGAACCATCTGAAGTTTCTTCTCTTATGACTGATGAATATGATGAGAAACATGACAATTTGGTTGTCACATCATATCAAGATGACCAACAATATATTCAGATTACAGAAGATCAGAGCGTTCAGGACTGTAATTCAGATTCTTCTTCCTATGTCTCATGTTTTGAAATGTTTTTTCAAGAGGAAATTTTCTCATCTACTTGTTCAGAATTTTTTGAAGACCAGGAACACACTCTTACTGAGGTACATTATGAAGAAATATCAGAATCAAAAGAAAAAGACACCTTGTTTCTTCAGCAGGAGGTAAATATTCATGTTTTTCAAGATCCAGTGGAAAATTTATTGCAGTCGGCAGTGAAGGTAATTATTGCAATATTCAGTGATGAAGGAGATCATGGCCAACCATGATTTTGGATGCCCAATTGCAAGTATCTATTGTTGACTAGAGGATCTGATCAGGAGAATCAATCAAGGAGGCATCTGCTTGATTGGTTACATTGGCATTTTGATATAGCATGATGGTACATTAGCCTTCCAGAAACACAGGTGGTTATCATCAAGATTTGAAACCTCAAGTCTTGGTCATATACTACCACCAAAGCTTCAAATGTCAAGTTTTTTTTTCTAGGTTTGAGTCACTTTTGAGTCATTTTTTTGGGTCAAGTTTCTTTCAGTATTCATTTTTGTTTTTAGCTATTGACTCCATGCCCAATGGATAAGGCTACTTGGTCTACGGTGTTCTTGGCACCTCCGAGGAGCTACCATCCCCATTGGAGCCAATGTTAGTGTCAGTCTAGTCATACTTCCATCAGTGATCAAAGTTACTCTTTGCATTTGCATATTAGGAGTCCCATAATAATCAATTTCACCATTCCGCTAGGTCATGGATTCATTGATAGTAGTAATTCTTCATCAGTTTTCCCTCATGTGAAACTTGCTGATTTTCCTCTCTATGGTCTTCAGTCATTATTCACTTTCATTCTCAAAATCATATCAGTAGGTCATAGGATGGGTCTCATTAGTTTCTAGGGTCTCATCATGGTCAAGTTAATGATTCAAATGTCAATAATATCAGCAAGATCATGAGGAAGTCAATAAAATTAGAAGTCACAGCACCTGGAAGATCAGAGAGACATTTTATTCAGTTTGATGTAATTTTTCCTCAAAACCATGTTTTGAGGTGAAAACATGATATTTCGCCTTTATTATTATTCATTTTATATCATCATGTGTAATAAGTCACAATTTAGAAGCTGTTATCTCCACAAAGTGATGTCCCTGCCTTCAGAGAAGTTTTCCGCAGCATGTTCAGTGCTAAATCATCCTCTAAGAAGATCCATCAGAAAGAGCCCGGGAAGAGCTGTTAGGTCCCTATATCACAAGTATAGTCCCTTATTATTGTTAGTGTAAACCCCTTATTGTTATTATTGTACCCTTGTAACCCCCATTTTGTTATTATTGTGCCCTTAAATTATTATTGTTAGGTTGGCTAGGATTACATTGCGTCCCACTAGGATTACATTATGGCCCCATGGACTCCTATATATAGAAAGGAGGTTTTGTGAATTGTATCATCCAAGAATTGTTCATTTATGTAATGTATTGGAGGTTTTCGCCTCGAAGTGGCTCATTTCTAAGGCGTTGATATCTCTTTTCTTCTCTTTTTGGAGCTGGTTTCACAACATTTGGTATCAGAGCTTTGGATTCTAGGGTTTCGCTGATCCAAACAGGTCATTGTGGCATTTTCGCTATAAAAAATTTTCTACGGAGGTTCAGAAGCTGAAATTGTTAGGGTACGAAGCCGAAATCCTGAGGAAGATTGTCTAAAAATTTTAGAGCTTGGTTCACAATATTTTCGGAGATATGATCTGTGGAAGTTAGGTATTTTTTCAGGATCCTAAACAGGTCATCGTGGCATTTGCGCTATAACTTGTTGTCTACTGAGGTTCAGAATCTAAAATTTTTATGGTGTGAAGCTGAAATCCTAAGGAAACTCGTCAAAACATTTCAGAGCTTTTTGCGCAATATTTTTGGAGATATTATCTGTGGAAGGTAGTGCTTTTTCAGGTTCCTGAATTTCATCTCAAAAAGGTGATCGTGGGAAAATTTCTAGAACTCTCTCTCTAAGCATCGGATTGGAGTGACGTAAAAATTGGTCGCAAGTACCCGGACTGTATTTTATTAGCTATAAATTTCAGAGGCGAGGGACAAAACAGTGACACGTGGCAAGTCGTACAAGTTCGCTATACTAAACCAGTCCATAATTAGGTCATTGTGGGAGATTGGACATAACTTTGTCTTGGAGACTCCAAATCAAGTCAGACCTATGGCATTCAAAAGAGAATTCAGAGGGCTACTTAAATGCTAAATTTCAGATATTGAAGATCCGCAATCACAGAGATAATACAATTTCAATATCAAGCTCCTCAAAAGCAAGTAAAAGGTGTGTATTTTTTTTCCGAATTGCATAAGTCTTGTTTGAAGAATCAAGTTGAATTGATTGCAAGGGCATATTGTAGAATAGATATCAATATTGGATTCTAAAATGGCCCCTAAAAATAATTCAACACCCATTAAGCCTTTATAAGGCTCTACTATGACTCATGAAGACAAAGAATTGCAACATGATCTATCAAAATTACAAGAGCAAGTGCAACAAATTTCACTCTCGCAAAGAGCAACAAAAAATGAAATGGAAGTTTTGAAGAAAGGCGTGGAAGCTAAGATGGATGGCATGCAAGCTAATATGGATGGCGTGGAAGCTAAGATGGATGGCATGGAGGCTGGCATGGAATCTAAGATGGATGACATGGAAGCTAAGATCGATGAGAAAATGGAAAACATGAACAATTTTTTAAAAGAAGACATGGAAGTTTTGACAAAGTTGATACAAGAAAGGTTTCCTAATGGTGAAAAGATAGTAGAAGAACCTCATGATGAGAAAAAAATAAATGTTAATTGTGATTTCATAAACTCTAATGTTGGCAGGAAGAACCACCATATTCCAAAGATGGATATGAGGAAGTTTGATGGAAAGGATCATGTAACATGGATACTACAGATGGAGCAATACTTTGATCTTTATAACGTGCAAAACACACAAAAGGTACGCATTGCAACTTTACATTTAGAACAAAATACATTTGTATGGTATCGATGTCTCTGCTCCCGTAAAAAAAATTTCACTTAGTCAATTTTTACGGAGGAAATGATAGCACATTATGAGGATACAAAGAGCAACACCTTCTTTAGTGAATTGATAAATCTCAAACAAAAGGGTTTAGTGGGGCAGCACATTGAGGACTTCCAAAAATTGAATATAAGGGTAACTGATATTCCAGAGGAACACAGTATTGATCTCTTCATAGGTACTCTAAAGGATAACATCCAACATGAAGTTCGTGTTTTGGAGCCTGATTCATTGGAGAAGGCATTCAGGTTGGCAAGAAAAGTTGAATGTAAAATTATGGCGACAATGAAGCCTACCACTCAATTCTATAAAGAAGGAAGTGTTGCTATGCCTAGATTTCCACAACCTACAAGGTTGACACCACAACAATTGGAAGAAAAAGGAGCAAAAGGGCTTTGCTACAGTTGTGATAGAAAATACACTAAAGGTCATAAGTGTGCTGAAAAGAAATTATTTTACATAGATTGTGAAGAAGAAGAAGAAAATGAACAAGAAGAGGATATACACCATGAACCGGCCCTAGAAGAGGAAGAAATGAATCCGACCATATCATGTAATGCACTGGCAGGAATTACCACTCCTCAAACTCTCAAGATAGCAGGACAGATCAAGAAGAAAAGGTAATAGTGTTGATTGATTCAGGTAGCACCCATAATTTTATTCATTGTAAGGTAGCCAAGGAATTAAATTGTTTCCTATACCCAGCACCAGAATGCCAAGTGATGGTTTCAAATGGAGGAACTATAAATTTCTCTGGGAAATGCCATAATATCAAGCTAACCATGGGGGAATATGTATTGACTAGTCCAATGCTTTCCATTCCTATGGGAGGTGCTGATGTTGTACTAGGAGTACAATGGTTACAATCTTTGGGGACGGTAGCTTTTAATTTTCAAGAACTTTTCTTGAAATTTTTTTCAGAAGGAAAGGAAGTTGAATTACGAGGTATTGCAGGGAAGCTAGGAAGGATAATAAGCTCTAATGTCATGGCAAAGCTTCTAAAGAAAGAAAAACAAGGCATAATTGCACAATTATGCTCACTAGAAGTTCCAACATCAAAAGCATCTATTCCTGCAGATCTCCAACAAGTATTGGACAATCATTCCAAGGTGTTTGAAACTCCCAAAGGACTCCCACCTATTCGTGATCATGATCATGCTATTCATTTGATTCCAGGAAGTGTTCCTCCAAACATCAGGCCTTATAGATATCCTTACATCCAAAAGAGTGAAATTGAATGTATGATTGCAGAAATGTTAGAGGCGGGTATAATTCAACCTAGTCAAAGTTCTTTCTCTGCTCCTGTAGTATTGGTACACAAGAAGGATAGATCATGGCGAATGTGTCCGGATTATAGGGAGCTCAATAAGCTCACCATTAAAGATAAATTTCTCATTCCTGTGATTGATGAATTATTGGATGAATTACATGGAGCAATTTATTTTACCAAGTTGGATCTTCGTTCAAGATATTATCAAATTAGAATGAAGACTGAATATATTCCAAAAACAGCATTTCGAACTCATGAGGGTCATTATGAATTTTTGGTCATGCCTTTTGGCCTTACCAATGCACCGTCTACATTTCAAGGGTTGATGAATTCCATTTTCAAACCCTTCCTTAGAAAATTTGTGCTAGTATTTTTTGATGATATACTAATCTACAGCAGGTCTTGGAAGGATCATGTTGAACATGTTGACAGGGTGCTCAAACTATTGCAGGAGAAACAATTATATACAAAAAAATCCAAATGTTTCTTTGGAGTACAAGAGGTGGAATATCTAGGTCATATTTTATCTCACGAGGGTGTTAAAGTAGACCCTAACAAAATTAAAGCCATTAAGGAATGGAAATTCCCCACAACCATAAAGCAGTTGCGAGGATTTCTCGGGTTAACAGGTATTATCGCAAGTTTGTTAAGAATTATGGGAGAATAGCAGCACCTCTAACAACATTATTGAAGAAAGATGCATTTTCATGGACTCCTAAAGCAACTAAGGCCTTTGAACATCTTAAAGAGGCAATGTTCCTAGCGCCTATCTTAGCTACGCCAGACTTCACAAAAACCTTTATTGTGGAATGTGATGCCTCAGGAAATGGAATTGGTGTTGTTTTAATGCAGGAAGGAAGACCCATTGCTTTTGAAAGTCGTCCAATCAAAGGAAAGTATTTACAGAAACCTATTTATGAGAAGGAAATGTTAGCAATACCGCATGCACTAAAGAAATGGCGAACTTACCTAATGGGAAGACACTTCAAGGTAAAAACTGATCATGATAGTCTTAAACACTTTTTGGAATAAAGACTATCTTCAGAAGAGCAGCAAAAATGGGTCACAAAGATGTTGGGTTATGACTTTGAAATAATCTAAAAAAAAGGAAAGCTTAATGTTGTTGCAGATGCACTCTCAAGAAAGAATGAAGAGGTGGAAGCATTGCTTTGTGCCATTTCTATTATCCAACCAGACTGGATAACCGAAGCAAGAGATGAATGGAAGAAGGACAAAGATGTATGGACACTCATTCAAAAGTTGCAGCAAGATCCTAGTACATCTGATACATTTAGTTGGAAAAATTATTCCTTATGGTACAAAGATCGCTTATATCTTTGTAAGAATTCCCAACTAAAACAAAAGATTCTTCTGGAATTGCACACTTCTCCTTTAGGAGGACACTCGGGATTTTTAAAAACTTACCAAAGGGTGAAGAAAGAATTTTTTTGGGATGGCCTTAAATCTGATATTCAAAAGTTTGTGACAGAATGTTTGGTTTGCCAGCAGAATAAAGTTGAGACAATTAAGACCCCGGGACTTTTACAACCGTTATCCATTCCAAGTCAACGTTGGGAGGAGATTTCAATGGATTTTATCATAGGGTTACCTAAGTCCGAAGGAAAGAATGTCATCATGGTGGTAGTTGATAGACTTACCAAGTATGCACACTTTTGTGCATTATCTCATCCATTTAAAGCAAGTACAGTTGCTACTACATTTATGGACAAAATTCAAAAGCTACATGGAAGCCCAAGGGTTATTGTGAGCGACAGAGATCCCATTTTTACTGGAAATTTTTGGACGGAGTTATTTTCTTGTTTAGGTACTCAATTAGCTCATAGCTCATCTTATCATCCTCAATCTGATGGTCAAACTGAGATAGTAAATAAATGTTTGGAAGGATATCTTCGTTGTTTTGTATCTGAAAAACAAACACAATGGGTCAAGTGGTTACCTCTTGCTGAATGGTGGTATAACACTTCCTTCCATACTGCAGCAAAAATGACCCCATTTATGGCACTTTATGGATATCATCCACCATCCATCACATCATCTTTAAGAGAAAATTCAAGGGTTCAAGCAGTGGAAGATCACATCGAGCATCAACAAGAAGTTCTCCAACTCTTAAAGGATAACCTGAATTTGGCACAAAATCGAATGAAACAACAGGCAGATCAACATCGCAGCGAGAGAAGTTTTGATGTAGGAGATCGGGTATTTTTACGGCTACAACCATATAAACAAATGTCCCTCAAGCTACCTAAGAAGGATAATAAATTATCGCCAAAGTACTATGGTCCTTACAAGGTGTTGCAAAAGATTGGTACTATGGCATACAAATTGGAGCTTCCTGCTTCTTCGCGAGTGCATCCAGTTTTCCATGTTTCATGCTTAAAGAAGGTTATAGGTGAAAATTTTCCAGTTCAAACAATATTGCCAGAACTTGATGAGGAAGGAAAAATCATATTGGAACCTGAAGCAGTCACAGAAACAAGAACTCGACAGCTACGGAATCGATCAATTTCAGAGTATCTCATCAAGTGGAAGAACTTACCCACTGAAGATTCTACATGGGAGGATGAGAATTTTATACAGAAGCACCCGTAGCTACTCAAGCGTTGAGGACAACACTTTTTTGAAGGAGAGGGGCATGTTAGGTCCCTATATCACTAGTATAGTCCCTTATTATTGTTAGTGTAACCCCCTTATTGTTATTATTGAACCCTTGTAATCCCCATTTTGTTATTATTGTGCCCTTAAATTATTATTGTTAGGTCGGCTAGGATTACATTGTGGCCCACTAGGATTACATTATGGCCCCATGGACTCCTATATATAGAAAGGAGGTTTTGTAAATTGTATCATCCAAGAATTCTTCATTTATGTAATGTATTGGAGGTTGCCCCCTCGAAGTGGCTCATTTCTAAGGCGTTGATATCTCTTTTCTTCTCTTTTTGGAGCTGGTTTCACAACATAATGAGTCAAATGTTAATAATATTAGCAAGATCATGAGGAAGTCAATAAAATCAGAAGTCACAGCACCTGGAAGATAAGAGAGACATTTTATTCAGTTTGATGTAATTTTTCCTCAAAACCATGTTTTGAGGTGAAAACATGATATTTCGCCTTTATTATTATTCATTTTATATCATCATGTGTAATAAGTCACAATTTAGAAGCTGTCATCTCCACAAAGTGATGTCATTGCCTTCAGAGAAGTTTTCCGCAGCATGTTCAGTGCCAAATCATCCTCTAAGAAGATCCATCAGAAAGATCCTAGGAAGAGCTTTCCAATGGTATACTACACTCTCAAAACTGACTTCTAGATTGAAATTTATGCTTAAGTGAAGTAAAATACCCTATATCCTCTAATAAGCCCTATTTCCCAATTTTCCCTTAAAAATTTATGTTTAAAGTTTCATATTTTCCTTATAAAATTCCTTTGTCCTCTTTCCGATTATAAAATCGCATTATAAGTCATTTAAATAAATATGCGATTTGGTTTGTAACCACTTCCCCTCCATGCCTTAGGACTTTATAATAAAGAGCTTTATATTATAAAGTCCCATCGTTATAAACCACTTCCCCTTTCCATCACCCGTAAACTTTATAACAAAGTTTATGTCATATATTTATATATACTCCCCCGTCGTTCCCAACCACTTCCCCACCATACATTGCGATGAAACTTTATTATAAAGTTTTATATTATAACAAACCCCGCATAACCCATGTCCCTTCCCCGATCAATCACATCGCAAATATTAATGTGCCCCACCCCAATCACCCCAATCGAAAATATCTCCGATGCAATTGATCGCATCGCAAATTCTTGCGCCCTTCCTCCGATTAATCACACCCCCGATCCCATCACCCCGATCAATCGCATCTTAACATTTGATATGCACATTCCAATTGGCCAATCGCACAAAACTCTGATGCGATTAATCGCAAGTCCCTCTTCTGATCCCCCGATGGAAAACCCCCGTTTGATCTCCCCACCGTCGATCTTCCTCGCCAATCGAATGGCCCACAGCTAATCGGGCCATTGCAATCGGCATTCCCATATATGTTACACTTCGCTCCCCTCCTATTTCTGATTGCGATTGACCTCGGGCTCACCATACGGTATTTACGCCTCTTCCCAATTAAATGGGTTTTTCCCTTTGTTAATGCGATAAATCATTTTTATTAAAAATATTACAATTGCATCACAAAATATGTTATATCCCCTCTGCTCGTCCATTCCGATTGCGATTACACTATATATCTCTCTGCTCCCGCTCCGATTCCGATTGCGATTTTCATATGATTACCGCCCATTTCCCTTCCCTTTTCCCATTTAAAATACATTTTTCCCTTCACGAAAGCATTATTTCGTTCTATGATATTTCAACGGAAATTTATTAAAGGGTCAGTTTTCTTTTTATGAAATAATGGAAAGCAAAGGCAACAGTCAAATGGCCGAGAGCTTATTTAAGACAAATATTGTTACAGCAAGTAGAAAAATAGGAAATTTGTTCATCGAACTACCTATTTTCTTTCATACATCCTAACAGCAAAATCTCCAAGCAGTCAAATGTAATGTTGTCGCTTATTTTTAGAGGCAGATTATTGTATTTATTTCTATGATTGTATTTCAGTTCTTCAGCTGTTAAAACAGCTCCCTTCTCTTGTGGATATATTTTCCCACACTTCAGCCTATTTAATGTAATTGTAAATCATTTGTAAAGCAGTAGAGTTTGAGTCTAAGTAACAGGGGAATATTGTGGAAGAACATCTCTACGCTACATTGTACAGTTTGACAGGAATTAATAAGAGACGTAGCTTTGATTTGTGGGATCCATGTGGTATGAGATTTAGCATTTTTTTTTCTCCTTTGTTTCATATGTGAATTGTTATGTGTTCCATTCATCCATAAACATTTCCTTTCGAATGATTTCAAGATAGAAAGGTAGAATCCATTTTATATGCTCTGCCTTGGGGAATCATTCATATTTTATATTTTTCTTCTGTTTGAAAAGGATCCATTTATTGTGCTCTTTTCAGCTCCGCACCAATCTTTCCATCCCATCCTCATTAAATTTTAATTGCTAATTTTCCTGCCTATCTTGCCCCATGAAATACCCTGTGTCTTGATTTAATTCTCGGTTTCAACTGTCTCTTTAATCCCACACATCCCTAAAATTAATTCATTCATTCATTTTATTAAACCTTTTTCCCATCATTTTATCTAGCCTAATATCAGTCAATTTATTTTTTTCCATTTAATATTCTTTCACGGAGAGAGCCCTCTCCTGTCCTTGTAGGGCTAGCTACAAGGCTGAGCATGGTTTAGTTGTTACCCTGATTTTCCTTTTGCAGCCTGGGGTCCAATTCAGGTGCTAACAGACTGGATGGGAGGAACATGTCTGTCGTGCATACATTTTTGTTGCATATGTGTTATTTATTCTTGTGGTATATGTGGTTATTGTGTATGCATGGTGGTGATCATTGTTGTAATTGTGTCTCCATGTGGAAGATGATGGTGACTGTTGTGGGATGTGCTCATCATGAATGCATGTTGGTTATCCATTTTTTATGCATATCAGTGTCTATATATAGTTATGCATGCATTTTCATGGTTTTATTAATCATGCATGGGGTCATGGTATGCGGTTGGTATGGTCATTCATGGTAACTATATTATGATTGAGATTATGTTTATATGATGATATGACTTGATTATACATGTATTGTGCTAATCTGGTTGATCTTGTAGATGATATATCCTCCCCTGAATTATATTGAGGTATGTTTTTTGTGTTTATATTTTGGTTTAGTTGACATGGTATACTTGTAGGAAGAAGATCAAGTATGACTAGTAAGATGGTAGAATACATTTCACGATATTATCCTTATAGATCCAATGAGCAACATGGTGATAGGTACTCTCCTGATATAGAATACACTTTAAGAAGTTTGAAGGTATAAATAAGAAGTTTCAAGCCAGATAATGAAAGGATCATTCAGGCATGGGTGAAAAAAGTAGAGGTTAATGAAGTTATCCTTCAGAGTCTGTCATATTTTCAGAGGCAGATACCACTTATAATTAGTCATGGTTAAGAGTACATGACTAATAGAGCATATGGTATTAGGTATCATGGTGGTCACAGGTCAGATAGAGATGACACGATCAAGGATGGTAGGTTCTTGGACACAATTGATAGGAGAGGTGATGGAAACATGTACTATTATAGTAAGGCTAAGGAGTTCTATGAGCTAAAGATGGGATCGATGACAGATGAGGAGTATATGACAAAGTTCCTAGAATTGTTGAGGTATGTACCATATATTAAGGATAATAAATCCAAAGTTAATATATTTTTCAATGGATTACCATTACAAATTAGATATCAAATTAAATATAATGAGCCTCACACACTTGAAGAAGTCATTGGAAATTTGAATAATTTTGATGGGAAATCAAAGTGTAAGACAAAATCTTAGCAAGGTTGGAAAGGGAAAGACAAGACTAAAGGTAAATGGCAGTTGAAGAGAAAAATACCATAGGATGCATGTGAGAAAGACAATGTTGTACCTTACAAGAATTTTAATGGACCTAATCCTAGAGAAAAACAGAATAAAGGTGATGGTAAAGGAAAGTTGCAGTTTTGGACATGTGGTAAGGAGAATCTCAAGATATATTTTCCACAAAATCAAGGTGGTATGCCTCAGATCTACAGTCCATAGGAAGCGGAAACAATTGGGGATGTTGGGCATAGCATGCCATGGATCTATGCAACATTGGATAGCAGGCATGAATGTCACCAAGAATCTATTATCAAGATGGATGGTAAGCTTTTTGATCAAGTTGTTTCTATTTTGATTGACCCTCAATCTAATTATAGTTATGTTAATATTGAATTGGTGGTTAAGTGTGGTTTGAATAAAGAAGTACACACATAATATTAGTTAGTGAATCTGGCTACAGGTACAAAGAAAAAAATACATCACTAGTAAGAGCTTGTGCATTTGAATTGAATGGTATGCTTACATCAATGCGTATGAATGTACTTTCATTGGGATTGTAAAATATGCTTCTAGATATGGATTGGTTGTATATTCAAAAGACCGAGGTAGACTACTATGATAAGGCTATTGATGAATAGTGTGATGCGTCCTTATCTGGACAAGTTTGTTATTGTGTTCATTAATGACATATTGATATATTCTAAGAATGAGGAAGAACATTTCAAACATTTTGCAACAATGTTAATATTTATAAGAGAGCATCAGTTGTATGCCAAGCTTAGAAAATATAGTTTCTTTCAGAAAGAGGTACATTACATGGGACATATGGTTTCTAAGGACGACATAGCAGTGGATCCAAAAAAGACAAAAGCTATTATTGAATGGGAAGCTCCTATAAATGTGGATGAAGTTAGATAATTCATGGGACTATAAGGTTATTATAGGAGGTTCATCGAGAAATTCTCGAACTTCCTAACACATTACTTCACTTCAAAGGAAAGGTAAGAAATTTTAATGGATAGAGGAGTGTGCAACAAGTTTTGAGCAATTGAAGCAGATGTTGAGAAAAGCTCCAGTTCTCAATATTACATATCTGGATAAACAGTTTGTGGTGTGCACCAATTCTTTCAAGAGAGGGCTTGATGGAGTCCTCATGCAGGAGGGATAGGTGATATGTTACGAATCAAGTAAACTAAATGATCACAAGAAAAATTATGTGACACATGACCTTGAGTTGGCAGTGATTTTCCATGCATTGAAGATGTGGAGGCACTATTTTCTTGGTAGGAGGTTTGTATTAATGAGCGATAACAGTGGATTGAGGTACTTATTTGACCAAAAAAACTTGAATTCTATAGAAGCTACATTGTTGGCCATGATCAGTGAGTTCGAATTTGAGATCAGGTACATTAAAGATAAAGAGATAGGGTTGCATATTCTCTGAGCTTAAGAGTACAGGTAAATCACATTACAACTATGATTTCAAATGGGATAGATCTACAATATCAAATATTACATGCAGGTCAATAGGATGAAAGGTATAGGGAGCTTAGGCACATGTTATAAGAGGGTACATGTGATCAATATGTGGAATATCATCTCACAATAGAAAGTTTGGTTAGATTTAGGGACAAGATCTTATATGTGTCAGAAAACAGTGATCAAGAAGATTATCTTGAGGGAAGTTCATGCTAAGCTATATTCAGGTCATCCAGGATATCAAAAAACATTGACAATTGTGAATAATTTCTACTATTGGTCGAATATGAGGAAAGAAGTGGCATAGTTTGTGGCTATATGTTTGGATTTTCAATAGGTAAAGGTAAAGTTTAAGCATCCAGATGTTTTAATACAACCGATTCTGATTCTAGAGTGGAAATGGGAAATCATATCTATGGATTTCATTACAGGTTTTTCGAGGAATTCTAGACAACATGATTATATCATGGTTGTGGTGGACAGGTTGACAAAGGTAGTGTGATACTTCATTCTAGTAAAGTATATGTATTGATTTAGTGATGTAGAACATGTATTCATCATATATATAGTGAGGTTGCATGGTGTACCAAATAATATTGTGTCAGACAGGGATGATAAGTTCACTTCTAGGTTTTGGAAAGAGTTGTTTGTAGGTTTGGGTATGAAGTTGGCCTTCAACACAGCTTACATCGACAAATATATGGACATATGGAGATGGTCAATACGATTTTGGAGGAAATTTTGAGAATGTATGTGATGCATTAGCATTGAAAGTGGCAAGAGTATCTTCATCTGGTTGAGTTTTCTTACAACAATGGGTATCAAGAATCACTGAGGATGAGTCTATTTGAGGCATTGTATGGGTGGAGTTGTAAGACTCCCATCAGTTGGAGTGATCCAAAGAACATGATATTGATAGGAAAGGACATGTTAGAAGACATGAAACAAATAAATGTAGGTAATCAAGAAGAATATAAAGGCAACACAGGATAGGAATAAAAGTTATGTAGATCAACACGGGAAATTTAAGGAGTTTCAAGTTGGGGAACATGTGTATTTTCACATCAAACCCAAAATATCTCCTTAAGGATTGGGTCATGAATGGATTTATCACCTCAGTATTGTGGGCATTTAAATATGCTTGAGAGGATTGGACCAGTGGCCTATCGACCGGAACTACCTCTAATAGTGAAATTTCATGATGTTTTCCATGTTTCATCCCTTAAAATATATGTGAGGATGTTGTTCATGTTATTTTTTGGTTTTTATTGCAGGTGGAACCAGAAGGATAATTCCAGCCACAACCCATGCGTATTTTTCATAGAAATATTCTCATGCTCTAGAACCACATAATTGAGTAGGTTAAAGTGCAGTGGAAGCACTTTGGGCCAGATGAATCTACATGGGAGATGACTGATCAGATGCAGTCTATGTATCCTTACTTATTTTCCAGTCAAGGAAATTTTTTTTTGGTATATGTATATATGTATATGGATGTAAATACCACCACGAACTGTGTTATAAAGATCCAATAAGAAATATGGGTGTCATGTTATTATGTTTTTCATGTTGGTTTCCCTTTCAACATGATGTTCATTGTAAATATTGCATCGAGCTAAGTTATAAATCTCCATAAGCAATATGTTTTGGTTTTTCAATGGCTTCATTGGTTGCAGGTGTCATTCAACACCGAGGACAGTGTTCCCCTAAGGGGGGTGGATTTGTAAGAGCCCTGGGTTAAAAAACCATGTGATAAAGTTAATAGAGGAAAATTAATAACCAAGTTCATGGGACACGTATTCCAAGTTTAATTTTGGGAAAAACATCCTAGTGTGAGTGTTCATTTGGTTTATTATTGCTAAAGGAAATTAGAAAAGGAAATGGCAAAGGATTTGAAAAGGAAAGAGGAAAGTATTGGCATTTTATTTATGAAAATAATGGAAATTAGGAGAAAATGAAGGTGAAATGTCACAGGTTGCATATGATGAGGAAAATGAAGGAAAATAATGGAAAATTGAAGAAATTATAGGCCTCATTGATAAAAAAAAATTATGAGGATCATTTCATAGCTTTTGGTTAGTGTTATCTTTTTTCATTTCAGTTTTGAACTCTCTCTCTCTCTCATACTCTCACAAACTTATAGTTTTCATGGAGCACTCTTGGAGGAGTGTGGAGCACTTGGAATTTGGAGAAAGAAAGAAAATGGAAGCAAAGATCAAGAAAGGAAGATTGATATCAAGCGACTATAGTGGGATTACTTCCAAGTATCAAGTTGAATGTGTGATTTCCTTGCTAGTTTTGGCATGCATGGTACATGCATGTATTTTTTTGGTTCTCTTGTTGTCATTATCATGGGTTTTTCTAGGTGTGATAGTGTACTTCCGCCTTTCCTTTCCATTTATGAATAGCCATGGTTTGATGGGGTTTCTCTTACTTGGTTGAGTTGGATTACTGGATGGTTTTGAAACAAAGTGGGGTGGTATCAGGAAAAATCACAAGGCCTATGAAGACCTTGAATGATAATGGCAGGATACATGGTAAATCTTTGTTGTGAATCCCCTCATTAAGCCTAGGAATACCTTGACTAGTAATGGTGGGATACACGTTAAATCCTACAGGGTGGAGTCTTTTTGTGCCTAATAATCCTTGACTAGTGAATGTTGGGATATATAGTAAAGCCTAGAGGTGGAGACAGACAATTTCCTCACGGTTTAGGTTGAGATATCTGGAGGCATCCATGCTTGTATAGGCCTACTGATCTATGGACCAATATATGGTAAAGAATAGTTGTATATATGATGGATTTCAGTAAATCTTGAGGAATCCCTGGTTGCTTTGTTGAAAGTCCAAAATTCATGCTTGGAATGTGGCACGGGGGTGATTGGCTTAAAGAATTATTTGGTTCAGCCCAATCTATGGTCGGGTGGTAATTCCAAGTCCCTGGCTTGGTTGGCTTTTTCATATTAATAAGAAATCTTGTTCGCATGTGTATTATGTGTAAATGTGAATTTTATTATGTGAATATGATGGTTTTTTATCATTTTCGATATGTTGGTTTTATGTTAGTTATAAGGATGGTTTATGACATATTTGATTTATGGATATCATCATGTTTTGATTAGTAAATTAATGAATAATGAATGTATGAACTAATAGATGATATTTTAGTTATTATGAGAGGGAATCAAGCCTTCTTAATGATTCTCAGATAAGTATGAAGTCTCTATGCTCACATTTATTTATATGTTCTGTAGATTACATGTTCATGATGTGTTTGACGAAATGTTTGTCATGACTAGGAATTGTGAGGTCAGGTCCTTGTTAAATTTTTGCATTATAGTCCTTGTCATATTTTTGTTTACCATTTCTCAGAGTTTCATGAAGCTCTAGGTAGAGGCTTGAGTCATGTCCCTAAAAAAATGGCTCAGAATTCAGGGTTAGTAGCACATAACTACTTGGAAAAGTCTGCAGTCGCATGGATTCCCTTGTTGTGCATGCAACTGCAGCATTTCATTAACATGGACGGCTTGTCATGGGTGTGAATGGGGGCCCTATTTTTGTGAGAAAGCGGGTTAACTCAGGGGGTTGGAACCTGCAGTGGTTGGTTAGCCCCTGGGGTCTTGTAGCTTCTAAGGAAGGTCATTTTTTTTGTTTGTTTGTAGATTCCACTTCCTTAACTGTACTTGGGGAGTTGAATCATATCATAGTAATTATTTAGCACATTTTTACCCTGGCAGACCGATAACTTGGGTAAATGTGTGAGGAGGGTGTTACATCAAGTTAGAGTTTATGGCGTACATCCCTACAATCAAGGAAAAAGGGATACTTGTATTTAAGATCAAAATTAGAAACTTTGTTCCACTTGTCAGACATGAATTATGCACTCCCTATTTTCTAGGGACGAGAACTTAGATTTTCATGGAATATACACATTCACATTGGTAGAAGGGACTTTGCAATTCCCAAAAAAAAGGGATTACACAATTTTCTGCCTAAGTGAATTGTGCAGTTTCTAACTAAGGGACAAAGCTCAACACAATTTATGTTCTCAAGGGTTTCCTGTCTTCAAGGATTGTGCATTTTTGGTCCTCAAGGCCTAGCATAGTTTACAAATAGAATGGGTTTTGTAGTTCTAAGAGGGAATATAGGTAGAAGGTGCAGGATCGGAGCAGGGGATGGCTTGTGTTAGAAAAATGTTGATATGAGATCAAAAAAACTTAATAAAGAGATCACAAGCACTGCATGCAAAGGTAAGTCTTCAAAATCAGAAGGAATTCTTGACGAGAGTCTTCAAAATCAAGGCATGGGAAAAATTTGGGAGGGGGATTGTAGAAGATACAACACTTGGCAACACACTGGTAGAAATCCATCTCTTTATACAAGTATAAGCTCTATAAAAGGGGTTTAACTCTTCAAGAAGTATTTTTCATTTCATCTATTACCATAGCTTCTTCACTTTCTTAAGCTAAAGATATAGTCCCTATTAGCACTATGTAAAATTCTCTAGGCAGAGGAGAGAAATCCAAGAGGTAACCACAAACCTCTTTGGTCTAGAAACTAGTCCTTTCTAACTAGAAGGGGATCCCTCACTCGAAAAAAATGTCCAAAGGAAATAAAATTGAAGTTCAAAGACACCCTACAAAGACCAAATGTAAAAAAGCGAAATGGGATTTAATGAAAATTGTTGGTTGATTTAAGAAGAAGGGCCACTGAAGCATGAAACCAAAACCATAATTTCATATTTTTATATTAAACTACCAATGCTTACATAATACACTTGAAAAATCAAAGGAAAGGAAAGTACATATTTCTAAGTTGACATCAGTTGTAGTACAATGAAGAAACTAAAAAAAACATAACAATATATAACCAAATGTCACTTATCATAGCATGAAAATCTGCAACATACTTTCTTGATTAAATATTGAATAGAAAAAAAACAATGGAGCACCTAACAAAGGGTGAATTCCATCATAACAAGGAAAAAAAAATCAGTTAACTAGAGCATCAAGAGAGATGAATTCTAGAGAAATAATTTAGAGAGATACTTTAAAAGTGAGGCTGTAATAAAATATTTAGATTAACAATTACACATAAGAAGCACAAGAACTCAAAATGTGTATCACATGAATCTCTGAATCACAGTGACAAAACTCCTGCACCGATATTTTTATTCAAAACCGTAAGCACTTATGCACAGGGTTCCTTCAAATCGCAACCCTTCTTCCATTTTATGTTTTGGTTCTTATACATTTTAGCAAAGTAAAGAACATGACTAGATACATTGTATCAGCAATCCACTGAGTAGATCTAATTTTAGAAACATCAATCTTTTGAACTAAAGCTAAAATAAAATTGATGAAAAAGCTAAAATATTATCCTTGAAGGAAAACTACCCTATCTTATATATTGATTTTAAATCTATCCATTCATTCTTATCCATATCATTAACATCATGATAACAATTTTTGAAACTGATTACAAAAGAAAAAACAACATGAAGTCTTAGTTGTGCAACAAATGAGGAATTGTGCAATAGTTTCATAATAGGCTCCAGCTTGACATATACATATTTTGCATCAAATGACAACATATTGACAAGGATGATGACTAATTTGTTGAGTTGGATGGGGGCCCATCTAATGCCTCTTTCCACAGGTGTAAGCTAAAAATTTTCCCAATTCAACACATGCACAACAATTGCGCAACGATATTTGAATTTCTAAAATTTGGCCATCCTTCCCACTCCAAAACAAAACAAATCCCATAAAATTATCACTTGCGCCTTACGACTTCCAACCAACATCCAAAATTGAAAAAATTCTCCAAAAGTTCTCCTCAATAACTTCAAAATTAGCTCAACTACACAATATGACACCTTCAACAACTGACAAAGCATGAGATCAGATATAAAAATTGCCTCCTCCTTTTTTTACTGGATGAAGGCTTACTGAATGAAGAATTAAACTCTTTGTAGGAGGTTTTATTTTCTTCTTTGGCTGATTATGGATGTGGTTGTGGTTGTGGTTTTGTAGGCACATTTCTAGATGTCTGTTTGAATTTATTCAACTATCTACTAGACCTTGATAGTTTTTTTCTCATTATCCTCAAACTCCTCCTCAAAACCAAATTTCTAGTATAATAACTCTTTACCTGTATATGTACAGGAAGAGTCCATTTTAACCCCACCTGTGCTATTTTGAGTGTCTCAGTATATTCTGCAACCTGGACATTATCTTCTACAATAATATCTTTGAAAACTTCCTTGAAATATTCATGAACCTTCATTATTTGTAGAACCTGATGTTCGCACTCTTCTATTTATTCAAACACCCTCTAGTACTCCTTCCACTGGTCAAATTATGATTTTTATGCTAACCGAAAAACATCTTTCATTTGTTCTTTCCATCCAATTGTAGCCTTTGATACCCTTGTCATAGGTTTTCTTAGTTGTACTTTTGGTTCTTCCATTTCCTCCACATCTATCACTTGTTTTCCCTTTACTTAAGTTGTGGGTCCAGGAGGCTCTTTAGACTTGTCACCTTTTTCTTGTTGGGTTACCTTTGTTGTCATGTGCCTAAGATCCTTTTTTCTCTCTCTACAAATAGGAAATTGTAAGTTGGCCTTTGTCAAGGCTATCTTGAAATTTTGTAAGTTCAAGATCCTTATCCTCTATTTTAACATTTGATTGTTCCCCTGTAAACTGCTCTCGCATAGATTTTATAACATCAATTTTTTTTTGAGGAGTTAGTTCCTTAATCAGTTGTTTGGTTCTCAATCCTTGACTAATTCTTTCACTGTATCTTTCACCATTTCTTTAGTTTTGGACTCTTCCTCACGCGTTTCCATTGGAGAGTTGTATACATTATCCAACATACCTACATTTGATAAAAAACTATCCCATGACATCTTCCTCTTTTCCCGCTCATGCAAAACTAGCAACTTGATCAATGAAAGGTGAAAAAGGTTGGGAAAATATTTATCCCCTTTTGATTTTACCCTCACCGCCATTTTTCCTAGACTTTTAAATAAGTAATATGGTAAACTTAAACTCTTCTTAGAAGTGAAATGTATGATAAATTTGTTATGGTATTGATATAATTTACTAAATCGACCTTCACATGTGAAGTATCTCTGGATCACTTTCAGCAACTGATTGTAATGGTTTAACCAATATGTCCTTGGAAAGGTGGTATAATGCATTTTCTTGAATTCGGGTTTGAAAATTTCTTTAAAGTATGTCGCATCCAATTCCTTCCCTTTAAATCAACTCTCACCTTGTAAATGGATTGTTGTAGCTTCGTAAATGGTCTCCTATAACACTACAAACTCTATATTACCAATCTTAACTTTATCTTCTTTTAAATTAAGAGAAAACATGCTTGAAAGTTGTAGATGATGGTCATGAGTCTGTATCTTCTCCCAAAAACAAATACACCCAGACTGTTCCAAGGCCACTCTAATGGTTGGGTCAGAGTTTACAAGGTCTATGCTCCTAAGTTTAATGCGAACCACTTCTCCTCCTTTGGTTTATGTTCTACTAATTGGGCTCTCCATGTGCCTTTTAAAATCTTCAAGGCATAGTTTTGACTATGTTCGTGGCACACTGACTTCCTATAGGAATGAAAACTCTATATATACACTGGAAAAACAATATAAAGACAATTGATTGGTGTTTTGACAAGTTTCAAAGGGATGTTCTTGTTGGATATGACAACCTTTTAAAACCACACTGTGTATGTAATGTAATTTGGTATAAATGGGAGAAAATTAATAGAATTCAACTGATAGGCTTATGAATAAATACATTTTACACCATTCACATATGACAAGAAAACCCTAAGTCTAAAATATTATCTCAAACTTTGACCAGAATGTAAACAAGGTTTCGACAATGGTTGTGTAGTAGTGCATTCAATTAGTTATCAAACGACTCTTACTTGAGCTTAAAAAGACAAATTAAGGCTAGGAGTGATGTATCCTACCTCTGAAAATAAGAATAAATTATTTGTAGTTGTGTGCGACCTTTTCAAGGAGCCGGAGATGGTTGTGTAGCAATTTCGCATCAAATGTGCAGT
The DNA here is from genome assembly GCA_034641835.2 of Pinus albicaulis. NCBI lineage: Eukaryota > Viridiplantae > Streptophyta > Pinopsida > Pinales > Pinaceae > Pinus > Pinus albicaulis. Next base: position 1,015,952,222 of record CM076572.1, on the reverse strand, counting down.
TCCAGAATTTGTGTAGCGATTGTGTAGCAGTCCTCCACAGTCAAATAAACTTTGTTTTCACACCTTGTCTATTTTCTCTTGGCCTTTATAATGTGTATGTTGTCACTACACTTCAAAACCGAAGCTAATGGATAATGGAGAGTGAAATTATGGAGGTAAGAAATAAATTTTGAATGTGCCCTTTTTCTTGCTTTATCATGAGTGTAGACTTAGGAAAAGGGTATTATGGGTAAAATAGTTGTTATGAGAATTATATATTTATCATAGTGATGAGTTGTGAGGGTATATTATCAATGATGATAGGAGTTTATTTTAGGCATATGGGTAATAATGATTAGGTGGTGGATTTAGGATGGAAGGGTATCTATATAATGTTTGATGTAAATGTTCATGTAGGTGATGTAATGTATGGAAGGGATTTGATGAAATAGGGTTTATGGAAAATTATAGGGATGGAGAAATGCATGGTATGGACATATGAATAGAACCATGAATTATAAATGGTGGAATGTTTGAACAAATCATACTCCACAACAGGCTCAAAAGAACCTTTAAAATGAGCCATGCTTCTTTTTAATGGTTCTAACCAATGACTAATGACACATAACCCTTTGAACCCTAACTAAATTTATATGAACAGATGATCTCATGGCTCTCTCAAGCTCAAAGTCTCTCAAACTTTATCTTATCTATATGAACCCTTTATGAAAAAATCGTAATGATATGAGACAATGAATTTGTAGACTATGACAACAATAGTTAATAGGCTAAAAATTTTGCACAAAATCCAAAAGGAATGAATGAGACAAAGAAATTTTACCTCAAAACCGTAAGACCCTAACATTCCCTACCATTATATTCATCAATGAAACACTAACAAAATTAATTCAAACTAATTTCTTTCGACTGGGGATGAGGAGGATATAGTTACAGAAGTGGGAAAGGATTATCAGAGTCTTGGTTTTCATCTATTGTGTTTTTTCTCTACCAGTAGGCCTGGAAAGTACCCCAATTGAGTCACTTTAGGAACACAAACATTTCTTCACTACCAGCGAGCCTAAATAGTACCCCGACATAGTTGCTTGCTTCACCTCCCTAAGTAGGAAGCCTTATTCTTCTTTCACCCTTTGTTTATTTTATTTATTTTTATATAAATGTGCATCTACAATTATTTATTTCATGGGGAGAAAGATTTATCTTGACTTATTCAGAGCAGAATAGGTTGTCCCTTCATAAAATGATATTTATGCACCTCTAAAATATAGTCCACTTGTTTAAGTTTCCTCATCTCTTTACTCTACTCCACTTAGTTGACAACAAAAAATACGATAAAACTAAAAAACTGATTGGAAAATAAGGTAATAATTATATATTCAAGCATTGAAATTCTACTATGGCTTTATCTGAGAAAGAACACATTTTCTATTTGGGTATAATCGACTAAAATATACAAGGCGCGTGCGAAGAGAAAGAGTAAACATAAATCCAAGCATTGACATTTGTATAATGTCCTATTGGAGTTTTCCATGCTTATTTCCAAATTAGAACACACACTACAAGGAAAAAACCCTCTAGCAGATGTTTTTGAGGAAGCCCTTATAAAAATAGCCCAGATATCCATTTGTAGCAGAGGTCACTGGAGGAGTTTGGCGGGTGGATTTTTTTGCGAATGTTTTTTTTTTGGTGCGTTTATAATCATAACACACATCGGTGCGCTTGATATATATGTGACACACCAGTGCATATTAGAGGCTAAAGAAGCATTCCAGAGTTATTTTTAAGTACTATGAAAACAATGGTGCACTTCATACATACAACACACCGATGCATACTATCAAATGGCACATCAAGACACTCACTATATAACCAGTGTGGTGTTATACTCTTAAAAACAATGCCCCAGTGCGTTTATGGTGATATGATGCCTCGGAATAGGGATTTTATTCAAAGGAAGCATTTTCCACTCCATACAAACCGGCCTGGTGCGTCATTGATACAACTGCCTGGTACGTCTCATACTTGAGCTCACCGAAAAAGGGTTAATTTAAAAAAAAATTACTAGTAGTAAAAATTCATTTTTACTTATTATAGTTTTGTATATCGCTCAAGCACCGGTGTAATTTTTTTATTCTCTACGGCACCCTGCCATCGGTGCTCCCATTTCCTGCATTGATTCCGTCCATTTCTTAGTGTGTTGACTTCGAATTTTGCAAAACGGTGGGAAATTTTTGCTTTTAGTATTCCACTGGAAAGATGCCTCATCAACGCAAAAATGTGTAGGTAATGTACTTTTTTTTCACTAACTTAAGATTTTATTGGATTAATTTTTAAAATTGAATTAGAATTGACCTTTATTTGAAAAAAAAAAAAAATATCCTAGGCAGTGCGTTTGAGCAGTTCAGCTCACACCATTCTCGGTGCTCCCTGTAAATTTATAGGCCACGACATGAATGATGTTAATTTAAACCACACCAGGAGGTTAGTGTGATAGACTGGTGCGATAGCGATAAAAGGCGCACCACAATAACAAGAAAATAGTACGGTGTGTGTCGGTTTCTGGCCACACCAACAAATTTTTTTTTTTAAATAACAATTAATTTACAGTGGTGCATTAGTTTACCAGAACACACTGGGAATTATGTAAAAATAAACATAACGGCCCGATGCATAAATTTTACGGGAACACACCTAATGTGCAGTGCGTCGGTCAAACATACCATACCAGGGCAGTGTGGGTTTGGTACTGCACCACCAGTGGTAAAATATTGCAAACTGGCGATGTGTTGAGCTATAACAAATGCCCTGGGGTGAATATGTTTTGTCAATGCAATGTCTATAATATTTATTTAAGTAATATTTTTTTTTGTTGCTATGCATGATGTTTTTTTATGCGTACCGTGGACGGTGCGTGATATACATGTATGCACTGTTGGTGGTGTGTGACTATTTTTTGTGGCGCACCAAATGTTTTTTCTATTTTTTCAATAAAAGTTATAGTTATATATTTGTAAATAAATTTTTCATTTAATAAAAAAAAATAGGCTTTATGTATGAGGGAGGATGATTTAATTAATATGTGAATCATTCATCGATGTCAATGAAGAGAGGAAAGAGAACAACAAGAGAGGGATGACAATTATAACATGATACAACAGTGGGAGGAAAAGGACAGGGAGAGACTTTTGTACCCATGCCCTATTATGCAACCCACACAGCTGCCCTTAAGGGAGGTAGGCCTCCTTAAGTTCTATGAGGAGGCTACATCCCTGAAGGGGCACAATGCCTTATTAGTATATTTGATCTACAGGTGGGATGCCCACCAACAGGCTTTCCATGTTGATCCTCGCCAGTGGTACTAGCCCACTGAGGAGGACATTTATTTTATTATTGGCCTATCTAGTAGAGGGGAGGATTTTCCCTAGTTCCCTGATGTCCTCGTCAATTATGCATCAGGGATTTTTTTGGTGTACTACCAAAGATACATTAGGGATGATATACTTTCTTCTACAATTTTTTAGGTGTTTGGTGGACATTTATGAATATCTTATTTTGGTCCAGAGGAGGTTAGGTGCCTCTCAGTATTACTGATCACCATTTCACATTATACCAGTGATGAGTAGCACATTAGTTTTCCTCCTTTATTTTAATTTGGTTCTTTATTCCAGAGGCCACGAATTGTTAGATGGTCTGCCACTTTTTTGCTGTAGTTTTTTATATCCTTAGATATAAGTCATTCTCACATGTGCGAGGTTGACCTTCCCTTTTGCTTCAGAGTTGTTTTGTTTATTTTTTGAGAGGTTTCCAGAGACGAGGCATACTTTTGTCTATCGGCCTCATAGGTCGATGATATAGGTACATATGCACATGTGGGGCGAGATGATGCCCAAGAGGGGCATGTCGGAGTATCTGACCAGTATTTCTTATGATGCACTGGAGCTACTAGCCAGTGAAGATGACCACATGTTAATGATGGTGTTGTGTCTTTACGAGGGACATGTTGTGTGATATGACGAGCCTTATGCGTCATATCGTCAGAGCTTCTAGGCTACTGGTAGCTAGGAGGGATAGGGGCCATGTAGATGTGCAACACATCAGCTCAGATGATCATGATCATGAGGGGAGTGATCATTCTAGTACTCCACCTCCTCCTCCTTCATCTCGCGGAGATGAGAAACCAACATCTCGTCTTGAGCAGGCACCTCCTGAGAAGACACCATCTGAGCAGGCACCTCTTGAGCAAGCACGTTCATCTGAGCAAGCACCATCGACTGATCAGGCCTTGAATAGTTATAGTATTGATGTACCACCAAATATTTAACATTTATATGCAGTTATATTATAGTTGTATATTTTTGACATTATATATATATATATATATATGGTGCATGTATTTTATGTTCATTTTGATGTACTTAATTTACATGTTGGTGTTTATAATGATGTGTATGTTCTTAGGTCATGTGAGATATGTTCATGTAATGTGCTTGCAGATAGATGTGCATGTTATAGCAATTATTTGACATGAGATGTATATTTTATGTTTGTGTTGTGATGATGTTATACAATGCTTTTGTTTTGTTAGATGGTCATGATCATGATGATTACATGATGTTTGTACAATGGTTATCATGATTGTGATGTTTATTTTTAATATTAAATCATGATATTTATTAAATATTATGTATTGGTAATTGCAAAATTGTAAAATTGTAATTGTAATTGTATGTATCGTGATTGTAATTTTAATTGTATTGTGAAATTGTAAAATTGTATTGTAATTGTATGTATTATCATGATTCAATTTTATTAAAATTGTAAAATTTGTAAATTTGTAAATTGTTAGATATGAGAGTTTTATGATCCATAATGTATATAAATTTCTTTTGGAATAATCATATCATCAATATTTCTTCGACGTTTTAAACCAACTAATCTGGTTCATCCTTAGGACAAGGTGAAGAAGTTAATTGATCTCATTAAATAAATAGTATGGATGCATCGTTTCCCAAATATAGCCGTTAAAACTAGCCGTTAGAGAATTAGGTAATTAGTTAAGAATCAAACTAATTAATTTAATTTCATTAATTAATGTTAAATAATGTTCAAATTTTATTAATAAATTATAATAAAATATTATTTTATCATCCATAACATCTATATTTTAAAGAATATTAAAAATATTTGTTACATAAAAAATTTAACCGTAAATAAGGGTAAGAAGGATATAGTAAATATAATAAAAGGGATAAAATAAAAACAACAAAAGGAATGGGGATACTTTAAAAATAAAATTGAAGAAAATAAAAGCTAATAGGGAAAAAGACAGCGGAACGAGACTTAGAGCTAGAACGCAATAAGAATCCAAAGAAGATGGGAGGGAATCACAATGAGATAGCTGGAGTCCAACTCTTACTCAATTTCCAACCATCATCTATGTTGAAATTCTTAGTGTGCTGCTCAATCTCAGTAGCCTCTCTAAGTTTCCTATGGCAGAAATTATAAACCTTAGTAATGACCCTAGAGTCCTCAATACATACATGGTGACAAGATTTTTTCTCATGTTCTACTAAAGACGAAATGCAGGAACGATTGTGCCTAATTTCTGCCGCATGATCTTGGATTCCTTGCTTAATGGATCGACCAGTTTCTACAATATGGGGAACACCACAAGAACAAGGAATTAGGTATACACCTTTCTTGTCATTAGGGTCGACCAAATCCTTAACAGAAATAAGAGAATTTCTAATGGTACAAAGAGGTTTGAACGAGGAGGAGACATTATTTCTTCTAAGGACATACGCAATCATGTCAGTGATCCCTTGGATGAATGGGAGGTTAACCTTAGAGGTAGGGTCCACACGAGTAGTTTTTCCACTTAACCCTTTATAGGCTTTTTGAAATGATTTAAGGCCCTGGGCTCTACTATACCATTATTTTTAAAGACATCAAGAAGATGGGATTTCTCTGACTCCCATCTTAATGTAAAATTGTGAATTTGTAATTGTAATTGTATGTATAGTTATTGTAATTGTAATTGTATGTAAAATTGTAACTGTAATTTTAATTTTATGTAAAATTGTAAAATTTTAATTTTAATTTTAATTTTAATTGTATGTAAAATTTAAAATTGTAAAATTGTAATTATAATTGTAAAATTGTAATTGTAATTGTATGTATTGTCATTATTCAACTTTATTAAAATTGTAAATTTTGTAATTTTGTAAAATTGTAATTGTAATTATATGTATTGTCATGATTCAACTTTATTAATATTGTAAATTTTGTAAATTTGTAAAATTGTAATTGTAATTGTAGTTTTAATTGTAATTGTATGTGAAATTGTAAAATTGCAATTGTAATTGTATGTAAAATTGTAAAATTGTAATTGTAATTGTATGTAAAATTGTAATTGTAATTGTATTGTAATTTTAATTTTAATTGTAATTGTATGTAGAATTGTATAATTGTAATTGTATTGTGAAATTGTAAAATTCTAATTGTAATTGTATGTATTTTTATGATTCAATTCTATTAAAATTGTAGAATTTGTAAATTCGTAAATTTGTAAAATTGTAAAAGTGTAAAAGTGTAAATTAATTGTCAAATTTGAACCATAACTACTGTAAAATTGAATCATGGTAAAATTGTAAAATGTATACCATATATATGGTTAAATTACCATAATTGTAAAATTGTAAATTTGTAAGAATATAAATAATTGTAAAATAATAAATCTAGAATAATATAAATTTTGTAACATAATAAAGTTTATAAAATAATGCAAATAAATTTGTGTTTAGAATTATCATTATTTTATTATGATCTTACATACCAAAAATAATAGTATACATTAATACATTTTTTAAAATTTTGAAGATATCATTCATATATATATATATATATATATATATATATATATATATATATATATATATATATATATATATATATATATATATATAGGGTGCATTTAATTAACTAATGATATAGTGAAAACCCACTTAAAGCAATCAAGTAGTTGTATTATTTTAGGAATTGACATAAAAAAGAAGAACTTGATACAATGCATTGCTTTTGAGATCAACATAATTGCAAATTATCAAGTGAAATAATTTTAACATTAACACAATGCAAACCAATTAATTCAAAATACATATTATAATGTTTGGAAAAAAAGAGTCTTAGTTATAAGGTTATGTCCTCTTCTTTACAAAAACCCATCTTAAATAGTATAAATGATGAGATAACACATGTACCATATCACTCTCTGTTCTCATCACCCTCATTATCTTCCAGCTTGCTTGGCATGATAATACTATTATTCTCAAAAATATGTTTCTATCTAGTTTCATGTCTCAATACGAACCACCAATCCCTATCTAACACATTTGGGTTAAAAAACACCTGGTTGCGGTGTTTGGGGAAAACATAAGGCTCCTTATCTTCATCCCACATCTTTCTAGAGTTAATACATATCATCCTACTATCATGATCTTCCTTTACATTATTCCGATCAAAGATGTCTCACCACTTGCACCTAAAAATAACACATTGGAAAGAAGAGAAGTCCCCTTCAATGGTCTCTTGTATCCTTTTGATGTAACCTAACGTCCCTCGTACTAGTTTTTGATCACGGTGGCTAGCTCAACTAGATTGATCAAACTCGACTTCCACTCCAAAATCTTGTGTCATGTTTCTATGTGAATATGGTGTCCATATGCCCACATAGATGGGAACAAATGTACCTATAAAAAAAGTTAAAAAATCAAGTGCCATGTGTCTAATAACCCAACTGTTAAAATATAAAATATAGATGTTACATTTCAAAGGTGCATTGTTAAGTTTGAAATGTACATAAATATATTATTACCGAGTTGCTGCACCCAATCCCTATGTTTAGCTCATGCTCTTCAACACGCGGATAATGACTGGTTGCACCATATTTCACTCTGACTTGGTCAACAACCCAACTGTTGGGGCATATAATTTTCATATTTTCTTTTAAATGATCAGGATAAGGAACGCTTCTACCATTCAACCATTTGAATTATTTCTTTTCACTATCCCTTTTCATCCTCTTTTGTTCGTACAATGTGACCCATGGTTGTTTCAATTCATAATTGTAAAGAACGAATTTATTGATTGCTTCAATTTCTACATTCGCTAATGAAACAAAACCGACATATAGTACATATGAGATCAAAATATACATTATATCAAAGTTCAATGTGAATATTTACTTTGTGTAAATTTGATCAATTATAAGTCACATACTCTTTATCAAGCGCATTTTTCCATTCGTTTGGAGAAGCTCTCCTTCTCTTTTGTATTCACCCATTTCATCATCCCAAATCACAATACCTAGTGTGTTTTCGATCTGCTTGATGCACTCACTGACATAATAGAAAGACTCATACGATATGTACCCATCTGCCATATACCCCTCAAGTTTTTCCCTTTGTCTAACAAAAACTTTAAATTTCTTCATGTACTTCTCTAAAAAGAACATACAACGATAAGAAACCACCCCAACTAATTCAACCTCATCTACTAGGTGGATTCGAAGATGAACCTGCAAGTCCATGAAACTTGTCAAAAGTTCCTTCTCAAACATACAAACAATCTCAACTATCTCTCAACGCCACCGTGGAATGCTATCCAGATGAATCTACTTTGACATGATCCAGTGTACAAATGCATATAATTTAGATATGGCATGTGCTAGGTCTTGGGAAGTCATGTTTCACACACCCATGCACGAACAAAGGATAATGACACTGCAAATTTATAAACACATGCATACAAAAGTAGTTATTTTTTATGATCCCTTGGGATAAAAATTATTAATATAACAACTAATAAAAACATGCTTTTGACATTATACGTACTCTTAGAATATTCAAATGGTCATGCGATTTCAACCTCTACAAATGGTCTTCCACGGTGAAGCAACGTCATAGTGAAGACCCATATGAAGATGGCACCCTCACACCCATTATAACTTCCTTTTCCAAAGAAGGATCATATTTTTTTTAAATCCATGGGACATCACCTTCTTTGAAATACCAATTAGAGGGACCAACCTCTCTTGTATTTTCTAATTGTCTTGTCTAATGTTTCTTTTGATTTTTTGAGGTAAGAAAATATTTCTTAATAGCCAATATGTCGGTTTTTTTCGATTAAATGTGCCTCCATAAAGAATATGAAACACTTTTAAATATATACATGGGATCTAGTAAGTGGGTAATCTTAATATGCTCCCAATATGGGAGGTTATAAAATATAGATTTCCTTTTCACCCCAATGGGAAATTTCTCAACATAGGCGTCCAAAAATTTAGGATCATCGAACATAGGCTCCGCATTTGAATTGAACATTTCTATGAACTCCTTCTCCTTCTCTCTCTCATATGCTCTAATCCATTCAACTGGTGTCGTTATTGTAGGCCTTTGGGTTCTCTCTATTTTACCATTGAAATAGGATATTTCTCTTATGTAAGGGTGTTCTTCTGGGAGGAATACCCTAGAGCATTCATACATTAGCTTTCGTAGGTCATTGGACCATCTAGCTTTCAAAGAAGATCCACAACATTTACACCCATAATACCCTTTTTTTACAATACCTTTGAAAATATTGTATACAATATGCATGCCACGTTAAAGAATATTATGAAGATTAGAACAATTACAAAAAATTAAATTAATATGCAAAAGAATATTATCACGTATATAAAAAAATCAATAAACAGGTAATTTACCAGAGAAAACTCTTAAGCCTGGATAATCATGTGTCATGTAAGCACATATTCCATACAATGTAAAAATCCTCTCTATTGCGATGGATCTTGATACCATATACATTTATCCCATCCCACAATTCCCTCAATTCATCTATCTGTGGTTGTAAGTAGACATCCATATTCTTCACTTGTCTTCTACTAGGGACCATGGGAGCCAACATAAGATGTTAGTTCATCATGGACAACCATGGGGGGGTATTTTTATTGATCACTACTACAAGCCAAACATAATATTTGGTGTTCTGGAGGGAATATGGGTTGACGTCATCCATGGCTATGTTGAGTCATAGACTTCGTACTTCATCCTTGAATTTTTTGGGCCATGTATCCTCTATATGCTTCATGGATATTGAATCTCTTGGGATTCGCATAACTCCCAACTCACTTATGTGTGAGGTATGCCATCCCTGCAACATAATTTATTTTTGCAATGAAAGAGCCTTTGAATCCATGGGATTATATGCATGTGCATCAATATCTTAAAAGGAGGACCACATGATTTACCCTTCTTTTTTTATTTATCATTCCTGTCATGCCCACATTTTAGACATATCTCATTGTATGAATATTATCCTCTATATAGAATACAATCATTTGGACATGCATGATATGATATGTACTCAACACCAACATTTTCAACCATTTCTTTGCCTCTTTGCAACTATCGGGCAAGAAATTATCACTCGGAAGAACCGTATATTTGAATAACCTATAGTTGGTGGAAAATATTAAATGTAAAATGCCAATAATTATTAATGCTCATAAATTTGACCATTTGTATTGTTGATTGTGTGACAATATTTTTCAAAATATAAGGGACTTGATGGCCAATTACCTCAAAATTCCCGAGAAACATGCATTCGACAAGCCAAACTTTTCTTTCAAGTTGTACAGTAACACCGTTGTCACCAACTGGGCAGACTTTGACTGACCACTAGGTCCAAAGAGAGGGGTGGTGGAAGAAAATTTAAGTATTTCAAAAAAGGTATCAGCGATATGAGCATCATCCTCTAGCTAATCATCGTTCCGGAATGCATCTAAAAAAATTGTCTCCATGGCAATCATATCCCTTAAGTAATCATCCATACCAACCTTTATTTGATTGCCTCAATTTCCAGCTTGTGAAGAACTACTATTTTTGTAGTCATTCCTAATTGGTGAGTCTGAACTTAGTGGGAATTTGATAGCTAGTTCATTCAACCATGCTTGGCATCGTTCCTCTCCAATTTTTTCTCTTAATTTAGCCTTATCTCGATTTGAAATTGTCGTCAAGTGCAACGGAAGATGGTAGGTAGGTCGCTCATCATCACTAGAATCTTAAAAATTTCAAAAAATATATTTGAATATGATTAGTACAATATCGATGATATCAATTAGTAAGCACACCAATGCATGATTAGTTCGTTTGAAATTGAAATAATTACAATATACCAAACAATTATTACTATCATTGTCCCAGGCTTGTGGCTAGGGGATGGCATGTTACAATTGGGAGGGTGAAGCGGTTGTCAATTTTCATCTACCAACCGCGCCTTGTGGTATGTTGCTCCTGATAAAAGCTTGCAATGTTTTGGAACTGTTTGAATATTTTGTGCATCTGAAGTCGATTTTGAATCTACATGAACCTACAAATTTGTATACATTAATTTTATTTAGCTGATTGACATGAATAAAATAAATAAATTCAATTAGATAATGAAAATATAAATAAAATCTAAAGTAATTATGTCTGGAGATGGATAGGGAGAACTCTGCGATGGACTTGGAGAAATATTATGGAACGAGCAAGATTTTGAAGAATTGTACAGTTGATATAATTATGAGATTTTATCTCTACATTTGAGCAAAATCAACAATAAATTTTGGTTTACATACCTAAAAGTAATTATGGTGCCTTAAAAAAGGAGTTATTCTTATCGGTGCCAATGTATTTTTAACAACATCGATGTGGTTTTATTACTGGACGCACTAGTGCGGTCGGTTAACAAGCGCACTGAATATTGGTAAAAAAAAAACGCAACTTTATTTTTTGAAAAGACAAAAAAAAATGATAAACTGAAAAATGAGAAGAAAAGGATTTTTAGAAATCTAATTTCATAGAAATTTATTTAAATAGTAAAATATATTCATTATTATATTATTTTTGCAAAAAAATTCAGGGAGAGATTTGCACGAGAGACATACCTGGAGAAAGAGAGCATTGTGGAGTAGCAAAATAATTTCGAATAACAACACTATTCAAAGAATTAGAATTTAAAACATCTGGTGATTCACACAAAAACCCTGTAGTATAGTAAAAATGTTAAATTTTACTGTAATATTTTTTTTTATAGTTTATGTTAGATTTAATACATGCATAGTAAAAAAAATTAAATTTTACTACTAAAATCATTTACAATATCTGTTCATATTTATATTTAATTAAAATTATGAAAAATATAAAATAAAAATAAATAAAATAAATAAATAAATAATAAATAATATAAATAATATAAATAAATAAATAAAATAAAACAAAAAATAAAATTTAAATAAAAAATTTTAATTAAAAATTAGCGCTTTTCATTTTATATTTATAGGGTTTGTATTACTATATATCTACGTGTTTGACATCTAACCCGTGGGGTCACTTGTAGAGTCATATTCCAATCCCTGTCGGCCCCTGCACGATTTAAAAAAAAATGGATTTTGTTAATCAGTGCACCCTATTTAATATCATGCACGAGTGCGTGCTTTTAGTATAATGCACCAGGCGAGTATTGACAAAAAGCACCATTTGATAAAAACAATTTTCCATTCATTTATGTTTATGTTAATCGGTGCTCCCATATTACTATAATGCACTAGGTATCATATTGACAAAGAGCACCGTACAATGTTGCTATTGTAGTGGTGGTGTGCTTATAATAACATATCATACCATTATCAGTTAATTTTCTTTCCCTTTTTCTGTGCTTAAGTGGAAAAAGTCGCATCGGTGCAGGTAAAAATATAAACGCACTGGGCGCTTAATTTAGATAGACACCCAATTTTCTTGATTTATTTTTTACCTAAAATGTAGGTTATTTATTTATAAAATATATTAAAGAATGGTATAGGTCTTATATTGATAAAAAAAATGGCTAACAAGAGTTCAGGTAACAAAAATACTCATAGCACATCTAGAAAATATAAAAAGACAAGTTCTTTGTAAATTCTTTACAAAAAATATTATTTTTGAACTATATGTAAGTTTAACTAATATGTATTGTTTAGTGTGTGTGACAAAGCTCGATAATATTATTTCTGATCTAAGACAAGAAGAGGGTAAAAGCTTGATGGAAAAATTGCAGAAGGATGAATAAGGTGAATGAAAAAATACTATCGATCCAATATGAGTTTTGTTTCTGAATTTTCAATAATAATATACTTAAAAATATTAGATAACATGTTTCAAACAATCTACTAATTCATTTATGTTTAATGTTCTAAAGGGACCAACAGCGAAGGAAAGGAATATTGTTCTAAGAAAAGAAAAAAAATAGAACATGCAAATGAAAATGAATTTCTCCTTAGCTCATCTGGAGTGGTGTTAGAGGTTAACAAAAGGGGGAAAAAAATTTACAAAAAATTGAGGGATCTAGTGGAACAAATGTATAGACGTTCTTTCCACTTACAATACAAAAATTAATCCAATGATTCCAAGAACCAAATTTTATTTAAACTACAAGAAGATTTTCCAGAGAATTAGTTAATGAGACATGTCAGACTTTAAATAGAAAAAACGTACAACAACAAAAAATAAGCTTTGGAAAAGTGATATTCCTTTAAAAAAATTTCTAGAATTATATGTAAATATTACTACAAAGCAGTCATTTATAAATATCACTTTTTTTATATTTAGTTTTCATATGTAAATATAAAAATTAAATAGTTTATCGTCATGTTATGTTTTCAGGAATATTATGAAAATCTCAAAGGATGAACAGGTTGATATTAGAAATATGCTAGTAGGAACGTCCAAAAAGGTGTACAAGGAGATGGTCAAATATTTGGACATAATTGCATCGCACGAGGAGCCATCTCAATGACAACATGCTTAAAATGTAATATGTAATCATCGAATTTTTCGATTAGGTACAATAAATAAATAATTTGGCATTAAATATTAATTTCAAGTATTTTATTGCAGAAAATAAAATAAAATGGAACCCATTCAGCACATAAAACAGGACGAAGAGGAAGAAAAGGGTTGATATCTAAGTTTGTGAGTAATTGTTATTTCCTTATAACAACTTAACTAGATTTCATTTTTGTATATTTTAAGTTGTTTTACAACAATCATCATTGAATGTCTTCAAACAGGTGCTAACATACAAAGAAAAACCATCAGAATATTTGAATGGCATTGGTTTAAATATGGGTTGTCAGTATATATTGGCATATCAGAAATTAATTGTGGAATTTTTAGTATCTATCTTGTTTTACTTAGCTCCGTCTATAACTAATAGAATAAAAAAATAGTTAATTTTAAATCTATGATTTTTCATTGGGTATTAAACTTGAAGGAAACAAAGTATGGAATTGCACCAACAAAATAATTGTTGAAATAAGGCATGAAATTTGGTTTTAAAATAATGTGTATAGTTCATAAGTCAATTCTTGCTATGGTACATTTCTTTTCGATTTACATTGATGTATATCATTTAATATTGAAATTTTAATTATTCTCACCAATGTAGATACACTCATTACACTTTATTTTTATGTTTGTAGATGGAACTTGAAGAAGAAGAAAACAATCAACACAATGAACAAAACATTCCTCCAAAATAACCCGTCATGGAAGTAGCTCAAGTAGTGAGAGTTCCAATGAAGCATGATGATTAATATGTTTGGTTATCAAAGAAAGGCGTTGTATTTTTTGAAATATTTGTCTGTGAAATCATACATTTTGTTTAATGTAATGGACATAGTGTCCCAATTTAAAGACAAAGGGTTACCAATAACTGTCCCATTTTGTATGAGAAAGAGTCTCTTATATATATATAATAAAATATGTTTTAATTTATTCTATTGCGTTCTACATTGTCGCTGTGAAATGCTACTCCACTAATGAAATATAGGGATGATTAAATATTATAATGAAGAGATGTGAAATCATAACGAATTCATCCAAAAATCACATTCAAATTCACTAATAAAAATTTAATTGATATGAATATTGTTATAAGATATTTATTGACTTTTTATGAATATTTAGTTTTAAAAAATCACAATAATTGCACTGTCACAAGTCGATGTTTCTAAAAAATAGAAAATGAACACTGGTGGATGTGTATGATATTGTGCACCAATGTGTTGATACGACCTATGAGCACTGCACCAAATACCAATACCAATTATAACGTCGGGTGTGTGTCACCAACAAATATGCATAGGGAAGACAGGCATTGCATGCACCGATATGGTTTGCCTTTAACAATCCAACACTTTTTTACACCTTAACGACCCGGGGCATGTACACAACCCATATGCACCAGGTGGATATAAGCACTAGCACATTTGGCCGAATTTTCGACGGCCAATTCGTCACTATTCCGACACATAGGCATCGCAAGAGCGACAATGTGAGGCGAGGAAAAACGTGGTTAGCCATTACGTCGCAATTCTGACACTTCAATAAAGCGTCAGAAGAGCGACACTTAATCCGATGTTTCTATAATTTCGTCGCTCTTCCGACGTTTTCCAAATCATCGCTATTCCGATGTTCTGTAAGCGTCGATCTTTCGACGCACCACAACTGTCGGTCTTCCAACAATACCAAAATATCGCATTTCTGACACTTATAAGGTTTTCAAGAAAACATCGCAATGCCGACGTTATGTGCCAAACATCGCAAGAACGACGAAAATTTTAGCACCGTCGCATTTCCGACATTTTGTGCCAAACGTCGCAAGACTGACACAAATGTAAACAATGTCACATTTTCGACATTTGGTGCCAAATGTCGCAAGACCGACGAATATGTTGGTACCCTCGCATTTCTGACGTTGTGTGCCAAACGTCGCAAGACCGATGAAAAGGTAAGGTGTCGCACTTCCGACGTTTATGAGGCGTCACTTTTTTGACGAAATGGTAAAAATATTTTAAAAAAAAAGACGTTTCTCTTCTGACGTCTAAAGCATCGGTCATTTGACGCTTTGATAAAAATATTTAAAAAATAAATAAATATACCCTCGACCTCCTATTTTTGGATGTTGATTCTTTTTACGGATGATGTAACTATGGTTATAACATTTGTGTTGTCATTTGGATTTGAAGGTGATGGACCTAATTCTTTTCGGTTAGTAGATCTAATATCTTGGCCTAATAATGTTTTTAAGAGTGCTTCAATCTCTTTCAAATCACCATCTTTATCAACCTAAAAATATAAAATGATCAAGACACAAAACATAATTGTGTAAAGGTCGTGGAGGCGGCGTAGTGGTAAAGTCGGCCTCGTAATGACGGACCGGTCTTGTGTTCGATCCCGAGCAAGGCCGTAGCTCGCCGTGCGAGTAGTTAGTCTAAACTGGGCCAAGCCCACTACCTTTTTTCGGCGGATGCGGTTGATTAATGTTTCGGACGGGACGTGCCTCCATGTGCACTTCCCCATGGCGACGGCTAGGGTAGCCCACATGGCTCTCGGCACCTGCATTTATGAGGCTCTTAATGCCCCTGCTCGCGCGATGGCTATTCATCTTGGTCTGCTCACCCTGTTAACTGTTATGGTGGTGCTGCATGTTATGGAGAGTAATTTGGAAGGCTCCGACGACACCACTGGTTCGATGAGCTCGCCTGCCCCGCTGCTTGGTATTTGTGCTCCTGGTTCGATCGAGGCCAGCGTGAAGACCACCACCGGGAGGCGCTGCTCTCTGCACGCCTGTATAGAATTGTTTCCAGGTTTTCATTACTCCCAGAGTCCGCATTGCTTGCTCAATTATCTCTCTCGTGCTGGCACCGACCTGCGTGGTGGGCTTCTTGGTCGCTTTCCTGCTCCTCCTGCCATTCTCCACATTGTTCAACCTGACGCCCCTTCCCCTGCTACCACTGCTGCCCCTTTCGACCCGGGTCACCTTCGTCGTTCCACTGGCAACATGCCTCATCTCCGTGAAAGGATGAGGAGCAGACGAGGCCTCAGCCGAGGTCTCTGTCGCCCCCCTCCCAGTTCTTTCTCCGTCGACGATGCTCATGATCTCAATTCGAGCCCGCGTGGTGGAAGAGGACGTGGTCGCAGTTGCTCTGGGGATGCTATCATTGTTTCCATAGACACTGCTCAGCCTTCTCCTTCCCATGCTCATGCACCTGGCAGCAGCCCTCCCCAGCCTGTCCCTCCTAGCATTGCACGGCCTACCATCCGGCGAACTTCGCAGCGTACGAAGCTCAGATTTGATAGCACAACCTCCAATTCTGTTCTCACGGCCTACATCACGGTTACTCTGCGTGAAGAAATCCCCAACCATCCTGCGCCCAGTTTGGCTTCTCTGCTCCCTCCACTAGGTTCTGGTCTTCCCAGCGCAGAGGTTGTTCCTGTCAATTCCCCTCTTTCTCCTCAGGAGCAGCAACGACATTCGGTGGCGCACTCTAGCGGGCAGGACACTCTCGACTCTGCGAAGGATGACAGCAGCGAGGATTTCGGTTGCAGGGTCATCGAGGAACCACCTTCACCGACGCATGACTAGCTACTGCAACACTTTCCAGGTTTTTTGTTCCAGTTCCATAGATAATTCTAGACTTGGTAGCTTTGCAGATCAGTTGGAAAAGTGGTTTCTGAACTCTGGTATTTTTTGTTATGTTTCTTTAGTTTACATGTACTCAAAACCGGTTTCCCTTTTAAGGGCGGTCAAGACTCTATGTTTAATAGGATTGGTTTCCCACTCTGGGTAGTCCAGATACTCTTGGAATAGCTTGTTTTTCAAACACAGTGCTCAGGCTTTCATAGTTGACACTGTTCCTGTTTTGTACCAGTAACCTTATACATAATAGAATTAGTCATACTTAGAAAAAAAAAAAACATAATTATGTAGATAATAGAAGAAGGAAGAATGAATCATTGATTTAAATGAAATCCTCTTTCAAGGTTTTTCCTCCCTCTGTGAATTACATAACTGGACTTGCTTAAATTTGATACCTTTCTTGCTTTACCTTGAAAGCAAGACCCTATCCCTTATACGATCTTGTCATCCTTGGCTATTTTTCACTTGGTTTCCCTTGGGTTCTTTGGAGGTCTGGTGCATTTCACACTGTAGATATATAACCTAGTACAAATCATATGCAAACCATTCCATTCAAATTTTAAACATGCAAACTCTTCACAAACTTGCCACACAATCACAACTATAATAGTTGGGTATACTATATCTAGTAGAACAAGTGCACAATAAAATTTCCATTGTTGTATTGTAATTGACAGAGCCCTTCAATCCATAAAATTTTTTTTTGTATGACTAGTGTATATGTTGAACACATTGGATTCATCATGTCAAAACTATGGATTGAAAAATACTCCAACTCTTGAGATTTTTTGAAAATAAAAAGAACTAGTCTTATTGTGCGCTTCAATTTCTAGGCACATTCTATTCTTACCTCTGAAACTATGCATATGTGTGTATGCGCCTTTCATTTTATCCTAGATAAAAATGTGTAGGTTTGTATACATGTCATATTTATGCCTCGGGGGGTATGTTACCTTTGAACCTACATCATGTTCTATATTATCTCTTTGAATTCCATGCATGTGTCAAATTCTTGTTACAAACTACCTCAATTTTTTTTTTGTGTCAGGGGGTCATTATAGTTTCTTAGGATGGATGCAGTATATATATTATTGGGTGTGACTAGAACTTAACTATGAAAAAATAAATGAGGTAATCCTTTCCCATAGCAAAGAAGAAAATCTCATTAAAATATTCCATCTATCACTAGTTGAGATCTCCCACCATCCATTCCCTTTGACAAACATCTTGTACGCCCTATGTTTAATCATGATTGATTATATTCAATTAAGGGACTTCCTATTGTCCACATGGGTACAACCAACACTTGTATGCAATGGGAGTAAGATGGAGATTTATTTTTGTTTGGGTTTAAGTCTAACACACAAGAAAAAAATCTTAAAAAGAACATGACTATTCACAGTAAGCCTAAAACACATTATGAACATTAATGTTTGCATAATGGGTGCAACACATCTATATTCTGATAAGAGAAGAGCATACAAATGATAATTCCTACAGTAAAAAATGATAGATTTAATAAATATAGATCTGGAAAATATGATCAACAAATTCATTTGCTTTCAAATAATTAGTGAACACTTCTATAATTTTTGAACACTTCTATAAGTCTAGGATTCATTTTCTTTCAAAGAACTGACCTCATTTTTTAACACAATTGCAGTGGAGTCCCCAAAGAACACATGATGCAGAAACTCACAAACAGTGCAAAATACCAATCAGCAAATCCCAAATCACACACCAGGAATCTCCCAACAAGAATGCACTCCAATGGAAATGCCCCTGAAGAATGTTTGCCAACTGAGATTGCACCTCTGCCCCACAAGACCCTGAAAAGGACAGTCCTAAAAAATGTGCTTCGTTATTTCTGCCTTTGGAAAGGAGAGGTAAAGACCCATGGAAAGGTCACTCTTGGTCAAACAAGCTTTGCAAGGGAGAGCCTGAAATTATTTAGAAGTCAAGAAGACTAGTTTCCTTTTTCCATTCTTATTGAAGTCCCTAAAAGATCCATCCTCATCATTCTTCTGTAGCGAAACATGCACAAAAGAAAATATTTTTTTATAACATAGATGCATACAAGTTTTTAGATAACAAGCAATAAGCCAAAGATACACCTTGTCACTGTCCACCTATCAGAAAATCATGTTGAATACGTCACCTTTGAAAAAGGATACCATTTGGAGACAATGCCACATACATTTTTTCTTCCGCTTGGCTTTCCTAAAGATTAAAATCCTAACAGATTATAACCAAAACAAATTAATATTATAGAAATAGATTAATAAATCATTAGGGCCATTGTCTATGTAATTTATTGTAGATTGTCAAATAACCTTTGGGAAAGTTATAAAATTCATATGAAAAGATATTAATTTACATATCAATAATTACATCATATAGTGATGCAACCTTAGCTGCGTAAACCCACATATTCCATATTAATGCATATAAAATGCATGTGCTCTAAAACTAATGGAAATTCTTATCCAGAATTTTTTTTTCACATAATTATGATTATAAACCATAATTAAAATACAAAATTCATTAGAATTCGATCTATGAATTCTACTTTGGTTAACAACCAAAGTGCCAACACATATATTCGGGCCCACAGTTTGTCTTTATATTAACAGTCAATGCATCCATTCCCAGACTTAACTCAAATTAACGTAAGTTATAATAACGTTATAACGTACCAATTTTTCCAATTTATTACTCTTCACATACACCGACGCTCGTCCATTTCCTTTACAAAGAAATCAATAAATCATATACGCACCCACAAAATTGATTAACTCACCTTTAATCCATAGATCTACCGCTTCCTTCATCCAACGAAAATCGCATACTCCACATGAAATGCACATACTCCAACAGATATCGCAAATGAAATATCACGGTGGTTAAAGGTTTAAAACCTATGCAAAATAGGCGGTTTCACAGTGTTACGTGTCAATACCTAAGAACTATCGCATTCATACAGGAAATTACCACTTACCATCTTACACCCACGCGAAACCCATTTGTTGTTTTCAAAACCCGTCCATCATTTCATTTGACCTTTTCTCATGGTTTCTTTACAGAAATCAAGTTCTGTCAAATAGAGATTCAATTCCTCTGTTTCTTCTCAAAGATTTAAACCCATGATTTCACTTCTTCAACTTACCGGATTTGGCATTCCTGTTAAGAAGTCACGGCTTCTTGTACTAACAATTAACAATGCTCTAAATTAACCATACCTCTTAACTGTTTCAAATACACAACAGATGCAGAATTTTCAAGGAAGGCATACACACCAGTTCTATTATATGATCACGATAAACAAATATTTCCCCTCTGTTACTATGCCAGTGATTCTTCAAGAGAAATTAAATCACTTCCCACAATAACTCTCAATTCTGTCATTTATTCATTAGGTTAATTACATACCATTCAACGCATAATTCTGAATTAAGTAAATCAATCCAGTCATGATTCTAGCATAACTATCAATTGTCATAGTCAAGAAAATAGAGCTCGTTCCAGTTATCATGCCTTTAAATACGAAATTATCATCTTTATGTTTACTGTGAATGGAGAATTTTTTTTAAAAGGAACCATACACACATAAATCAATTAATAAGAATTGACCTGAATTTCATCACTTCAAAATATTTGACCATTTACGTATACATTACCCAGGTAGAGAGGATTGATTTTGAATGGTTGTCATTCTCCTTGATTCCATACACATTTCAATATTTTCAATTTCTCCAACTCCAATGAACCCACAGAGAATCAATTTATCCAAGCTCAACTGGATTTAATTTAAACTCAAATAGATTTCAAAAACCAACATTCGGCATTTGGAAAATTTTCCTATATTTACACAAAATTTTCTTCCAGGCCTAATTTTCTAATTTTTGGCCTCTTCTCTAAATTTCTCGTAGGCTCAAAGCAATTCCTATCTGTCTATCCTGAATCTCTCCTCTACCTATTTTTTTTTTATGCCTTTGAGACTTACAATATATAAAAATGTTTCTGAACCCAACTATGGTTTCAAATCCTCTTTTTCTTCAACAAATTCCTAAGAATCTTCTTTAATCCTAAAATCTCTACTTAATCCCTAAGGGCTCTCATAAATCCCCAGATTCATGAAACTAATTGTAATTTAGAAATACAATTAATTCTGAAATATCTTATATTCTCTTTCAAGAAAATTTACAAAAATCCTCTCAATATTTAATTAATCCTAATAAAATCACTCAAATCATTCCAATTTAATAAAATACAAGACCCGCTATATCTATTAAATTAAAATTAAATTGTTGAGCTAGATTCTCCTGCATCATATATATTTTAACTTGTATAGGTCCCTCGAGGCAAT
This sequence comes from Pinus albicaulis, assembly GCA_034641835.2. Taxonomy (NCBI): domain Eukaryota; kingdom Viridiplantae; phylum Streptophyta; class Pinopsida; order Pinales; family Pinaceae; genus Pinus; species Pinus albicaulis. Next base: position 1,015,930,300 of record CM076572.1, on the reverse strand, counting down.
TTTGGCCTTAGTGAGACTTACATAATCATGTCAATTCATGAAATAGGCCAAACTAATAGCAAGGCAGCTATAGACTTGCATATGAAACCTATGTAAACATAATACAATGAGCCATTGTGTCATAGTGATATCTCTATAATTAGTTCATTATAGATCAAATCTATGACTGTTGAAATGAAACACAGCTCTGTTTCTCGAGTTTCTCAAGTTTCTTAAGTTGTATGACCTGCATTCCTTTTCTATGCTTGTCTCTAAACTTTCAGGACCACATACAAAAACACCAATGTCAACATTCTCCCACTCATTTGAAACTTTCCCAAATATATTTGCATTCAAAACCATGTAAAAGATTGTCAGATCTTGAGACCATCTTGATCAATGTAGAAATTATGAGTTTCCATCGGGATAGTCACATGCAATTGGTTTAAATGCTACAAACCATATATGAAATAATCTCAAATTAATCAAATCAATCCCAATGCAATTAAAAAAATTATTATTTCGAAATAATCTTAATTATTTAGTTTAACATTACTAGCGTGCCAAGATTGGCCGATTTTTCCCTATTATTTCCTGATTATTGCAGATTGAATCTTTTCAAGGCCCTCACTAATTAATTGTTGATTACAAATGATTCCATCTATGTGTCCTAACAGTTGTTTCCCAATTTTATTTATATTATTTATAGATATATAGATATAGATAAATATTCATTCAAAGCTAATCTATTCAAATTTCTTATATGTTCATTTTTCTTTCTCAAGGATGACTTTTGACAACGGTATGCCTCTTTGGCAGTGCATAATCATGATTTTCTGGTTACTCAAAGCAGACAAAGTAGGGGTTCTTAGCTATGACATATCTTTAGTCAATAAAAATATAACTTGTTTTCGCTAACAAATAAGCCCACATATGATACATTTAAAGATGGAAAGGTTGAAACACCATTTTGAAATGTGATTAGAACTTAGGAACTAGGATGCAATAAGAAATTTTAAACACACAAGACAAGAAGGTCCAGAAAGGCTCACGTTATGCAGATAAAAAATGGATGGCTGCAAGATGAATTGACTTGATAGTCCATGCCAATTTAAAATCCATATCAGAAGGCATGCTTGGAATTTGACAATCACCCCTAGATATCTAGCTAAACTTTGACGACAGTTGCAGTTATCACATTTCCATTCATAATATTTCGACGTTTTAAAAATTTAGTCTGCAAAGAGGCCCATTTTTTCAAGACAACACTTAAAATATCTTTGAAAGTCATTGTTACCCTAAAACTATTATAAAAGTCTAAATCAAAATAAATGGGTTGAAGATCTTCAAAATTAGAGAAATTTCAAGCATAAATTGTAAATAAAAAAACAAAAGTAGAGAGCCATCACGGCATCAAATTGCCCCTTCTGCAAGCCTTATTTCTCTCCTTATCTTGTAATATAGGTATAGATATTGTTTACAAAGGGAAAATTTAGACAAGAATATCTTTCTCACATAAACTTCGATTCATAGGCTATCTTACCCGATTATACAAATATGGATACTGCCCCAAGTCTAACTTTGATGGAAAATCCAAGGATAGCCCTACTCTAGCATGGGAAGGAATCATCCTAGAAACCAAAACACCCACATTGTAGCACTAACCTTCAAAGTTTTAGACAAAAAACCAAATAAAAAAGTAGAACTCAGGCCCACAAAGAAAACAGGGTGTTTGAGGTAGATAGTGTTTTTGGTAAGATGTTGGGGAAGGCTTAGCTCCCTCCCTGGTGAATTATACCACGCTTGTTGATGGACTATGTAGAGCTGGTGCCATTGATCTTGCGTATAAATTATTAGACGAAATGGTAAAGGAGGGCTGTTCTCCAAATGTCTACACTTACAATTCACTAATCTATGGACTTTGCAAGGAAGGCAAACTGGAAGAGGCTGAAATTTTCATTAATAAAATGAAGGAGAAAGGCTTACAGCCTAACCATGTAACATACACATCATTGATTGATGGAAACGTTAAATCAGGCAGGGTGAATCATTCTTTTGATCTATTAAGTAAGATGATAAATGAAGGATTCCAACCTAATTATCAAACTTATTGTGAGCTTATGAATGGTATCGTTCAAGAAAACAAGATACAAAAAGAACACTTGATTCCTGATGAGGATGCAGTAGGTAGTTCAGATCCTAATAACTTGGATGAAATTCATGACCTGGATGGAATGCCACTCGAAATAAACAGTGTTCTTGCATTTAAGCTTCTTGACAAAATGATGGAGAAGAATTTTCAGCCTACTATAGATACTTATAGTGCCTTAATTGCAGAGTTATGAAAATCAGGCAGACTCCTTGAGGCAGACCAGCTGATAAAAAATATGTTAGAGAGAGGCCTCTGTCCCAATGAAGCAATTTATAGAGCTCTTATTAATGGACACTGTAAACAGGGGAACTGCGTCTATTTTCTGGAGCTTTTGGATAGAATGGTTGAAAATGGTTATGAACCACAACTATCTTTGTACAATTCTGTGATTCCTGGACTTTGTAAAGAAGGCAAGGTGCAAGAAGAAGAAAGGTTGTTTGACAATGCATTGCAAAGTGGACATAACCCTGACGAAGGGATGTGGACAATGCTAATTGATGGCCTTCTCAAGGATAAGTTCCTTGGCAAGTTATGAATACAAATGATCAGTTGTATGTTTTTTTTCTTTTTTGCAAAGAGTGAATTATAAGTGAGCTTCTTTGTGACTGATTTGCTTGCATAGAGGGGCAATGTTCATGGGATTAATTTTATTTACTCTCATAGAAGGAGGATTCTTTGTGCTAAATCTAGCAAAGAAGGCACCGCTCCTAAGCCTAATTTGCATGTGACAGGGACGATGCCTTTAAGGCTAACTGTTGCCTTGTTTTTGTGCCTAGAGTGGTACTGTTTGGAAAATACATAATGTAAAACAGGTGTTTGTCATTAGGGGAATTTTGAGGTCTAAAATGGGCCTCCTAAGAAAAATGTACAACAAAAATAAACTTTATAACAACCAATAGGATTCAAGATGATGATGTCAACCATGGGGGATGATTTACCATTTTTTAAATAAAAGGTTAAAAATATTAAAAAATAATAAAATAATAAAACTACTTTTTCAACTCGTATTTTCAACTTATCTCCCAAAATGTTTACTCAAATTTCGAGTGGGAGTACTCGTTGGATGCAAAATTTAATTCCTCATCCAAGGAGTACCCATGTTGCATACTTTCAATGAACCCTGCTACATGAAAAATGGGAAATACATTAAAAAAAAAACGTGATTACAATCACGTTTTTTATGTATTTCTCATTTTTCATGTAGTAGGACCCATCGAAAGTATGCAACATGGGTACTCCTTGGATGAGGAATTAAATTTCGCATCCAACGAGTACTCCCGCTCGAAATTTGAGTAAAAACTTTGGGAGATAAGTTGAAAATATGAGTTGAAAAAGTAGTTTTTTCATTTTTCCCTCTAAAATTTGATGTCATCAAATCTTATTTGATTTTTTCCACTATTATTTTATAATTTCCTTAGGAGGCCCATTTTAGACCTCAAAATTCCCCTAATGAACACCGATTGTCGTTGACAAAGACAACAGTATGAACCAGCATTCAAATACAATATTACCAGTTGTTATAACATGAAGATATCCATATTTTGATGCACAACAAGTTATGTATGGATGACATGAAATCAGGTTTGATTGTGAAGATTGCGCAACAGAATATCTTTTCACCTAATTTTTGGACCAACACAAAGGAAGGGAATGAATATTAACATATAATAGCATTGCAGGGTTGTTTTCCATTATATGGGTGTTGTTGTTTGTGTTAAATTCTGAACCTAACAACTGGAAATTAATTCCTAGTAGATTTATAACTGATATACTGAACAAAACCACAACACTAGGTTCAGAATTGCACACATCGAAAACCCGGCCAAAACTACCAATTGGAGACACGGATGGATGACTGTTGGGGAGCTGGGATTAGAAGCAGCTTTTCATGAATCATGGAATGCATATGTAAATGCTTTGAATGCTCGTCAAATTTCATTAACTGACAGAGAGGACAAGCTTCTCTGGAGTTCATCTCCTTCTGGTGAATATGTCCCCAAGCTTGGATACATCACAGTGATTGCAGTTCGAGTCCCTGCAGAGTTAAAGTGGCAGAGGAAAATGCTTTGGAAATCTAAGTGCCCAGCCAAGGCAAAACTTTTTATGTGGTGACGAAAGAAAGATCTCAACCTTGGATGTGCTTCAAAGAAGGTATGTGATTGGGCTTGGTTGATGCCCCTTGTACAAAATAGTGAGGAAATGATCATTCACATTTTCCAGGAATAACCTTTCATCAAACGAATCTGGGCAATATGTCGAGCGACTGTAGGCCAGCTAGGACAGTGGGAAGGATCAGCTATCGAAGAAACTTGGAGAAGGTGGCTTGCATTATAGTCAGTAGTACGCACAACTAATATTTTTAAGATTTGTGGTTTGTGTGGTCCTTAAGCGGGGACATCGCAGACATGGAAACTCGTTTCCAGTTACATTAGGATTATTTGGACATTCATCAAGATTGGTATGGCTGCACACTCAATTTGGACCTTCTTTAATGGAAAGATGATAGGTGGGGTTCTCTTTCTACCTTCATTGGCAGATGACATGCCAAAATACCATTTTCATCAAGGATTGATGTGGGATTAATGTACAAAAGAATGGTTATCTTCATATGATATTAATTATACTCAAAACCTTCAAGCTGTTGGTCATTATGCATTCATGGCATTGTGCCAGATGATTCTTGATGAGTGTTCGATGTTCGCTTATATTACTTCGTGATTCTTCTATACCTATTTGGAAGAATTGGAGATGATTTTAGAGGAAACCTATCCATTGATTACCAATAAAAGGACTTCTTTTATAAGGTTGGGCCATGTTGATCAATATCCGATCACCTCAATTGGAAATGTAATGTTCATGATCATGAACTAGGATGTATTCAGAGATGTCAAGGCATCTCGCACTTCTAAAAGTCAAGTTCTTGGGTGTCTAATCCTTCAAAATGTCCTAGCAGTTAAAAATCATGTTCATTGAGCTATATTTATAGAGGTTGTTGTTTACTTTGTAGCAGATAAGCATGCAATGTGGTAATGCAAGGATTTTGAGATGTTTAAAACTAGATAACAGCTGAAAATAATCTTCTTTTTGTTGGTCCAACTCATTGGCATGGGGCTTGTTAGAAGACAAATGGTGATTTGGCAAGTGGGTAGACAAATTTGGAATGAATTCAGATTAGCTCGAATTTCCTTCTTATAGAATAGACATTGTCACATAGTCAGCTTTGCAAGAGTCAAATAAGCCATTTAGATAATATTTGGCTATCCAAATGTTAACTAGGATGCCTATTTTGTCAGAAATATAGAGATAGTGTAAAAATTAGCAACTAGGGAAAATTTCCACTCATGTTTTCTTAGTTGATGAACATAATCATTCCATTGAATCCCTCTTTTTGAGAGGACCAAAATAAATCTAAAGATCGTCAAATTTGGTCAAGAAAATATTTTTTCATTCAAAAATAAATTCTATAAGTTATGATTGTGTTTATGTGGGAAAAAATGAAAATTCAAATTTCAAATTTGGCTCCAAATTTTAAGGTTGGCCTTTCCTCCATCTTGTCTATAAAGAGGAGCCTTCTTCCACATTAAAATCATCCTATCTCTCTCATATGATGGTCGCAGAAGAAAGGTGTCTCCATCAAAGAATGTAGGGCTTATTTGGTGTAATGTGAGGGTTATTTGATGGGCCAAGTCCCTTGGGAAGAAGGCCGAGCTTCTTAGAGTCATATTTGGATACATATGTGGTCTGATTTGGGTGATCCATCTTCTGTTGAAGATCTGAGTTACAATTCAGGTTAACTTTAGACATAAGGATCAATAAAAGCATATGGGTGTAATCTTATAAGTAGGCCGCACCTATTGTAGACCATCTCAAGTTGGTTGCAGGCCTTACCTTTCTAAGTATATGCTGAGAAGGGTATGCATTGAAATACGGAAGCCTATTTCAGGACTAGATTAATTACTAATTTTTATCAAAGGAATGTCAACTTATTATGAAGAGAAGCTACAACTTTATAAGAGTGTTTTGGATACATTTGTATGGGCTATTGCAGTATTACTCTTACCCTAACCAGAAGCTAACATCTTCAGTAGTTACTTAGGTAGAAATGATGTGCTTGGATAATTCTAGAATGCTTGTAGGAAATCCTTCAGTAGCATCTTAATGAATTGCAAGTAACCCTAACCAGTAAGGGCTAATTCAGGAAGCCCTTATCAATATTCAAAATTGTAGTCTAAGGTCACATCTTCTATTTGGTAAGTAATTGTTGTCTTTAAAGTCCTTGTACTCTCTCTCTCTCTATTGACCATTTTTTTATGAATAATAAGAATAATTGATCAAGGGTTTTCTTAGTCTTGGGGTTTTTCCCTGGATTTCACCATATCCATGTGTTATCTTATCTTGGCTTGCCTTTTCCTTCGATCATATATGTTCTTTCTTTAGTTGTTGTGTATATGATACTAAGTTATGTGATTACTAATGGTATTCTGGGATAATAAAGATCTCTGAAGTAACTATCTTTGCAAAGAACATGTTATCGTAAAAAATTAAAATGGTATCAGAGCCTAGCTAAAGGAAAGCCCAAGGTAGAGAAAGAAATCACTAAATTCATGGACAATCCTCCATGCTCTCCTCTCCCTGTAGTTTGATATTCTCGACTATCATCTCTTTCAAGTTTAGATCTTTATCGAAGATTATAAGTGACCATAAGGTGCACTATCTCAAGCATTCAACGGATTCTTAACTCTGGAATTCTCTCGGTCTTGATGAATCTTTAAAGATCTAAGGGAAGGCATAATTTAAAGGGGTTTCTAGTTATGTTTATCTATTATGTTATGAAATGATAAGGATTTCATTGTTGAATCTCTATGGGAATATCAAAGAAATCAAGGAAGACCTAATTGTTTCAAGGATCAAGGGGTTTGATTTATTTGAATATGCTTGATGGTAGCCTCAACCTTTGGCCCATGTCACAAACCCAATATGAGGCTCAGATCCATTACATTTAATGGTATGTCGATAAGAAGTTTGGTTAAATTCAATTTCCACCCAATCTTCTGCAACAAATATCTGAAATATCATTATACTAGGTAGAGATCATTTCAGATCAAGGGAAGATTTAGAAAATACTGTCTTGATATTGACCTGGAGACTTTCCTTAATAGACTTCTCAAGGCTTCCTTTAAGCATGTATATGCCTGTGACCCTATGGATGTCACTAAAGTGAGACTGTAGGTGAAGAATTGTTGCGGTATTGATTAACCCTTAATTAGGTGAGACTTCTCAACAATTTAAACTTTAAATATGTTTGAGACAACGTGAATTCTTGGTCTCCTTAAACACAATGAGTTGGAAACCGGGTTGCAGTAGTCTGACTTCTGAATTTTTAAAATTTTGAAGGATCACAATGGTTCTTATAGTCATTGATTTATGATGTGTCATATTGCTCATATCAAGGCACAATCTTGAACAAGAAGACTAGGGACAGAGGTTTGTTTGCAGTCATATGTCACATCAAGTGCTTCATTATAAATTAAGGTATAATATGTTATAATCTCCCTTGCTTAAATACTGTGACATCTTTTGGAGATCTAATATCTGAATATTTGGAACATCATTAATCTCCCTATCATTGAAATTTCTCTCTAACTCAAATCCAGAAGTATGGTAAGATTTTCTGCGTATTCCAGACTAAATCATTGGGAATCATAACACATTAGAATTTTAAGGTATAAGGGATTCACGTAACGTTTTGTTCAAGTCTCAATAAAAGTGGATGCAGCTCCAAGAGATCATTTTACTTCTGAACAATGTTTTGTCAGTAAACCATTCGAAATTCTAATAGAGTGAGTTTGTAAAGCTGAAATTTCTACTTTATGTTGCTACTTTAAGGATGTTGAATAGTGTTAAGGTTGGTACTTATGAAATGGAAGAAAAGGTGTGCTCAGATGTTACCCAAATCATAAGTCATAATCTTGAAGCCCTGTAAAAGAAACATTGAATGTTCACCATGTCTATGATCCAAGTTTACAACAAGTGTTCTCAGATTCTTTAGCCTATCCCTTTATAATATTCACTCAATTTCTCTGCCACATTTGAAGCAGTCTTCATCAATAGGACCTATCAGAAACCAAGCAGATCTATAATACCCTTTTTTCTATTGAGATCTCATAAATGGCTTCTTGAAGCAAGCCTTTTCATTAGCCCATGGAGAATGTATTGAAATAAGAAACAGAGAAGACCCTAATTCTGGCTCTCCATATAAATCCTCATCTTCATAATTCTGATCAAATAATGCAAGGCTTTAGGGGGAGCTAGAGAATCGATGGCATTATATCTTGATGAATCTTCTTGCAGAAGGCAAGTCATAGCAGCTGATTGATTATTTTGGCACATTGACCTAAGAGTCCATAGAAGAAAAGAGATAGGTTACAAGTGGCCTGATGATTATACAATATCACCTTTCCTATATTCATAGGGAGCTATGGTTGAGCCATACATCTATTGAGGATTTTTGTTTGATGACCCTTTCTGTTTACTGATTTATGAAGGAGGTAATTTTTTATGGAAGATGCGGCTTTGATGCTCTATTCCTTGCACCTAAAGGTATGAAGAGAAGAAGAAGTTGTTGGTCTACACATATATAACCTGTGGGATCCCTCGTATTCCTGAAAATGACCCTATCAGCCATATGCCTTGACTCAATATACGAGTGAGCCTCATGTATTAAATAGTTTCTCATTAAGATATCTTCGTGATTCTATAATCTGAGGTACACTGCTAGAAGCTAATATTCCCTGAACATCTTAATTATGGTTCAAAAGGAGAAAAATTCAATTTCCATTAAGGCTTTCCAAAGAAGTTGGCTGGCATCACTATGACACTATTACAGAATTAGAAGGGAAGAAAAAGGCAAAGGCTCGGGTATCATATGAGAGAAGGAAGCAATTGGAAAAATTGAGATCAAAAGCAGTGGAGTTAGCTGAAAAGTAGCTTGCCCCAGAGATGGATAAGATAAAACTTGACAACATATTGGTCAATTTCCTTGACCCTTTATCGGTTATTTAGAAGGAGTATGAATACACCACCATTAATATCAAGGTAACCCCTAGCAGATCAAGGGATACAAGTTGTAGTTTTTGTCTGAATATCAACATACCACAACCATTCTTACAACCAGGATATGTTTTTTGAGGAGGAAAAATCTCCTCCAGATCAACATCAAGAATCCATTGCAAAAAAAAAGTACAACTTGTGGTGATTCCAGATGAGCATAGATGAATAGCTACAATAGATTTCGAATGTGGAAATTATGGAGGAAAAATATGAAATTCATATTCCTTTTGCATTCGAGCGAGAGGAAAATCAATCATCAATGGAAATTCAAAATTTTCAAGCTGAGCAAGATCAACCAAATTGGGAGCAGAGTTTGGGGAACCTTTGTAAGTGAATGGGGCCTATGTGATATGGCTACAATTTATCTACCCCCACACAATCTGATATGAAAATAGTAAACATTGTAGTCATAGGGTTAATTAACCCCACACATAGGGATTACATAGGTTTTGTTCCCACGCCACATGCTCATGAACTGAAATCTCTCTTTACTGTCAATATGTGCATATGCAGCAACAAGACATCTATTCAAATTTACTGGTTGGGTGGCTCGAAGAACCATGCCTGAACGCATTTCGTCGGGCACCCTCAACCGAAATGACTCGACCCAAACAGGTTTGGGTGGGCACTCTCAAATGAAACGACATGGCGCACCTAACCGAACGAAGGCACAAGGGAGAATTTCACTATGGCTTGTGTAATGGTACACTCATATAAATGCTAAGCTTAACCAATCATACGAGATCAACTATTATATAAACATTAGCAATCAAACTATGTTTCTACTTAAGGTTTATAAGATACACATGTTGGCATAGAGCTAGTAAGGCTATGTACTTATTACTATGATTCCGATCAGTGTTAATAAGGTATGAAATGAATAGGGAAACATAGATAATTATGTCATAACAAGGAGCTAGCTTGAATATGGAGTTCCTGAACACTGTAATCTAAGACCTGTATTAAGGATATCAATTTTATATGAATATGTGTTATTCCATTACGTGTTTATCCTTGGGTTCGTGAAATCGGCATCAAGTATTTATTTTTTAATTTGTATTGCTTAATGACTTAGCTTGGTAAACAAATGAGGCCACATGCTACAAAAATGCTAAAAGACAAATATCTAAAAGCTAAATTGAAACATTCACCACCAAAATCTACCCTAGGCATTTGTCGAGACAACGCATGAGGAGGTGAAGAGTTACAAAGACTGTTGAGCTGCCATGTGAATTGAACAGCCTGGAAGCAAATTACAAACTTATTAAATTAACAAAAAAGAAGTGTTCCAAAAGTTTGCAACAAGAGAAGAGAAATCATGGGTTTGAAAAAAAGGCTCATACATTGGATATTTTTTCACCCTCTTCATGCTGAAGTAATACAACATTTTATTAAATAGCAGGAATTCTAGTAGGACTGACTCATCTACAAAAAATGAAAAAATAACAAGAAGGAAATCATTGCTGGAAATATAATGCAACATGTTGGCAAATGATGAGTTCAAATTTTGTTATTCCTATCACAAAGCTATACGAAAAGTACTTCAATAATATCAAGATCCAATTGAGTCAAATATATCACCTGTCATTTGAAGGAATAGGCTCAGTCAACTCATAAAAATGGTTTACTAACCGTTATAGCAGCCAAAAAAGAGGATATATTTTACAGTTTGGGTGTTGGCAAGTCTACAGGTAGTCGCATCATTAAACAACAGTAGTGAAAGTGCATTTCCAGTTTTGAAAATTTGAGTTTTGATTGTCGTTTGGAGGTTTTCTACATACAAAAAATTTGCTGGAGATTGAGGTTTAACATGCTTATCACACTAAGCATGAATAAAGAAATTATTTGTATTAGAATTCTCCCCTTCAAAGTCTTTGGATTAGCCTCATTGCAAGATAGAGTTAATAATATGATGCAGCATGCAGTTAAAGGTAGTTAAAAGGAAGATTCAAAATGCATACTTAAAGGAAACACCCTTCATCTTTGGGATATTTGGACATTTTGATTATATGTTCATTACATTCATATACATCTAGGAAGAATGTGCTTCATCAATACAGAGCCATCCAAATGCACACATACCAAACATATCCTTGGAGTAACACATTCTTTTGGGCAATTTGTTATGTATTACATTGACTTGTATTAAAAACAAAACTAAAGCTACAAGCATGCCCTATTCAAGGAAAATGACCAGCCCAATTTATTGCTCTGTTTCAAAACCTGGGCATTCTAAATGGTAAAATCACTTTTCCAAACCTGGCAAAATTATGTTTGGCCATACCATTTTTCCTGCTGATGGAGAAAGGGCTTGCTTTCTGGAGTTTCTTGCGCGATGGGTGGTTCTTTGCAGCAGGAGGCGTATAACCAGTAGGGTTTGAGTCGATTAGAAAAGGCAAGGAGATGTAGTACTGATTACATGCAAGGGTAGTTGTAGTGATTAATGTAAAATTTTGAAAGGCCCGTGATGATTAATCCGAAACCTTTGTAATTCATTTGAAATTCCTATTAAAACCATAGTTTATGGCAGTAATTATCCACCATATAAATAGGTATTAAAACCTTTCAAATGCCAACTTTGGTTTGATTTAAACATGGCATATAATTCGTTTAGTTTGCAATGTCGATGTTATGTACCAAACGCCTTATCCAAACGTCGCAATAGCGACACTGAGCTCTAAGTGTCACAATACTAACACCTTATCCAAACGTCACAATAGCGACACTTGCTACCAATCCGTCACAAGATCGACACCTTCACTCGAACCGTCGTAATTCTGACACTTTGTTCCAAATGTTGCAATAGCGACACTCAGCTCTATGTGTCACAAGACCGACACTTTTGTCCAATCCATCGCAATTCTGATGCTTTTCTCCAAACGTTGCAAGACCGACACTTACCTCTAAGTGTCACAATACTGACACTTGTCTCCAAACGTAGTGACAGTTGTGGGCGGGATTTGAAAATTTGATAAAATTTGGGGAAATTTCCGACATTTGGTCAAAAGTGTCGGAACTAAACTGTCAGAATTTCCGCCAAATCTACTAGTGAAGGTGCATGCACCAGTGCATTCATACTTTTAATGCACCAGTAATATTTTCATTAAATACCAACTATAATCTGAATAGCATCGGTGCATGAACCTTCTATCATCCAGGTGCATATTTGTTGGTGACACGCACCGGGACGTTGTGTATGTAAATGCCCTAGGGATTCAGAAATTTGTTTTCCATCCCAGTGCTTGGTATGTTTACAGAAGCGTTGCGACCGTTTAAAATGCACCAATGTTTTCACACATGAAGTGCACACCGATAAGAAAAACATCCACAAAAACCTTCGGCCACCTAGTTTTTTTTAGTTGTGTTGAATTTCTGTTAGCAGCTCTGTCAAAACCTCTATTACCAAAAATGCAAGAAGAATAAGGTGCACCCTTGAGAATTACTTGCTTGATGCTCCGCTCATATTATAAAGTCTCTATGGCATATTAAACAAAATTGAGGTGAAAAGGTGGGGGCTAAAAAGTGTGTATTAAGGGACCTTTTTTTTAGTTTAGATCTGTTTCATTATATAAACCTGAATATATTGTCTCGGATGTTGTAGAAATTTCTTTTTTGAAAATTTTGGCCAATTTTATAACACTAAAAACCTCCTTTATAACCTTCGCTACAAGGTATTTTCCTTGTAGTGATGGTCTCATGTAAAACTTATTGTGATAGAAAGGAAAGAAAAGGGAAAGATCAAAGTAAACTTCAGCAAAAGAAAAAAAAACTAAACTAAACTACCCTACACCTAAACTAACAAGGGATAGGCCAGGCTTACATAAAATGGAACTTCCAATGTAACCATCGAAGAATAACCTGACCTATATGGCCGTGGGAATCAATAACAAGAAATATCATCAAGAACAATATATAACAAGAAATTAAAAATGTGACATCCTCTAGAATTTAAAGACCGAAAAAACAAGTAGAATAGTATAACAAGAAGACATATGCCAAATATTTTCTAATGCATCATGATGACTATACACATTGCAACAAATTTTCATGTCAAAATATTATTCTGAACTTACAAAATTGGGAAACATGAAGAAAGTGAAAATATTTCATTTTGCAAATGTGCTTTCCATGTATAATTCCTTTAACCATTAATAAATAGGATCATGAAAACCAAGAAAAGGATTGAGATATTGAGATATAGTTTTATTTTCAACTTTCACAATCACCTAATGAGGATTATTCAAGGAAAGAGTATCATTCTAACCATGCTTGGGACTAACATCAAGATTTCTAGAACCTGACATAACCATCAACATAGGCTAAAGTGCCTCTCTAGCTGGAGGTAATTCCAAGGTATTAGAAGATATATCATCGAATACCAGTGGCTTAGAATAATCGACAGTTGAAGCTATAGATTCATTACTAGATGAATTTATTAATACATCTAGATAGCCATGATCAAAAATTTCTTCGTTGGAAAGAAAGGAATCCTCATGATCTGATGAATCATAGAGAGGATCTGATTAAAAGCAAGAAATTTCTTTCTCTATTTCTTCATATTGATGAAATGATGGATGAGAGGGATCGCAAAGAGAATATTTTCCCTCATCCAATTATAATGTAAAACTGACATTCCATTATTCCCGAATAATATTAGAATCAACATCCTCAAAAACTTACTCATCAAAATGTGTGACAGTTGTGACAGGCTCATTGAAAATGTCACGATAATGTGGGAGAGGTGAGAGAGGATTTGATAGATTAGAAGATAAAAAATCTTTCATCACAAATACTTGTTTAGAATCATAGTCCCACACATATTCATTATGATGATATCATAACTTTCTAGGTTATCACTAAATCCATTTCGCACTTGATCCTCTTGATAATAAGAAGCGATTATAAGATATTGGTGTAACAGTCACTACAAAAAATCCCTATAATTAGCTCCCTTTTTTGCTCCCTTGTTTTCTTCCAAGGACTCTTTTAGTGTATTTTTCTCCAGTTTTTTGAAAATTTTGGCACTATTGATCGGGGTTGCACTATTTTTGGTGTTTCTTTTTCCAGCCAAAAAATTTAGGTGCTATTTAAGGTAATAATAGTACCGTAAATAGCATTGGAAGTATCACTGGAAATAATTTTGGAAATAGCATCGAAAATAAAATTGTAAATTACGCCTTAAATTTCCACATAAATAATGCGAGTGATATCGTCAATTTTTGCACCTAAATTACCTCCTTGGTTAGCTCCCCTTTTATCCCCAAATTTAGCATCGAATGTCCCTAAATAGTTAATTAATTGAGGTGTTGGGGGTTAACTGGATAGGGGATTTGAGGATTATGGTATTTAGGGATTTAGGGTACAAGTATTAAGGGTTAAGGGATTAGGGTTTAGGGTTTAATGGATTAAATATCAAGAGGTAAGGGATTTGGTGTTGATGGGATAGGTAGTTTAATAGTTAATGGTTGGGTTGTTTCAGGTTAGGATGGTCTATCGAAGTTTGTTGTTACAGGATTGCATTTCAATTCCTTTACTGATTTGAATTAATTAAGCTACTAGTAGTTCTTGTTGTTACAAAGGTAGCTGCTTAAGCACATGTTTCATTTCCTAATCATATCAGATCTAGGAAATCAAACTATTCATCCAATTACTACATAACTCACCCTGCCATAATATTGCATGATTAGACTATTTTGACACCATTACATTTTACAATTAAACCGATGTAACTCCCACCATTAGTAACAATTTTCTTTCATAATTATTACCTTTTTTCTTTATTATTCGTTTTATTACATATTGAGATCAGTTAAATCATTCAGAAACTCATTTTCATTTAAAAGTTTTGAATTGGTAATAAGGAGGAGTAACCGCCGGTAATTCCAAAACCTTGGCATTCTCCCATGAGAAATCATGTGTGTGCACTAAAGCATATTTTTAACTAGTTAGCATTGTTTATTAGTGTGCTTGTGAGCAGCTATGGGTGGATCAGCAGTCAGACACAAACTTGACTATGTTAATGTGTTGTTACAACATCTAGAATCATTGGATTTTTTTGAAGGGCTCGATGGCTGAGTTATTTTGAAAAATTATAGGGTTTTAGTGAATTGGTTGCTTTGGAATTTTCCCAAGCCTTAGTTGAACAACACTATGTGGTCAAGGTCTTAAAAATTGTCGTTACAGAAGAATATGTCACAAAAGTGGCAGGGCTTCCTAGGACAAGAGAATGGTGGTTCTCAGGGAAAGTAGCCAATACTTAAGCTAAGGCCATATTATTATAGCAGGGAGAAGAATTGATTCCAAAGCACAAGGGTTTTGATAGAAATTAGCTTCCTCGACCTTGGGAAGATTTAGCCCTCTTCATCCAAAAGCTCATTACCTATGAGGGTCATTTTGGGATTATTTTCAATTATCACTTTCAACTGTTGGCATATCTGAGGATAGGGTGGTTGATTAATTTACCATAATACTTTTTGAAGTCATTATAGCACATGGTAGAGGCTGTGAAAGGGGAAAAACATCCAAAAACTTACGTCATTGACCATGCGCTCATTAAATTAATCATAATGCATTCATTACAGAGAAAAGGGAGCTCGTGGCATGCTATGATAGTGAGACCTTGTGTTGGTGGGAATGAGGAGCATGAAAAGAGCTATGAAGTAGCACCCGATTCTAACGCAACACCTAGAACTAAAACAACACCAAGTATTGAGGAATTTCCCAGTGCTGAAACAACACCCATTGCTAAAACTGCTACATATTCCAAGAGAAATGCAACTGCATGATATAAGAAAAGTAGGGCTGTTACACCTCCTATGAATGGTCGACATAACCTTAAGAGGTTAAGTTTCATTAGAATAGCCCTTAGTTCATCCTCACTAGGAAAGGAGATTCAAACAGAAGAACTTATGGTGGTGTGTAGTGACTCATCAGAGGAGAGACGAGGTGGGTGATTGATTCTGGAGGAAGAGTTGGAGGAAGGAATTGCTGGAGCGGTAGTTCTTCCTGAAACTAGATATGAGGAAGTGAATACCCCAAAAGGGACCAAGGTATTGTCAATAAATGTAATAATGGAGAAAAGGAAATTAAAAATGTCAATTAGTTGAAGAACCACTGGGAAAAGGGTGTGACTATTTGTTATACATGAAAATACTCAAAAACCTACTACTAAAGTTGAGGGGGAACGTTATGATACAACTGTACTTGATCAGTCTGAGGAGAAACAGGACAAAGAAAAGTAGGAGAAGTCTATAGCGAAAGGCCCCTCTACATCTGAAATCATAGATGTTACAACGAAGTCTGAATAAGAACCAAAGAAATAACAGGAGATAGAAGGATAATTAATATAAGAGAATACATAAGAACAAGAGGTTGTTACTTCACCAGGTAAGATAAAAATTCACCCTCTCATTCAAATTGAAAATATGATAAAGGAAAGTGAGGAGTTAAAGAAACAACTTGCCTTGGTTAAAGAACAACTTCATTTTAATAATCAAACTGGATTGGATATGTTGGTAGAGGTTGTAGAAATGGCATCATCTACTATATTAGAAAAACTTTGTAAGGGCTACCAACAAATCCTTGAGGTGGATAAAATCATGGAGACTGTTATTATTTCACTTGGAAACAAAGTTACCAATCAAACAAGAACTATTACCTCAAAATGAGAAATCTAGCCCAAAAAATTCCAAAAAACATGAAAAATAACCCAAAAAAGAAAAGGATGTATTCCAGAACAATATTTTTTTAGGGAAAATTTTAACATTTTATTAAAAACCATTTTTTTTCAAGAAGGATTGGAAAAACACCGTTGAAAAAGAAATTGTTGATGCTAGAATAACAAAGAAAAAAATCAGGTTACAATTTTGACACTTTCTAGCGATGGAATTAAATATAAAATATTAGAACTTTGAAAATTCATTAAATTCCAACAATTCTCAGACATGATGTTAAATATAAAATACGATGTCTCAAAGCCTTATAATTCCAACAATTTTCATCCATCTTGTTAAAGATAAAATATCTTTACTCTAAAAAACTCTAAAATTGTAATTGTTTTCAACCATAGAATTAAATATAAAATATCATAACTCAGAAAAACCTTGATATTTTGACAAGTTTTCTATCATGGAATTAAAAACCTTAAGTTTTAACATATTTGAACCATGAAATTATGGACAAATTATATGACTAAAAAAGTTTTTAAAAATGAGCAAGTAAATGAAAGATTCAGTATCCCAAGAGTAAATTTTTTTTTAAAGGCTAAAAGTATAGCTCTTTTCAAATCTTAGCCTAAGACAACTTATCTTATTGCAACAAAAACCTAAAAATCAACCATCAAAACGAAGTGTCCCCTTTTAATGAGGCATTAAATTTTCAACATTTTTAAAAGCATCTTATACCAAAAGATAACAATAAATAATATCATAGCAGTATCATTGTATAGTTTAAAAATTGAACAGTAATTTATAATTTTTTTTACTTTTAATCAAAATATCAACAAATGATAACAATAAATAATATCATGGCAATATCACGATATAAATTAAAAATTTAACATTATTTTCTAATATCTTTTAATTTTAATCAAAATATCAACAAATGATAACAGTAAATAATATCATGGCAATATCACTGCATAATTTAAAAATTCAACATTAATTTATAATATTTTTCTACTTTTAATCAAAATATCAACTTTGGTAGATTGAATATAAAACAAATTATTTTGTAATTCATTGTTGCATTGTGGGTATTCTAAAGAGATGAATTCTTCATAATTAAAACATATAATCCAACAAACATAGAAAATTATGACTCATAACTTCATGTAAAATCATATGAAAGTAAAAATATTATCTCAAGTTACCATGCAAACATCATTTACATAAAATTTCTTAGACATTTATTCAAAATCAGTCATAGGTTCTGGCACACCATCAGAATCTACATCTTTAGATGAATGAATGGATGCAGATGAAGACGATCCATATTATTCTCTTTCATCAACTAGTTCCCCATCTACGTCAACATATGCCCACCATTTCAGGTTTCAAAAGTCTTCTAGATATACAACTAGGTTCAGCATACTACCATCTCAACATTGTTTCTTCTGGTAGAAATTTCTTCAAAATATCTATGGTCTTGAAGCGAAGAGTTCCTCTCTTTGTTAAATTGAATTCATACACAAGTATGTCAACATCCTCCTATTTTAACAAGTCTATGCAGCGATGATTTATATTTGTATCATTTATTTTTCTCTTTCTGCGAATATTTTTATCAACTACCATCTCTAGCTTGTACACACCATTGAATGGGTGGGTATTTGTGGAACACCAATTTACTTCAACAGTTGTAATATCTTTATTTTCTTTAATGGAATTTATAACATTAGCAACCCAAAATGGATATCCAAGTGGATCTACGTCTACTAACACTGTTATCATGCAACCCTCCTTAACATCTTGCACTAAACCCCCATAAAGGCATTCCATGGCTTCATGTTGTGCACATGATCATCTAGAACCAATATAGATTTATATTTCTTATACCTGTGGAGAATTAATAATACCTTGAGATTGTTGTTATTAAATAATGTGTCTTTCCTCATGTTCATTTGGCATATTTTGTCGCCAAATAAATGGAGTCTTCAAAAGTGTATCTTCATTTATTGATCTGGAAGTCATATTGCTTGATTATTGAAAAAAGACTCCCACCAAACTGAATTAACAACATTAAATTACTCATATGTATCTCTAATAAATTTTTTAATTTCTTCAAAGAATTGAGAATAATTTATATCTCTCTTATTCCTCTGTGAATTATGGATTTCATCAACTGATTGTAATAAAAATATCTTTGATACAAATATTGGATGCTTTGGAATGAATTTCAAAAATGCTAAACTTTATGGCGGCCCTTATTCTACAACAGTTGAATACTTCTTGCCCCATATAAGTGTTTTCCCATCAATTTTTTTAATACAAAAATGATGTTGGAATATATTGTCATTAAGCTTTTCAATTCATTTCTCCTCACCATGCGATCCTATAATAAACCCTTGCATGTCAATAGTTTCTTCTAACACATGAAAAACAGACACTTGAATGTATGATTTATTAATACATTCAATTAATGATGGCAGGCTCCCAACATCTTTCTTCCTCAATGTTACTGAAAAATGACTAAACATTTGATCAATATGGTCATTAGTATGCCCAAAAATAAGGAAACCAACCTTTACCTTTTTAAAAATTCCTGATTCAACAAGCATGTTTATATACCCAAAAATAACTTGATTTTTTGTTTTAATCACTTGTGTTGTCTAATTGCATATACTTAACTTCAGGAAGAATACTATACCAATGATAAACCACATCATGGATTATATTTATGGTCATATTTTCATCATTATGAATATTTAGAGTTTTGAACTAAACCCTTGGAAAAATCTTCCCATTAAATACCACACAACCAACCAAGTGAAACTAAATAAAATTTTCCTCCTGTAAATTTTTTCGTGTGCAGACAAAATCTGGCAGAAGTGCTTTCTTTTTGTCCATACCATCAATTATCAGACACAAATATTTATCTGCATTACCATAACACTTCTTTCGATGTTTCTAAAAAAAAAATCTTTCACTTTCTTGTTGATTGTGATGCTATTGAAGAGTTTTGACAATCGAATTTGCACATAAAATAAAAGTAACCTATTAATAAATATATTTTCATAGATGATAACTATCCAATTTTTAAAAATAATGTTATGAATGAAAACTTATTTTTTCCTCTTGACATTTATCCATTTTTTCTTTAAGAGAAGCACATGTACTACAAACCCAAATCCTTGTCTTCTTAGGAATATGAACATTGTTGAATCCATTCTTCCATATCCTTGTAAAATATGAATATGTAATAAAATTACCAACTCCTTAAGCACCTTCTGCATATTCTTTGTATGAGCTATAGATTTCTCATCTTGAGAAATTATCTGGAATATGTATTATGTATTTATTTGGCATACACTCTCCATTCTTTGAAAAGAAGTATTTCATCCTTTATATTGCAGTATTTTCTAACCTCTCATCTATAATGTACTTTTGAATAATATGTGGGATCCTTTTCAAGTCTTTTTTGGATTCTTGACAAAAAAAAATTACCATTTGAATGCAACATTCTGAAAGCCTTTTTGTAGAGAAATACATTCCCAATATGATAACCATAACCTACTAGTGTAGATTTCATGCAACCAACTAAATATGAATTGTGCATGATTTTATTCATTGACAAATATATTTTCCTTTTCTCTGAAGAAAATTTGAAATCCATATTTTTCAAGAAATCCTTTTGAAAACATTCCCTTGAAATAAGATCATCGACAAAAAAATTTCTTCTGATATATGTTGTCCTAAGCCTTGTATAACTAGACTATTTTGGATTGCTATGAAAAGTTCTAGTCCTACTCCTAGATACAATATTTTCTTGCAACAACTTCATCATTCCATTATCCTCCCTAGAAGAATTTTCATCTCCATTAGGAAGAATATTATCCTCACTAGGATCATTTTGAACATAGTTAGGACATTAATCACCATCATTGCTTGGAAAAAATTCATTACCATCCTCACTTGAAGAAAATTCTTCACTACCACCATCTGTGATTTTAAAATCCTCACTCAAATGAAATTCTTCACCATCTTCATCCATTCTTTTGAAATATTCCCTTGGAGGATTCAATTCTTAATCGCCATGAGTGCCTTTGAAATTCTCACTTAGAGAAAATGCATTATTCAGATATGTGCCTCTAAAATTATCATTTGTAAGAAAATCTTCATCCTCCCCTTCATAATTGGTGCTCTCATAATCCTAAGGATTAGGACTAATTGGAAAATAAGTCTCTCTATTTATATTCAAATTATCATTTGCAAGAAATTATTCATCCTTCCCTTCATCAGTGGTGGTCTCGTAATCCTTACGATTAGGACTAAGTGGAAACAATGAATATCTATATAATGGAAATTCTTCATCCTCCCCTTATTCAGTGTTGCTCTCATAATCCTTAGGATTAGGACTAAGTGGAAGATTTGAATTTATAATCACATGAAATTATTCATCCTCTCCCTCCCCTTCCTCACTAGTGCTCTCATAATCCTTAGGATTAGGACTAAGTGGACACTTTGAATCTCTATTTATTAGAAGTTATTCATCCCCCCCCTTCATCAATGGTTCTCTCATAATCCTTAGGATTAAGACGAAGTGAAAATTTGACTCTGAAAATTCTTCATCCCCCCTTCATTATTAGTTCACTCATAATCCTTAGGATTAGGATTAAGTGGAAATTTTGACTCTAGAAATTCTTCATCATGCCCTCCATCACTTGTGCTCTCATAATCCTTAGGATTAGGACTAAGTGGAGTAATTGGCTCTCGATTTAAAAAAAATTCTTTTTGTTGCCCTTCATCAATGATTCTATCATCATCCTTAAGATTAGGACCAAGTGGAAAATTTGACTCTCTATTCATAGTGAACAAATTCTTGTTATATTCATCAATATGAATAGAGTTGTTACGAGATGAAGATGTTAATGTTGCAGGAAGAAAATTTGCACTATCAAAAGAATCCATGAATTTCAAACAGAATATGTTGAATGATACAACTTTGTTATCTCCCAATGACAATATATAGCTTAAAGACTGAAATTTCCCTGTAAAATTTCCCACCAAAAATTTTGCCAAAAACTTTCCCTCCAAATTTTCCCCCAAAAACTTTTGCCAACATTTTTCCCTCCAAAATTTTCGTCTAAAATCCATTTGAAAACATTTTACTAGACTGTTGGCCTTGAAAAAATTCACTCAACTTTCTATTCAAAACATCCACAAAAATATTCCTTTAATGCATTCCTTCAAAATTAAAATAATTTTTTTTTAAAGTTATTTAACATTGACTACGTAACTAAATTAATTTTTATAATTTATATTTTATTTTTTAGTCGACATTGAATAAAAGTTAATCTAAACCTATAATATTAACTACATATTAATTTTAATTTTAATCCCACATTCGAGAAGCGCTAAAGCAATCCCAAAATCTTCATTATATAATAACATTCATTGTCTTATTCGTCATATCACATCAAGTCTTCCTGGTTTTTTTAAAACGTTCAGAGCGATTTTGCGGAGGCACTCCATTAGCATTGATAACACATTGAACGAGAGTTTTTTGCATTTCAAAGGTTAGTTTTTTCTTCTATTTTAACCATTTAAAGATGAATTTGGGGAAAATTTGTTCTTTTATAGTTTTTATGCTCCAAAACTAATTTTTTTAATGTTTTTTTTAGTTTTTTTTGCAATATCATATTTTATGGGAAAACCCCTATTTTTTAAATATTTTTATAGCGAAGAAAACGAAAAAGAAACTCAAGTTTGTAGGATTTTTAGGAAAAAAAAAGTAAAAATTATATTTTTTAGGGTTGGTGGGTTCCTCCATGAAAACAAAAACTATCCCCATAACAAAAAACAATTACATTTTTTCTTTTTTTTAATAAAAAATGCAACAAAAATGTTTAAAAAAAATAAATTGTTTTTTAAATAATGTATATTGTTTTAATTTTTTATTTATTTAAAATCTATATATTTGATTTTAAATTCAAATATATACATACACACACACACACACACACACAAAGATATATATATATATATATATATATATATATATATAAACATCTTTTTTTTTAAATATACATATTTTTTATATTTTTTTTTATATATATTAAAATTTTATTTATTTTTTAAATGAGGGTTAGAGGCCAGAAGCTAGGGCCTGATAGGCCCAGGAAGGCCTACCCTCTAGCCTCTGACCCCTAATTTAAAAAAAATAAATTAAATATATTAATTTTTTCTTTTCAGTCAAAGTCTATTTTATATTATCATAGAAAAAATTACATCAAAAAACAACGTTGTTGTATTACATCTAGGCAACCCAGGAGGAAAGAAGTGTCAATACTGATTTGGGTGCTCGCCAAGGCACACGATGCTCTTGGTTATTATCCACACGAAATTACAAAACATCCAGATCAAACATAACATCATGGGGGGCAAGTTCAAAGGACATGCCGGAGGACCAACAAAGATGTGTCCTTGGTTATGCACATGGTAGTCAATGTGGTCCACCTTGGCCTTTAAAGCTTGGAGGTGGTCTTGTGAGCGCCTCAGAAGCCGACGCAAACTCTTCAAAACTTCAAGGGTTTCATTTTGCAAGTTTTGAATTTCACTGATATAGGCCACAAGTTTGTTTTGATCCACATACCTTTGTTCATGCAGAGAGTCTAGGTTGAGTTGGATATGTTGGAGTTGTGTTGAAATCATTTCAATGGTGACCGGAGCCTCTACCTGTCCCAGTGACAGAGCTGGAGAAACTATCATGGCGACCACTGAGTGTTGGATCTCGGTGGATTCCAAGTGGGAACTGGAGTCCTCGAGTAGCCGTCGACCCGCCATCCCACGTCCAAAGCCTCCTTTCCGTGCACTCCCCCTCTCTCGTAGCATGCGCTTGCCGACCACCCGCCAACCTTTCTATGTGTTGCAGCTCCAATTAACCATGGGCCAAGAAAACCCTAATGCCATAATGTCGTCCCCTAAAGTGATTCTATTTTTCCTACTATACGGCTCTTCTGCACCGCAGAAAAAAAAACCACTACTCCACCATCAATTGTGTCGCAGCCTTCAATAGTCACAGTAATCAACCACCCTCTAAAAAAACATTTTTTTTAAGCTATATATAATTTTTTTAAAATAAATATTTATATATATATAAATATATATTATTTTATTTTATTTTATTTTTTGAAAAAAATATATAGTTATTTTTTTTAATTTCAATTTATATTGATTTTTAAAAATATATATATTGTTAAAATAAATTATATATATATATATTGATATATTGAGGAACATGGCATCAAAGAAGATCTATATGAATGTTTCTAGACCAAGGGCAGCAATTGCATCATCTAAAGTTGCAGTTGGACACACTATGGATACGGTTGGACATACTGTGGATGTTGAACACACCCAAACTGAGAAATGTAATAAAATTCAAGAAAGTGGCCCATCAAGTGCATTCAAAATTATTTCAGAATGGAAGAATCCACGAGAAATAAATAAAATAACATTTTAATGACATATTAAATATAGTGAAACTGATAATGGCGTACATATCTATGTGTATTGAGGTATGATTTATTTGGTGAATAATATGAGGTGATGGGCAGAGTACGAGACATATGTTTGGTGTCGAATACAAACATTTTTATGTTCTTGAAATATTGGCCAATACACATGAAAAGGTTCAATATCATCTCTCAAAGGTCCAGTATGACACATATGAATAATCTACAGAGTTTTGTGAAGAAATCGCAAGCAACATTGAAAATAACATTGTAAGTATGCTTATTTATATTTATGTGTTATGCATTATCGTAAGGATAATTAAAATTTTTATAAATTATTGATCATTGGCATATTGTATTTTGTTTCATACGATTTTTCTTAGAGACTTTCAGTCATGTTGGAGGTTATTTATTATATGGAGTGAAATATTATGACTGTGATCATCAGTTTCCACACAGAGACAGAAGAAGAAAGGATAAGGAAGCAAAGAGAAATAGCTTGTGACATTGCAATAGTACATAGAGGGGATCAAAAAATCATCACTAAGGTGGATCAATCTAGTAAATTTAAACATGTTGCTTTTGAAGATGTGGAAGTTGAAGCTAAAAATATGTTACCATTAGTGAGGAGGAGATTAGAACTATTATTGAAAAGGAGAAAAGAAATAAAACACCAAAAAGAAAAATGGCCACAGATATCTCTCTTCTATTTGATGATGAAGAGCTTGTTTATCAAGAAGAAGATATGTTAAATGGTAAGAAGAAGAAATCAAATGTTGGTCAATCTATAAAAATCATGGGAACAGTGAAGAACAAAGTGAAAGCTCTAAAGGTAACAAATAAATCATAACACCAGGTGCTGATTTAGAGGAAAGAATTATTAAAACAAAACAAAATTTCATTCGAGATCACTTAAGGAAGAATAAATTAATTAATGTTTGCCAAAAAATTTAGCTTAATGTCAATCAATTCTATAGACCAAATGAAGGACAATCTCAATATCAAATTAGGAAGGAACATCACCTACATGTAAAAAATCTAGAAACATTGTTTAGGTTCAATCCATATGCGCATGTGGTGGATTATGTGGTTCTTGTTGATCCAAATCAAGTTCCCAACAAACAATAATTTTAGAGGACACGATGTTTTAAATATAAATATTATGTAATTGGAGGGAACCATTCAGCAGAGGCTAAAAGACAATTGATTGAGGAATATCCCAATAACTCTATTTGAAACAATGACATGCATCATTTACATTGGTTTAACATAAACAAAATAAAATTTATTGGCATGGGATCATAATGCAGATAATGAGTATAGAATGTCTATGACTTTCATCCAAATGTTCAGATTTATTCATAATGAATTTGTAGAAATATATGGTGGATATAAGACAAAATTTAGTCTAAGCTTTTGGATGGAATGTTTAATGGAGGCAGATTATCAAATTGAGGATAAAATCAATTCAAAAGGTGTAAAATTAAATTCACATTTATTCAGAGGCATGGATAACATTTTTCAGTTGGAATTTAGAACTAGGCATACATGGGAATTGAATGATGAGATTTTTGAGTAGTGGGAGAATATTTCCATAAAAAAATCAGAAGGTTAAAATGTGTAAACCCATAATATGTACCAATAGTAAGACAGGTCCTGAAATGAAGCAACTTCCAGATGATATGACTATCACACCTTGGATAAAAATGTGAGTGAAGGATGAGAAGCTATTCAAATAAATACTATCTTGTGTGAAGTCGGGTGAATTATGTTGTTGGACAAAATGTGATCAAAATTTCAAAAGTAAGTTTGTTGAATTATTTGTACCTTTTTCTTGTATTATAATTTTCTTTTAAATATAACATATTTTTGTTGGTATAATTCGTTATACATATCACTATATTAACATTTTTTACTTTATTTATTCAGGTAGAAGATTTATATGAAAATACAAGGACATATGGTTAAAATGTTGAATGAGGAGAGTTTGGATGATGTTGTGTGCAACTACCCAGTATCAAGTTCTACATCGACACTTAAATATGTTTATCTTCCATTCAATAAGGTATGTTGATTTATACGTTCATTTTATTCATATGTAAATTATTTTTATTTTATTATTTATACACACACACAGATATATATATATATATATATATATATATATATATATATATATATATATATATATATATATGTTATGTCATTAAATATGTCGAAGAAGGATGTAGATGGAGTACCAAATACTTTCAAAATATTTATTTAAAAAATTAAGTTGGAAAGGATGAGAAAGCAGCGTCTTAGGAATGTTGAACTTGATCCTACTCTTATTCATTTCATTTGGAATGGGCTCAACATTATCCAATATCAAATAATACAAGGTGATTGTGAAGACATTGCAAAACTCATACCTAAAAGGGAATATGCACTATTTATTGCAGATATTCCTCATGGTTTCAATTTCGCATACATTGGATATGATAGTGAACCTTATACTTATCAAAATTTTAGTAAAGTGGTTCCGACCTTTCAATAAGTCATAACATCACCACTTTGAAGATTTGTGAAATTTCATTCAGACACACAAATTTCAATTTTATTAACAAGCTTCAAAGGAAAAGTAAACTCAACGATGCATCTTACAAGGTAAGACATTGAAATTGTATTTTTGATTAATGTTAAAAAAAATATTTATGTACAAGTTAATTGAACTTTTACTATTTCATGTTACCGAAAGAAGTCATTTCTTCTTTCTTCCAAAGATCAACCTATTGTAAATGATTGTGAGTTCATCCATCTTGAATGTTGGATAAAATATAATAGCTATAAGCCTATTCTTTTGAATCGAGTGGATGGAAAGAATCATAGTCAAGTATTGGTTCATGATGTTGTTGTAAAAAAAATAACATATGAGTATAAAGATGCAAAAGGAGAGATAGTTAACCTTTATCAAAAATTACAAGAATTGATTAACTATCTTATATATTTATGTTCAAATGAAGGATATTGGGTTTTGGATTTATTCTAAAGTTCAAGTAAGTTTTATTATATAAAAATGAATTTCAATATTTTATTTTTAGTCTTTATGTGTTTATACTAGTTTACCTAATTATTTCTTTTATGCTTGATGATTAGGTACACCACTAGCATGTTGCCTACAAAAAGGAAGAAATTGCATTTCCATTGAAAAATACTCACTACAACACAATTTTATTCAACAAAGAATTAATGTTCTTCAATTTCTTCCAGATGCAATGCAAGAAGTTGGTTTGAGGAAAGGGGATTTCAATGAATCATGCGTGGAAAAAAGGAAAAGGAACCTGAACCATCGTTATATGAAATTTTTGGAAAAGGACACTTTGGAATATTTGTTGACATCCAAGATCCACTGGAAGATGACAATGACCAAATTGAAGCAGAAAATGTTGTGGAAGAAGACATTAATGAAGGTATAGAAAATGATGAACATGGATTAGTTGATATTATTGATTAATTTTAGGTCACGCTTGCAAATAAAGCTCAATTTTGAGAGTTATTTATCATTTTTACTTGCAATGTTTATACTTTGAGATTTTAAGAGAAGAATGAGTATTTTATTATTGTTGTTATATGTTTTGATATTTGTATTATCTAATTTTTACTTTAGTTTTTATGTGAATCATTATTTTTTGCAAAACAATTGTGATTACTATTAATTTTTGACATAAAATTCATTTAAAAAAATGTTATTTTTTAAGTTTTTTTCTTGAGTTTTTCCCATAAAAATAATATATTTAACATGCTATTTTTAACAAAAGTCTCAAAATGTGAATTTTTTTCATTGTATTTATACTAAAAATGTGTATTTTTTTGTCATATGTTAAAAATTATTGATTATTTGGTGACAATTATTTTATGTGCATTGAAATATTAATTAACAGTACATAAACATGTAGAAAATTCTAACTTTCAAATATTGACCTTTTTTTTATGTTATTAACTATGCGAAAAAATGAATATTTCATTACAAAAAAAAAATGATAAGAAAAATTGAAAAAATAAAACACAAATACATAAATACACCTAAAAATAAATATCTTAGGGAAGAAGAAGACATTAGAAAATGTAGTGTGTTTAAAATAAACCCTCTAAAAAAAGGGGTTGATGTTGCATCAACCTTTTTCAAAATCAACAGGAAAATCACTTACATCTAAAACATAATTGAAGTGCCAAAAATATGCTCCAAAAAAACTTGGTTATTTGGAATAACCACTTTTCAAAATCGGGTATTTTTTTGCTACCTCAAAAAAATAAGTAATTGTTAATTTTCTCTTTTGGTCGGTAACTATTTTTGGAGTACAAGTGGGGAAACAAGACAAAGAATTTCAACCTGCTATTCCACAAGAACCTGTTGATGATATTGTTGTTACACAAGAACTAGTAGTTGAAGTAGAGCAGGAAGAAGAAAAATAGTCTACTAATCCACAAGAAAAGATTTATGGTGTTATTGTTACACAAGAACAAACAATTGAAATTGAGTAGACTTAAAACAAAAATATTATTGTACCACAAGCCTATTGATTTTGTTGTTGTTACATAAGAACCATAATTTCAGATAGAGCAGCAAGAGGAGAAAAAGGATCAGAAGGAGGATGTTGAAACAACATCTGAAATAGATCACGTTCAATTTGAAGATTTGATGAGGGTAATAATGCAGTGGGATAAATTAGTGCTCTTTCCCAAAGATAAATTTATCTTTCTAAAGTAGCACAAGGAAATGGTAAATAATATTAAGAAGAAGTGGGTTGAAATATTAAGAATTGTAGAATTTGTGAAAATTCATAAGGAGAGGAATTGAGCAATGAAATAGGTGAAGGAATTGGAAGGAGAGGTTAATTTGTTATAGCAAAAAAAAGGAGATCACTTATGAGATCATTAATGGTTTATTACATAGTAGGCTTCCTTCTCCTTCTTATCCTTTATATTTGCAAGAAAAAATTGTATCTTCCAATTAACAGCCCTAAAGGAAAATCAACCATATTAGACAAGGGAGATAAACGACTTCCTGGAAACATTTCAAAGTGATAAATTGTCATAACAACATTTTTTATGCGAGTTCTAACTGCACGATCTCACTTTATTTTGGGATGAATCATTCAACAGACACCCTATGTTGGAGATGCACAACTTAGGGCTTTTCTTTCTTTTATGAAAAATAAGATAGGATGGAAAGTTGCCCATGATATTGCAATAGCTAATGAAGAATGGCTATAATTGTTTATTAGAGGAGAAACCGGTTCAGCTGAATTTTTTGCACACAAATACAATAAAAATATGGTGATTTGCCTCCACTAAGACACGGTTAATGGAACATCTAGAATAATTCCACAAATAT
The DNA here is from genome assembly GCA_034641835.2 of Pinus albicaulis. Lineage (NCBI taxonomy): Eukaryota > Viridiplantae > Streptophyta > Pinopsida > Pinales > Pinaceae > Pinus > Pinus albicaulis. The sequence continues at coordinate 1,015,900,516 of CM076572.1, read as the reverse complement.
TCCAAAGAAGTATACAAGGAATGAGAATTGGTGCCTTAGAAGGAAGAAAGTTGAGATGGGATCTTTCCCGACAAGAATTGAATAAGGGAGACCCCTATTGTTATCATAATTTTGAGCAAACACTTTCTAGATTTCATAGGTGTGTTGACTATATTAGGATAATTGTGCAGGCTAGGTAGGACTTAGATTCATGTTCCCTCTTGTTTGGTTACCCACCCATCGGTATCAACATCCATTAAGTATTACTGATAAGTTTTGGGAGGGATAATTGGTTATTTCTCGAGGATACAGGGATAGAGGAGAAGACATGGCAGGAAAATACAACTTCACACAAATTCACTCTCAACATGTCAGGCATCAGTGACATGAGTCTACATGAGGACATGTAGAAGGTTAAGTTTGTTGGGAAAAATACTGAGAGGGGGGGTGAATTAGTATTTTGAGCTGACTGAAAACTTTTTACTTTTTCCTTGAGTTTATGAACTGAACTAGCGTATGCATGCGGAAATATAGAAGGAAACTAGCGTATACTGATTTATCTTTCAGATTTATAGAATCATTCTTTTAAACAGATTTATTAATTATGAATAAGGCTAGATAATCTGAAGTTACGAGTAGTAAACAACAGTATAAAGCATCACACACATGAACACCAATATTTAAGGTGGAAACCCAAATCGGGAGAAAACCACCGCTGCTGTCGTCTCTGTCTCCAATCTTTATTATATAGAAAACCTTTTACAATATTGTACTGATGCAGACTTATACCAGTACGCAGGCTTTTACCTGCAGAAGGCTGCAACCTTCTCTCATTTTCCAGCTACAACTGGAAGGGAGCTCCAACCCCCTGATCTCGTTTACCAGCCTCTCCTGGAAGGGAGCTTCGACCCCCTGATTTCAACACCAACTTCTATTGGTTGAAAGCTTCTACTTTCATACTGAAGGCTTCAACACTCAGATCCACTGCAGACCATGTTTCATAAATTTTCATACTGGATCAAAACAGCTTCAACACAACCCCTTAACATTAACAACCATACTTTACTCAAAACTTCAATCAAAATAGTAAGACCACTGTAACCAGAACATCATAAATAACCCAGACTTCAAAAAAAAAAATGCAGATACAAACTCAACTCTGAAAATTCATCAATTCAAATAGCATACGCTAATTCTCTTTTCTGAAGCTGCGTGTATACGCGCTTCCCTGCTCACCAACCTGCGTATGCCTCTGTGCATATTGTTTTTCGTAACATGAAATGCATACGCCACTTCTCTTCACCGAAGCTGTGTGTATATGCGCTTTTCTTCATATCAACCTGCGTATACTTCTGAGAATATTGATTTTCAGAATGTGATCAATCTCATATTTAGATCTTAGGTTTTCAGTCAGACACCTTCTCAACAATGCAGAACCGTTAGACAGTCAGACAGGTTTAACCATGTTTTCTCACTCATCCTTCATCATGTTTTCTCAATCAGTGATTAGATTTGTTCATTATCAAATCAGCAGCATACTCCTTATTCAATTAACCCAGAACCTCAATTAGACTTTATTGACTGAAAGCAGAGAGAAAACTGAAATCATAGAAGTAATATTTGTAAATAAACTTTAGAAACCCTAACTTCCATACGCGCTTTTTATTAAGTGAACCTGCGTATATACGTGCTTTTACCGAGACAAACTAGCGTATAGATATGTAAAAGATAAACTTGCAGAATAGATCAAATCTATAAACTTACCCATATTTCTTCAATTTCTTCATCAGACTTGCGCCAGGTTTTCATTACTTCTTTTCAGATCATCTTCGAGATTCATCATTTCCAGATCTAGAGATTTTGGACCTTCATCATATTCATAGGTGCATCATAGATTCAGATCTATCAATTGAGAACAGGGTTCAACCATACATATATATATGAAGATTGTTTAATAACAACACCACACATGCACACCTTGCTATGATCCTCTTCTCCTTATATAGTTTTAGCCTTTATCTATGCCATGAACAAATACCACATCCATTGACCTTGGTTGAAATCAAATGACATACATTTGCTCAATACTATGTGCAAAAACCATGGTAATGCCCTTTGGATTATAAATTTTGGACGCAAAAGGGCATCTGTGACTTGGACATATACCATGCATTGTCATAAAATGGCACACAACTGTGTACAAGGTGACATATTATATTTATCATTTCTAAAACTTTTAATTCTTTTCATATGAATAGAACTGTAAATCATATTCTTTATGTTAACAAATAGGGGTTGCTATCAAAATGCAACTCATCAAGTAGGTTTCCATCAAAGAACAAATTCATCAAGTAGGTTTCCATCAGGAATATTGTTACATCAAAGTATTGACAATCTCTTATACAGACAGTGGCATGCCATGATGGTGTTTGATCACCACAACAGATAGATACATTGAATATAACCATTATTCAAACACCATGATACTCTCCCCCTTTGACATCAAGGGCAAAGGGCGGATCAAAACCAAAACAAGGTTTTTCTTCTCTTGTAGAAAGAAGAGCTCTGTAGATCTGATGTGCACTGAAGTTACCATGCTCCCCCTGAGTTCACGTTGAATCTTCAAACATATTTTTCAATGAAGTACATGACTCTATGACCTTTCCTATCACCAAGGACTCATACTTACATCAATGATCCAACCAAGTGGATTTACATATGTGACTCAAGTACCCAACCAAGTGGGTTTACACATTTTGACTCAACTACCCAACCAAGTGGGTTTACAAATTTGAACAAGTCCTTACATGACTAAATATTTCAATTTTACATCATAGGTCTCAACATGACCTTTTTCATCAATTACAGAAATGACTTATACAATCAAGATCAAAGATTCTCAAGCATGAGATCAGACTACAACAAATAATTAGAATGCCAACAATGCATCCTTTCCACATGACCAATGCTCCCCCTTAGCCTGTGCATCCTGAACACTTAAATCATTAAGGCATCTTCATCATAATCATTAGAGAATGAAACAGAAATATGAGAGCTGGAACATCACCAAAGATACCCAACAACACTGCAGCTGTGCTGAAGAATGCTGACCCAGAAAAATTTTGTCAGCAAACACCCATACGCGGTTTTCTGTCTATAAACTCACGTATATACGCAACTGTCCTTTAGGAAATCCGCGTAGCCAATTTAATCTTCTGAATTTAAGAAGATCTGATCTTCTGAGAGGCAGAGACAACTCCCAGCTTCTGTCTGAGATATTCGAATGCTTCCCTGGGTAAAGGTTTGGTAAATATATCAGCAACTTGATCTTTGGAGGGAACATACTCCAACTTCACCTTTTGTTCAAGCACTTGTTCACGTAAGAAGTGATACTTGATGGGAATGTGCTTGGTCTTGGAATGCATAACAGGATTCTTTGAGATACTGATGGCACTTGTATTATCACACATAATGGAGATAAGAGGTGAACATTTGATTTGAATGTCTTGTAAGGTTTGCATCATCCAAAGAAGTTGAGTGCAACATGATGCTGCAGCCACATATTCTGCTTCTGCTGTAGATAAGGCAATAGAGCTTTGCTTCTTGTTGAACCAAGATACTAACCGGGGCCCCATATAGAATGCACCACCACTAGTGCTTTTCCGATCATCAACATTTCCAGCCCAATCTGCATCAGTGTAAGCATGAAGAGTAAGATCGGCATTCTTTGGATACCATAGTCCAAAGTCTTGAGTTCCTTGTAGATATTTGAATATTCTTTTGACAGCCTGAAGGTGAGACTCTTTTGGATTAGCTTGGAATCGTCCAACAATCCCAACTGCATGCATAATGTCTGGTCTAGTCCTAGTGAGATAAAGTAGGCTTCCTATCATTGATCTGTATTCTGGTTGATTCACCGCAGGAGAATCATCATGAGAACTGAGATTACATCCGGTTATCATTGGTGTACTTACAGGTTTGCATTCTTCCATGCCATACTTCTTCAGAATTTTCTTAAGATATTTTTCTTGTGATAAGAATATACCATATGTAGTTTGATGCACTTGCAAGCCAAGAAAGAATGTTAGTTCTCCAAGTAAGGACATTTCAAATTCTTGCTGCATGACAGAAGCAAATTTCCGACTCATAGATTCTTCATTACTCCCAAAAATGATATCATCAACATATACAACCACAATCAATAGTTTATCATTTTCAACTTTTGTGTATAAGTTGCTATTAGCAGACCCCTTTGAAAATCCTTGTTGATGAAGATATTTGTCAAGACGATAATACCATGCCCTTGGAGCTTGTTTGAGACCATATAGAGCCTTTTTAAGTCTACAAACAAGTTTTTCATCATTTCCAAAAATGAATCCTTTTGGTTGTTCTATATAAACTTCTTCTTCTAGATCACCATTGAGAAAAGCAGATTTAACATCCATTTGATAAACTTTGATTTGTTGGAAGCTTGAAAAAGTAAGAAACATTCTTATGGCTTCAAGTCTAGCTATAGGAGCAAAAGTTTCTTCAAAGTCTATACCTTCTTGTTGAGCATACCCCTTGCAAACAAGTCTAGATTTATTTCTTATAACATCCCCATTCTCATTTAACTTGTTTTTTAATATCCATTTAGTTCCAATGACATTTTTGTCATGAGGTCTTGGTACTAATTCCCAAGTGTGATTCTTTTCAATTTGATCAAGCTCTTCATTCATGGCTTGAATCCAGCATTCATCTTTGCTAGCTTGATTGACATTGTGTGGTTCAATAGTGGATAGAAATGCCAGATAGCTAGAAGATCCCACAAGAGTCCTTCTTGTTTGTACACCTGATCCCTTTTCTCCCAAAATTTGAGATTCTGGATGATTCTTTTGAACAAATCTGGATGGAGCTTTTTCAGATAAATCATCTTCGGGTTCTTCATTGGGTTCACTGTCTATATCATTTCTATTTGATGTAGAAGGATATATGTCATCATCATCTTCATCTGTTGTTTGTTTTTCTTCTTTTGGAGCTGCAGGAGACTCATCAATAACAACATCAATACATTCAACAATCTTTCAAAGTCTTTTATTGTAACATTTATATGCTCTACTCCTAGAGGAGTAACCAATAAATATTCCTTCATCTGCTTTGGGTTCAAACTTGCCAAGTTTTTCATCATTATTTTTTATAAAGCATTTGCTTCCAAAAATTCTAAAATGCTTTATAGTGGGAGGATTACCATACCAGAGTTCATATGGAGTTTTATCACTATTTACACGAACATGTGCCTTGTTGAGAATGTTTACTGCTGTATGTGCTGCTTCTCCCCAAAATGTGTTAGGTGTTCCAGAATCATCAAGCATATCTCTAGCCATTTGTTGAACTGTTCTATTCATTCTTTCTGCAACACCATTTTGTTGTGGAGTGCCAGCTACAGAAAACTGTCTTTTTATGCCATGTTGTTCACAAAATTCAAGGAATTCATCTGATGTATATTCTCCTCCTCGATCGGATCTAAGACACTTGATTTTTAGATCTAATTCATTTTCAACCAGTGCTTTGAAGATCTGAAATTTCTCAAATGCTTCATCTTTGTGTTTAATCAACCCAATCCAACACATTCTAGAGAAATCATCAATAAATAAGATATAGTATTGTTCCCCACGTGGTGACTTTTTCCTCAAAGGTCCACATATGTCAGTATGAATGAGTTCAAGAGGCTTACTTGATGATCCTTCTTTGGCATTAAATTACACTCTGGTTTGCTTACCGAACTGGCAAGATATGCATATGATACTTTCAGGTAGAGTAATATTGGGAAGATCACGAACAGCTTTAAGTATGCTTGATTTGTTGATTTGAGAGAAGCTCAGATGCCCCAACCTTCTATGCCATAGCCAGTTTTCTGAAGATTTACTCAAGTAACATTGTTCTTTGCAGTTCTTCAATACATACAGATTGCTTGGAGTTCTTTTTCCTTTTATAATTGTTTTACCTGTATCAAGATCACATACACCACATTCTTTTGAACTAAAGACAACTTCAGTTCCTTGATCACATATTTGAATTACACTTAATAGGTTATGCTTTAATCCATCCACATAAATGACATTATTAGCTTTCACCTTTTCTTTTAGAAAAACAGACCCTTTTCCCTTAATGATAGCAAGAGTATCATTTCCAAATGTAACATTCTTTTCTTTTTCTAGCGCACTATATGCAAGAAGTTTGTTTTTTTCACCTGTCATATGTTTTGAGCATCCACTATAAATGTACCATTGATTTTCTTCACCTTATGCAAATAAATCTATGCCACAATTTTCAACCTATAATTCCTTCTTTTTCCACACTTTGGAGCTTGAAGGAAACTGCTCTTTTGGCTGGACTTTGCTCCTGCATTCAGATTTTTCGTGGCCAAAGTTATTGCAATAAGCACATTCAACTTCATTTTGAAGAGGAGAAAAGTTGCTATAGGTATTCTTCTTTGTTCCAATATCAACCCTTTTCTTTCTTGCTTCTCTTGTCATGATGGTTTTATATGCAACACATTGAACAACTTTATGACCAAAATTGTGACATGAGAAACATTGTCCATTGAAGAAGAAATTTCTGCGATCATGAAATATTCTACTTGAATTTACTTGTTGATTGGTGTTTCTTCTAAAGGTATTCCTGTTAGTGTTCTTTGAATTGAGATGGTCATGCTTTACCTGTAAATATTCTTTATTCCCTTGCTGAGTGGTAGAATGTTGTATACTAGCTGTAGCTACTTTTAGATAATTTGGTGCTGAAGCCTGAGAAGATTCTCCGATATATCCAAGACCTGTCTTTATAAGAGTAGAACATTGTACCTTGATAATCTCATCTAAGGTTTCAGATCCTTTAGCAAATCTAAGATTCAAAGTCTTCACTTTCTCAATTTCTTTTCTTAGACTTACTATTTCACATTCTAATTTCTCATTGTGTTTCTCCTTTTCTTCAAGCTGATTTTTTAGAGTTTCTATGGATATTTTAATTTCTTCTAAGCATATTTTGGGTTGATTGAATTCATCAAGAAAATCATTGTCCTCTAAAGAATCCATAAAAGTATCTTTTTCTTCTCTAGATTCTTTTTCAAATGCCATGAGAAGTCTAAGCTCTTGTTCACATTCTTCATCACTGTCAGATAACCCATCACTGTCTTCATGAGTATAGTAATTTTTTCTAGTGCTAAATCAATTCGTATTCCTTCTTGCTACTTTCTTCCCCTTTTCATGTGTTTCTTTGTAAGGACACTTAGCAGCATAATGACCAACTCTTCCACAAGAAAAACATTTGAAAGGAAGCTTACCTCTAAACTGTCCTGTGCCAAGTTGGAGTTTCTTTACAAAATTTACCTCATTTTCTTCTGAGATGTACCCTGATCCTTCTGTCTCTTGTACTTCTTTCCCTTTTGTAGAAGCTTTAAAGACAGCTTCTTTGACTTCAGATGGTCCTCCTCTTCTCATTTCACATGCAGTTAGTATGCCATGAAGTTGCACCACAGTAAGATTTTGAAGATCCTGCTTTTCTTCAAGAGAAGAAACTTTTGACTCAAATTTTGCCGTTAGTGATCTTAAAACTTTCTCAACCAAAGTAGATTCGGCTATTGTTTCTCCTAGATTTCTCATACAGTTTACAATATCATCAAGACGTCAAAAGAAACTGGAAATTCTCTCCTCATTATGCATTTTTAGATTTTCATATTGAATTCTGAGAGTTTGGAGTTTAGCACTTTTTACCTTTGCATCACCTTCATAACTTAGAATGATTTTGTCCCATATTTCCTTTCCTGTATCCAGCTGCATGACTTTGACAAATTCTGATTCAGTTAGACTTCCCAATAGAGCATTGACCGCTTTTGCATTTGTTTCATGATTCTTTCTTTCCGTTGGATCTGTTGGTATTGTGGCTGGATATTGATATCCTTGTTCAAAAATAGCCCATGCATCTGCTCCCAGAGACTGAAGATAGGATCTCATCCTTTTTTTCTAGAAGATTAAATTGTTTCCGTTGAAGAGTGAAGGCCTGATAGATGCTATTCCATCTTGATTGCTCATCTTGATTGATCTTCCTTCTAGCGGCTAAGCCTTTTCTGAAGGACCTGCTCTGATTCCAATTGTTGGGAAAAATACTGAGAGGGGGAGTGAATCAGTATTTTGAGCTGATTGAAAACTTTTTAATTTTTCTTTGAGCAGATTTCCATACGTGATTTTTATGAACTGAACTAGCGTATGCACGCGGAAATATAGAAGGAAACTAGCGTATACTGATTTATCTTTCAGATTTAGAGAATCAGTATTTTAAAAATATTTATTAATTATGAATAAGGCTAGATAATCTGAAGTTACGGGCAGTAAACAGCAATATAAAGCATCACACACATGAACACCAATATTTAAGGTGGAAACCCAAATCGGGAGAAAACCACCGCTGTTGTCGTCTCTGTCTTCAATATTTATTATATAGAAAACCTTTTACAATATTGTACTGATGCAGACTTATACCAGTACGCAAGCTTCTACCTGCAGAAGGCTGCAACCTTCTCTTGTTTTCCAGCTACAACTGGAAGGGAGCTCCAACCCCCTGATCTCGTTTACCAGCCTCTCCTGGAAGGGAGATTCGACCCCCTGATTTCAACACCAGCTTCTACTGGCTGGAAGCTTATACTTTCATACTGAAGGTTTCAACCCTCAGATCCACTGCAAACCACGTTTCATAAATTTTCATACTGGATAAAAACAGCTTCAACACAACCCCTTAACATTAACAACCATACTTTACTCAAAACTTCAATCAGAACAGTAATACCACTGTAACCAGAACATCAGAAATAACCCAGACTTCAAAAACAAATATGCAGATACAAACTCAACTCTGAAAATTCATCAATTCAAATAGCATATGATACTTCTCTTTACTGAATCCACGTGTATACGCGATTCCCTGCTCACCAACCTGCGTATTCCTCTGTGCATACTGTTTTTCATAATATGAAATGCATACGCCACTTCTCTTCACTGAAGCTGCGTGTATACATGCTTTTCTTCATATCAACCTGCGTATACTTCTGAGAATACTTATTTTTAGAATGTGATCAATCTCAGATTCAGATCTGAGTTTTTCAGTCAAAAACCTTCTTAGCAATGCATAACCTTTAGACAGTCAGACAGGTTTAACCATGTTTTCTCACTCATCCTTCATCATGTTTTCTCAATCAGTGATTAGATTTGTTCATTATCAAATCAGCAACATACTCCTTATTCAATTAACCCAGAACCTCAAGTAGACTTTATTGACTGACAGCAGAGAGAAAACAAAAATCACAGAAGTAATATCTGTAAATAAACTTCAAAAACCCGAACTTCCATACGCGCTTTTTATTAAGTGAACCCGCGCATATACGCACTTTTACCGAGACAAACTAGCGTATAGATCTGTAAAAGATAACCTTACAGAACAGATCAGATCTATAAAATTACCCAGATTTCTTCAATTTCTTCATCAGACTTGCGCCAGGTCTTCATCATTTCTTTTGCAAATCATCCTAGAGATTCATCATTTCTAGATCTAGAGATCTTGAACCTTCATCATATCCATAGGTGCATCATAGATTTAGATCTATCAATTAAGAAAAGAGTTCAACCATGCATATATCTCTTAAAGAGATTTATTTATTAACAACCCTTACACATGCACACCTTGCACTATGATTCTCTTCTCCTTATATAGTTTTAGCCTTTATCAATACCATGAGGCAAAACCACACAACTTCCGATGGTACTCTTGGACGGAATCAAATAAACCATACAGCGCTCCATACTGTGTGCCAAAACCATGGTAATGCCCCTTTGGATTATAAATTTGGAGCGCAAAGGGCATATGCGACTTGGGACGTACTTATCTTTGTGCATACGCGACTTGGCCTTTACAAACTTGCGTATACATTGTGACATATTATATTTATCATTTCTCCAGCACTTAATGGAATTCTTTTCTCTGTCACATCTGAACTGAACTGTAGATACATCATTCTTGCATCTTTAACAAATAGGTTGCTATCAAAATGCAACTCATCAAGTAGGTTTCCATCAAGAACAACTTCATCAAGTAGGTTGCCATCAAGGACAACACATTGCATCATATTTCCAACAAAGTTGGAGGAAGATGTTGGGTCACGAAATTTGCATCTTTGTCCTACTTATTTTCCTATTTATTTTATCCATTTTTTACCAATAGGACCATATATTGTTACTGTAACAACCCTTACTCACCTAAGTATGTTTTTTTTTCAATTGTCAGTTTCTTAGTCCAATTTTACTTATATTTTTACATTTAAACTACTTTCTTAGGATTCTTTTTATCATAAAACTAATGTATGTGTTGTTTTAGGTTTGGATGGTCTATCGAAGGTTTTTGTTACGAGATAACATTTCAGTTCCTTTACCCATTTGGATTAATTAAGGTTTCGGGAGTTTTTATTGTTACACAAATATTTTCTTAAGCACATGTCACCTTTCCTAATCAGATTGGATCTAGTAGTGTGTCAAAGTAAAAAGTAACAGCTCATCACTTGGAGATATTTGAGCATCTAGATCATTTGGTTGAGGTCTTTTGTAACTCTATCTGTAATTAAAGGAAATTGTTATAATCTTACCCCTTCCATGGAAATCATTGTGTAGTTGTTAATATACTGTTTTATTTTAAGATACATGAGAATCAAAAGATTCTCATGATGATTTTTTCATTGTATTTAATATCTCTAAAGGAGAATATTGCTTTCCCATGAGGGCTAGAGCGAAGAATTGGAGAATATGATTGGAAAGGGGAAACACTAGAGTTCTGCAATCCTGATACTTTTATTAATGTAAATCTCAATTTTGTGGTTCAATAATTTCCTCTAAGTATTTTATGTGTTTTTTAGTGCACCAGCCCCTACTGAGGAGGAAGGGCCCTCCTTCTTAGTAGGGATCATTGTTTAGTTAGAGTGGAATACACAATTGCATAAATTTTTCTCAGTTATGTGATTTTTGTTACTGCAGTTGTTATAGTTAATTTTTTGTGTAAATTAACTAATTGAATTAAGCGTTGGATGGTGTGACAACATAAGCCCTAGATCGGTCTCTTAGTTTAGTGTGGCAATGAATTATTTTCTTTGTTTTTACAATTTGGATTACACTTCCTTTTATGTGTACATATTGAATGAGTGATGGTTTTCAGGAGTGCAGTGATAGTGGTTGGATGACATATTGGATAAATATTTATCAGTTATGTGATTTTTGTTATTGTTGTTGTTATAGTTAATTTTGTGTAATTTAATTAATTGCGGTAAGCTTTGGATGGTGTCACAACTTAAGTCTTGGACCGGTCCCTCATTTTAGTGTGGCAGTGAATTATTTTCTTTGTTTTCATAGTTTGGTTTGAACTTCCTTTTATGTGTGTAGATTGAAAGAGTGATGGTTTTTAGTAGTGTTGTCGAAGTGGTTGAAGGACAAATTGCATAAATATTTCTCAGTTATGTGATTGTTTTTACTATTGATTTTATATCTGATTATGTGTGTAATTTAATTAATTGTGGTAATATTTGGATGTTGTGACATCTTAAGTCCTGAACCAGACCCTTAGTTTAGTGTGGCAGTGAATTATTTGACTTGTTGTTACAATTTGGATTGCACTTCCTTTTACATGTGAATATTTAATGAGTGTTGGTTTTTATGAGTGTAGCGATAGTGGTTGAATGACAAATTGGATAAATATTTATCAGTTATGTGATTGTTGTTACTGTTGTTTTTATAGTTAATTCTGTGTGTAATTTAATTAATTGCAATAAGCTTTGGATGGTGTGACAACTTAAGTCCTTGATTGATTCCTCTATTTAGTGTGGTACTAAATTATTTTCTTTGGTGTTATAGCTTCTATTGCACTTCATTTTATGTGTGCATATTGAATGAGTGATGGTTTTCAGGAGTATTATGAGAGTGGTTGAATGACAGATTGCATAAATATTTCTTAGTTATGTTATTATTGTTACTTCTATTGTTACATTTAGTTTTGTGTGTAATTTAATTAATTTCAATATTTTGGATAGTGTGACAAATTAATTCCATGATTGTTCCTTCAGTTTATTGTGGTAGTGAATTATTTACTTTTTTGTTATATTTTGGATTGCACTAGGCTTTGAAGTATGAAGATTGAATGAGTGATGGTTTTCAAGAGAGCTATGAGAGTAGTTGAATGACAGATTGCATAAATATTTCTCATTTATGTGATTGTTGTTATTGTTTTTGTTATAATTAATTTTTTGTGTAATTTAATTAATTGAAATAAGATTTGAATGGTGTGACAACTTAAGCCCTAGATCGGTCCCTCAATTTAGAGTGGAAGTGAAATATTTTCTTTGGTGTTGCAGTTTGGATTGCACTTCCTTTTATGTGTGCAAATTGAATGAGTGATGGTTTTTATGAGTGATATAAGAGTGTTTGAATGACAGATTAGCTTTTTCTGTAGTATTTGTTGGCATTGAATCTGTGTGGAGTGTGTAACAAATGTGTTGATTGCTGATACTATATGTGCAACAAATTTGGTTTGAGATTATTTTATACTATTCATCATTTTCCTTGGCATAGACTTTGCATGAAAATATTGTAAAAATTAAAGCCTACGTAGATCAATAATTAAATGTAAGAGTGGTTGAACAACATTAAAATGAAAGAAATATAAAAATAATGAGGTTAACAAATTTTCTTATTCAAATCATTGTGAGATACAACCATTAATATTTTATTAACTTTTATATCTTCACAAACATATGTTGATACAAAATCAATGGAAGAAGCATTCAAGTAATCCTATTTTTTTCTGCCAACAATTCATACCATATCTTGAACAGTTTAATGATATTGTAATAACTAATTTGTATTGACACAAATAATACTAAGACATTTAAAATTCTAGGCTATAAAAATCATCATTTTTTAAATATGGATTACAAATAATTCTGAAAATTTAGAATTCTTCGTCATTAACATAATTTTCTACAACAATGTCATCCAATGTATCATTTTCAATGTTCAAATGATATTTCAAGTATTTAATATTATCATCATCCTCGTCTTGACTTGCATCATCTTTATCATCATTGAAATATGATTGTAGACCAACCATATTGTTACTAGATGTATTTGGATCATCATTTTCTAAACCATCCATATTGTTATATTATGTAACATAATGTAAATCTATATTTTTTGTCTTCTTGTGCCTGAACATAACCTTCTTCAGGATCATCATGTATGTCAATTTCCTCAATGCTCTCTAATCCCTCTCTCTGATTTTGTATTCCATCATTGTTTTGCTCAGTATCTACTAATTCATCATTAAATACATGCCTTAATATTGGATCATAATGTATGACAAATATCCATTTCAAGTCCAGAATACCTTCATAGAAAAATACCAACACTTGAATGAGTAAATAAATGTATTAGACATATTAGAATACATATTGGCATATATTCTAACTATAAAAAAGTGTGTTGCATTTCTAGATTGAAACAATTGGTTGCGTTGTTGATAACATACAAATAAATACATATTATTCAAGTACAAAAGCATTGAAAGGATATATAATGGCTTAAGCTAACTCACGTCAACAGTTTTCATACAAAACAAATTATCACTATTTTAATGGTCACATGGAAGACAACCTGTGTTGACATTTTTGTACACAATGTGCTGAAGTGTTGGTTACAAGTCATTGATTGTGTATGTTGAGGGTTTTAACCCTAGTCAATATTAAAGAAAAGAATATGTAAGATTACATAAGGGGCTTCTTAACCTACTTCGATAAGTGACCTGGTGTTGGGTCTACATTGGTCACTTGACCATATTATTTTAAAAGATCTGCGTACATTCTTGAGAGGGGCATGTCCTCATGGGAGGAATTCATTTGCGTTATATGCTAGTTGAACCTTCGCAGGCTAGAATCCACCCTCGGTGTGATACCATGATGCTAAGATGTTTTGGAAGCTCCTTTCCTGAAATTTTGGTAGCAGTAAGGGCATTCGAAGTGTTAGTTTCTTCTCCATAAGGGATGATGAGCACATCCTTATTAATAGTTGAATGCCCCTAAAACACTTAATAAGAACTAAAATTTTAACTCCATGGTTAGTATAACTCATAGGAGGCACGTTGGTGGATGGAAGGAGAGTTGGATGCCCTTTAGGAGTCCATGAAATCTTAGTAGAGGATGGTCAAAGGGTTACTAGTTCACAAATTCCTAGAATTTCCTGTCTAAACACCAATATTTTTTTGGCCTGTTTGGAGGCTCATGAATCCCATGGAATTAGGATAGTTAACTCCATTGTAATCTTAGGAGGGTTAGCACTAATTTAAATTTATGCCTTATAAAACCCCTACAGGCCAAGAAAACTATCGGTGAAGATCTAGACGTTGGCACAACCACTGCAGTTGATCTTTGGTGGAAGGGATCGATGGAAGGATGTAAATGGAGAGAGGAGGTGATTTCGGTTGGAAACCATTGAGACTGAGGCCAATTATAATACATAAGGTCTCAAGATCTTATCAGAAACCAAATGCAAGAAAGTGTTGTAGCGATGGAGTGAGGATTACAATATAGAAGGATACGATCAACCTTATGTTTCATCCAAGAAGAACCATAGTCATGGAAGCTTGTGATTGGCACACCCAAATTTCCCTTCAAGTGATTGCGTGAAGGAGGATTACATGGCCGAGATCCTATAGCATACAAGATTTATCTTGCATCGCAAAAGGATTTGCGTCATGACATTGGTCAGGATTATTGGATTGACAGATCATCTCGGTAGTTATGCCATTAGTCGGGGTGGTTCCCAGCAAACCATGCATACTTAACATCCTTGTCTGTAGATGCTAACGATAGGTGCAATGATGTTAGATGTCATGTGAACATGAAGGATATTATATTTGCTGAGAGGAGGCCTTACTCACCGGGTCCGCCCAGTGGTCCCTACCTAAGGATGCTAGAGGGGTGCCTAAGGAAAGCGGCAGGATGAAATGGGTGGGGTGACGTAGGTGTAGTCCTGTGGCAGGTACATCAACCTGACTGCTCCACCATTGGTCGAAAGTGACCCCACTATCCATGCAAGTATGATGGAAGATCCTATAAAATAACAAGTCTTAATTGTAGTAAGCTTTGAATGGTGTGACAACATAAGTCCTAGACTGGTCCCTCAATTTAGTATGGAAATGAATTATTTGCTTTGTTGTTATAGTTTGGATTGTAGTTCCTTTATGTTTGCAGATTGAATGAGTGATTTTTTTCAGGAGTGTTGTGAGAGTGGTTGAATGATAGATTTCATAAATATTTCTCAGTTATATGATTGTTTTTACTACTATTGTTACAGTTAATTTTGTTTGTAATTTAATTAATTGCAATAAGATTTAGATGATGCGGTAGCTTAAGTGCTGGACCGGTCCCTTAGTTTCTTGTGGCATTGAATCATTTCCTTTATTGTTATATTTTGGATTGAACTTCCTTTTATGTCTGCAGATTGAATGAGTGATGGTTTTCAGGTTTGTTATGGAAGTGGTTGAATGACATATTGCATAAATATTTATGATTTATGTGATTTTTTTTATTGTTGTTATTAGAGTTTTTTTGTAGGTAAACAGATCTAGATTATATAACTCAATATATATATATATATATATATATATATATATATATATATATATATATATATAGTATTTACCGCCATGAGGTTCATCTCTATCTCAGAACAAGGAAACTAGAGATAAAAATATAAAAAAATCCCCTGAAGGGGGAAAAAAGAGCTTACAACTTCGATATTGTTTCTAAAAAATGTGTGGCCATAAAAATTAAACAAGAGGGTTGGGCCTCACGTCATCTGTATAGTAGCCTAAGGGGTGGTAGAAAATGTGAATTGCAACAAAATTGGGGGTCCCTCAGTCACAAATTTGGCACTTATGGGCCATTAATGATGGGTTTTATTGCACTGATGACCACTGAGCAAAAAGGAGACTATTTTGTAAGCCATCGAACAAAAATAAAGGGAGAGAAATAACCTTATCTTGATCAAGTGGTCAAAAAATAATGTGTTAGGTCCCTATAATACGAGTGTACACCATCATTGTTATTTTTATTATAGCCCCCTTATTATTATTGTTGTGCCCATGTAGTCCCCATATTGTTATTATTATGCCCCATAGAAGCCCACTATTGTTATTTTTGTGCCCTTACATTGTTATTGTTATGTTAGCTAGGATTATATTGTGACCCATTGGACTCCTATATGTATAAAGGAGGTTTTCTAATTTCTATTATCCAAGAATTTTTCATTTATGTAATGTAAAGGAGGTTGCATCCTAGAAGAGGCTGAATTCTAAGTCATGATCTATCTTTTCTTCTATTTTTTGAGTTGTTTGCATAAAATTTGGTATCAAAGCTTTGGATTCTAGGGCTTTGTTGTTACAAACAGGCCATCTTGGAATTTTCACTATAATTGTTTTTCTATGAAGGATCGTATGTTGAAAAAAAACCCATTTGAGATGAAATCCTGAGAAACTTCGTGTAAAAATTTCAGATCTTGGTTCACTACATTTTCAGAGATCGTATCTTAGGAATTTAGGGTTTTTGTAGGATCCAGAATTTCATCTCAAACATGTGGCCGAGGGAAATTCATCATAGCTTTCGTTTCAGACATCGGATTGGAATTCTGTAAAAATTGGTCGAAACTAAACAGACTGTAGTTTCTTGTATATCAATTTTAGAGCCGAGGATCAAAACAATGACACGTGGCATGTAATAAAATTTCTCTCTATTGAACCAACCCATAATTAGGTCATTCTAGGAGATTGGGAATAAATTTAACTTGAAGAATCCAAATTTGGTCTTACCTATGGCATTGGAAAGAAGACTCATAGGGCTACAACGAGACTGAATTTCATATCTTGGAGATCTAAAATTATAGATTTACAACTTTTTCAAGACTGAGATCCTAAAAGAAAGAAAAATGTGTGTATTTCAAAAAAATTGCATAACTTTTGTTCAAAAAATTAATTTGAAGTGATTCCAAGGGAATATTGAAGCATTTATACCAGTATTGAGTTCTAAAATTCCTCCCAAAAATAATTCTACACCCATTAAGCCCTCAGAAGTCTATAATATAATTCATGAAGAGGAAGAAGTGCAACATGATATATCAAAATTATGAGACCAAGTGCAACAAATTTCGCTTTCGCAAAAAGTAACCAAAATGAAATGGGAGCTAAGATGGATGGTTTGATGAATGGCATGGGAGCTAAGGTGGATGGTTTGATGAAAGGCATGGAAGCTAAGATGGATGGTTTTAATAATGGTATGGAAGCTAATATGGATGGTGTGGCAGCTAATATGGATGACATGTAAGCTAGGATCGATGGTATAGAAGGAAACATGAAATATTTGAAGAAATACATGGAAGGTTTGAAGAAAGGTTTGGCAAAGTTTGTTGGGAATCACGATTTCCGTTAGACCAAAACCTGCAGGTGTTAGTCAACGATCGCATCGCCAGAGATAAGGATCCACGAAAGGCGGTTAGTCCATGTCGCGAAACACACAGAGAGCGTTGGTTTATCCAATGTCCAACAATCTCCCCCCCAACGCGAGTCGGGTGTGTATTGAACTCGTGACCTACGCTCTGATACCACTTGTTGGGAATCACGATTGCCGTTAGACCAAAACCCGCAGGTGTTAGTCAACGATCGCATCGCCAGAGATAAGGATCCACGAAAGGCGGTTAGTCCATGTCGCGAAACACACGGAGAGCATTGGTTTATCCAATGTCCAACAATAAATTGTTGGGAAAAATACTGAGAGGGGGGGGTGAATCAATATTTAGTGCAGACAATCAAATTTTTACTTTTTCCTTTCTAAAAACCCATACGCTACTTTACTGAAGGAAACTACCGTATATACGCGGATATCCTTTACAGAACTCGCGTATGTCCAGAGATCTAATTATGTCTTTGAATCTTAACTCAGATCATTGCATTATTCATTCATCAGATATTTCAGAAACAATAAATAGGTGCAGACATAATAGAATAATCATCACACATATGCAACACACATGAACACCGGGATTTTGAGGTGGAAACCCAATTCGGGAGAAAACCACCACTGCCATTGCTTCAGCCTTCAAAATTTATTATTAAGAAAACTTCTTACAATAATGTACTGGTGCAGACTCAAACCAGCACGCAGGCACCCACCTGTAGAAGGCTAAAACCTTCTCTCATTTACCAGCCTCTCCTGGAAGAAGACTCGACCCCCCGAGGCGAAGGCCGACCTGGCTGCTATGGACACCGTTTCATCCCAATTTTCAAAGCCCCATTCAGCAGATTCAACACATCCTTCATATCCGTCATATCTTGCTCAGTAGCCGAACGAATGAAAAGACCATTGTAACAGAATACACAACGCCCGGACTTGGGAGGGTAGATGTCTGACTTGTTCAACCTTCGGCCAACCATTGAATCGAGAAGTCATACGGCACTTTGTTAATCAGACCCACGTATATACACGCTTTCCAGAAGACGAACCTACGTATACTTCAGTGCAATTTCAGAGAAAAACCCTAACTGCGCATACGCGCTTTTCCTTCCACAGACCCACGTATACACGCGCTTTTCATGAAACCAACCTGTGTATAGATCTATAAAAGATGAAATTTGCAGCAGAGAGTAGATCTATAAACTTACCCAGATTTCTTCAATCTTTTCAATAGGATTGCGCCAGGTCTTCTTCACTTCTTTTCAGATCATCCTTGACATTCACCATTTATAGATCTAGAGATCTTGAGCCTTCATCATGTTCATAGGTGCATCATAGATTTAGATCTATCAATTAGGAACAGGGTTCAACCATACAGATATACTTCAGAGTGAAGTATTCATCAAAGCCCAAACACTTGCACGCCCTTTGCACAAATGATTATCTTCTCCTTATATAGGGTTATCCTTCATCAATACCATGAGTCAAAACCACATAACTTCCGATGGTATTCCTGGACGGGATCAAATGGATAATCTAACACTCAATACAATGGGTCAATACCATGGTAATGCCCCTAGGTATCATAGTTTTTAGAGCGCAAAAGGCATACGCGACTTTGAGCATGCGTATTCGCGTGTATACACAACTTTGCCTCATAAAAACTGTGTATATGCTAACCATGAATGTATACGCGGGTTCCCTTCACAAAAGTAGAGTATATACGCGGGTTCCCTTCACAAAAGTAGCGTATACATTGTGAAATATTATATTTATCATTTTTTTGGCACTTACTGGAAATGTTTTCTCTGTCACATCTGAGCTGATCTGTAGATACATCATTCTTACATCTTTAGCACACAGGTTGCTTATCATAGGAAACTCATCAAGTAGGTTTCCATCAAGGACAACTTCATTAAGAAGATTGTCATTATCTTCATCAAGTGGGTTGCCATCAAGAACAACAGTCTGCATCATATTGCCAACAATATCCCCCTTTGGACTTGATGGCAACCATGATGGTGTTTGATCACCATAACAGATAGATACATTAAGCACAACCATTATTCATGAAAACACCATGTCACTCTCCCCCTTTGACAGCAAGGGAAAAGGGTGGATCAAAATCAACACAATGTTTTTCTCCTCATGTAGACATAAGAGCTCTGCAGATCTGAGGTGCACTGAAGTTACCATGCTCCCCCTGAGTTCATGCTGAATCTTCAAACATATTTTTCAATGAAGTACATGACTCTATGACCTTCCTATCACCAAGACTCATACTTACATCAAAGATCCAACCAAGTGGATTTACATATGCGACTCAAATACCCAACCAAGTGGGTTTACACATTTTGACTCAACTACCCACCCAAGTGGGTTTACAAAATTGAACAAGTCCTTACATGACTGAATATTACAATTTACATCATGGGTCTCAACATGAACTTTTCATCAAATTACAAGTATGACTTTTCACAACCAAAAACAAAAAGACCTCAAGAGAGAGATCAAGTTTTAGAACCATCATAATGCCAACAATGCATTATTCTCAGCCAGGCTAATGCTCCCCCTGAAACTGTGCATCCTTTCCATACGACCAAAACTTCTCGTTAGCTTGAGTAACCTGAACACTTTCAACAGCCAATCATCAAGGCATCTTCCCCCAATATCAGAGAATGAAACAGAAATATAAGAGCTAAAACATCACCATAGACGCCATACAGCATCAGAGATACCAAACAACACCATAGCTTATGCTGAAGAATGCTGACCCAGAAACTTTGTCAGCAACCACCCATACACGGTTTTCTGTGTATGAACTCGCGTATATACACAACTGTCTTTAAAGAAACCCGCATGTCCAATTTAATCAGATCTGATCTTCTGAGAGACAGAGACAACACTCAGCTTTTGTCTGAGATATTCGAACGCTTCCCTGGGCAGAGGTTTTGTAAAAATATCAGCAACTTGTTCTTTGGAGGGAACATACTCCAACTTCACCTTTTGTTCAAGCACTTGTTCACGTAAGAAGTGATACTTGATGGGGATGTTCTTGGTATTTGAATGCATAACAGGATTCTTTGAAATACTGATGGCACTTGTATTATCACACATAATGGAGATAGGAGAAGTACATTTGATTTGAAAATCTTCCAAGGTTTGCATCATCCAAAGGAGTTGAGTGCAACAAGATGCAGCAGCCACATATTCTGCTTCAGCAGTAGATAAGGCAATAGAACTTTTCTTCTTACTGAACCAAGATACCAACCGGGACCCATATAGAATGCACCACCACTTGTGCTTTTCCAATCATCAACATTTCCAGCCCAATCTGCATCAGTGTAAGCATGAAGAGTAAGATCAGCATTCTTTGGATACCATAGTCCAAAGTCTTGTGTTCCTTGTAGATATTTTAATATTCTTTTGACAGCCTGAAGATGAGATTATTTTGGATTGGCTTCGAATTGTCCAACAATCCCAACTGCATGCATAATATCCGGTCTAGTCCCAGTGAGATACAGAAGACTTCCTATCATAGATCTGTATTCTAGTTGATTCACTGGGGGAGAATCATCATGAGAACTGAGATTACCTCCGGTTATCATTGGTGCACTTACAGGTTTGCACTCTTCCATCCCATACTTCTTCAGAATTTGCTTAAGGTATTTTTCTTGAGATAAGAATATACCTTCTGTAGTTTGATGCACTTGTAAGCCAAGAAAAAATGTTAGTTCCCCAAGTAAATACATTTCAAATTCTTGCTGCATGACAGAAGCAAATTTCTGACTCATAGATTCTTCATTACTTCCAAAAATGATATCATCAACATATACAACCACAATCAATAGTTTATCATTTTCAATTTTTTTGTATAAGTTGCTATCAGCAGACCCCTTTGAAAATCCTTGTTGATGAAGATATTTGTCAAGACGATAATACCATGCCCTTGGAGCTTGTTTGAGACCATATAGAGCCTTTTTAAGTCTACAAAAAGGATTTTCATCATTTCCCAAAATGAACCCTTCCGGTTGTTCTATATAAACTTCTTCTTCTAGATCACCATTGAGAAAGGCAGATTTAACATCCATTTGATAAACTTTGATTTGTTGAAAACTTGAAAAAGCAAGAAACATTCTTATGGCTTCAAGTCTAGCTACAGGAGCAAAAGTTTCTTCAAAATCTATACCTTCTTGTTGAGTATACCCTTTGCAAACCAGTCTAGCTTTGTTTCTTATAACGTCCCCATTCTCATTTAGCTTGTTCTTGAATATCCATTTGGTTCCAATGACATTTTTATCATGCGGTCTTGGTACCAATTCCCAAGTGTGGTTCTTTTCAATTTGATCAAGTTCTTCATTCATGGCCTGAATCCAAAATTCATCTTTGCTAGCTTGATTGACATTGTGTGGTTCAATCGTGGATAGAAATGCCAAATAGCTAGGAGATCCCACAAGAGTCCTCCTTGTTTGTACACCTGATTCCTTGTCTCCCAAAATTTGAGATTCGGGATGATTCTTTTGAACATATCTGGATGGAGCCTTTCCAGATAAATCATCTTCAGGTTCTTCATTGGATCCACTGTCTATATCATTTCTATTTGATGTAGAAGGACAAAAGTCACCATCATCTTCTTCTTTTGTTTGTCTTTCTTCTTTAGGGACTGCATGAGACTCATCAATAACAACATCAATACTTTCAACAATCTTTCGAAGCCTTTTATTGTAACATTTGTATGCCCTGCTTGTAGATGAGTAACCAAGAAGTATTCCTTCATCTGATCTAGGTTCAAACTTGCCAAGCTTTTCATCATTATTTTTGATAAATCATTTACTTCCAAAAACTCTAAAATGTTTCACAGAGGGAGAATTACCATACCAGAGTTCATATGGAGTTTTGTCACTATTTACCCGAACATGTGCCTTATTAAGAATATGTGCTGCTGTGTGAGCTGCTTCTCCACAAAAAATATCAGGTGTTCTGGAATCATCAAGCATAGCTCTAGCCATTTGTTGAATTGTTCTATTCATTCTTTCTGCTACGCCATTTTTTTGTGGAGTGCCTGCTACAGAAAACTGTCTTTTTATGCCATGTTGTTCACAAAATTCAAAGAATTCATTTGATGTATATTCTCCTCCTCGATCAGATCTAAGAAACTTGATTTTTATATCTAATTCACTTTCAACCAGCGCTTTGAAAATCTGAAATTTTTCAAATGCTTCATCTTTGTGTTTGATCAACCCAATCCAACACATTCTAGAAAAATCATCAATGAATAAGATATAGTATTCTTCACCACGTGGTGACTTTTTCCTCGTAGGTCCACATATGTCGGTATGAATGAGTTCAAGAGGCTTACTTGACGATCCTTCCTTGGCATTGAATTGCACTCTGGTTTGCTTACCGAATTGACAGGATTTGCATATGATACTTTCAGGTAGAGAAATATTGGGAAGACCACGAACAGCATTAAGTTTGCTTGATTTGTTGATTTGAGAGAAGCTTAGATGCCCCAACCTTCTATGCCATAGCCAGTTTTCTGAAGATTTACTCAAGTAACATTGTTCTTTGCAATTCTTCAATACATACAAGTTGCTTGGAGTTCTTTTTCCTTTTATAATTGTTTTACCTGTATCAAGATCACGAACCACACATTCTTTTGAACTAAAGACAACTTCAGTTCCTTGATCACACATTTGACTTACACTTAACATATTATGCCTTAATCCATCCACATATATGACATCATTAGCCTTCACCTTTTCTTTTAGGAACACAAACCCTTTTCCTTTAATTACAGCAGGAGTATCATTTCCAAAAGTAACTTTCTTTTCCTTTTCTAGAGCACTATATGCACGAAGTTTGTGTTTATCACCTGTCATGTGTCTCGAGCATCCATTATCAATGTACCATTGATTTTCCTCACCTTCTGCAAATAATGCTATGCCACAATTTTCAACCTATGATTCCTTCTTTTTCCATATTTTGGATTTTGAAGGAAGATGCTCTTTTGGCTGAACTTTGCTCCTGCATTCAGATTCTTCATGCCCATAGTTATTGCAATAAGCGCATTCAACTTCATTTAGAAGAGGATAAAAGTTTTTATATGTATTCTTCTTTGTTTCAATATCAACCCTTTTCTTTCTTGCTTCTCTTGTCATGATGGTTTTATATGCAACACATTGAGCAGCTTTATGGCCAAAATTGTGACATGAGAAACATTGTCCATTGAAGAAGAAATTTATGCGATCATGAAATCTTCTACTTGAATTTACCTGTTGATTGGGGCTTCTTTGAAAGATATTCCTGTTAGTGTTCCTTGCATTAGGATGATCATGCTTTACCTGTGAAGATTCTTTATTCCCTTGCTGAGTGGCAGAATTTTGTAAACCAGCTGTAGCTGCTTTTAGATAATTTGGTGCTAAAGCTTGAGAAGATTCTCCAATATATCCAAGACCTGTCTTTATAAGAGGAGAACGTTGTACCTTGATAATCTCATCTAAGGTTTCAGATCCTTTAGCAAATCTGAAATTCAGAGTCTTTGCTTTCTCAAATTCTTTTCTTACACTTACCACTTCACATTCTAATTTCTCATTGTGTTTCTTTGCCTCTTCAACCTACTTTTCCAAAGTCTCGATGGTTATTTTCCTTTCTTCTAAGAGAATTTTATATTCTTCTAAGATAATTCTGCTTTTTTCTAAGCGTATTTTGAGTTGATTGTTTTCTTCAAGAAATTCATTGTCCTCTAGAGCATCCACAAAAGTATCATTTTCTTCTTTAGATTCAAAAGCCATGAGAAGTCTAAGATCTTGTTCACATTCTTCCTCACTATCAGATACCCCATCACTGTCATCATGAGTATAGTAACTTCTTCTAGTGCTAGACCGGTTCTTATTTCTAGCTACTTCCTTTCCTTTTGCAGGTGTTTCTTTGTGAGGACACTTTGCAGCATAATGACCAAATCTTCCACAATTAAAACATTTGAAAGGAAGCTTACCTCTAAACCGTCCTGTACGAAGTTGAAGTTTCTTTACAAAATTTGCCTCATCTTCTTCCGAAATACATCCTAATCCTTCTGCTTCTTGTACTTCTTTCCCTTTTGTAGAAGCTCTAAAAATAGCTTCTTTGACTTCAGATGGTCCTCATCTTCTCATTTCATATGCAGTCAGTATGCCATGAAGTTGCACCACAGTAAGATTTTGAAGATCCTGTTTTTCTTCAAGAGCAGAGACTTTTGACTCAAATTTTGCCGTTAGCGATCTCAAAATTTTCTCAACCAAAGTAGTTTCGGTTATTGTTTCTCCCAGATTTTTCATACGATTTACAACATCATCTAGACGTAAAAAGAAACTGGCAATACTCTCATCACTATGCATCTTTAAATTTTCATATTCAATTCTGAGAGTTTGGAGTTTTGCACTTTTTACCTTTGCATCACCTTCATAACTCAGAATGATTTTGTCCCATATTTCTTTTGCTGTATTCAGCTACATGACTTTGACAAATTCTAATTCTGTTAGACTTCCTGTTATAGCATTGACCACTTTTGCATTTGATTCATAATTCTTCCTTTCAGTTGGATCTGTTGGTGTAGCAGTTGGATATTGATATCCTTGTTCAACAATGGCCCATACATCTGCTCCCATAGACTGAAGAAAGGATCTCATCCTCATTTTCCATAAGATTAAATTGCTTCCATTGAAGAGCGGAGGCTTGATAGATGTTGTTCCTTCTTGATAGCTCATCTTGCTTGATCTTCCTTCTAGCAGCTAAGATTTTTCAGAAGGACCTGCTCTGATACCAATTGTTGGGAAAAATACTGAGAGGGGGGGGTGAATCAGTATTTAGTGCAGACAATCAAATTTTTACTTTTTCCTTTCTAAAAACCCATACGCTACTTTACTGAAGGAAACTAGCGTATATACGCGGATATCCTTTACAGAACTCGCGTATGTCCAGAGATCT
The DNA here is from genome assembly GCA_034641835.2 of Pinus albicaulis. Classification (NCBI taxonomy): domain Eukaryota; kingdom Viridiplantae; phylum Streptophyta; class Pinopsida; order Pinales; family Pinaceae; genus Pinus; species Pinus albicaulis. The sequence continues at coordinate 1,015,875,012 of CM076572.1, read as the reverse complement.
AATTATGTGTTTGAATCTTAACTCAGATCATTGCATTATTCATTCATCAGATATTTCAGAAACAGTAAACAGGTGCAGATAGAGAAGAATAATCATCACACATATGCAACACACATGAACACCGGGATTTTTAGGTGGAAACCCAATTCGGGAGAAAACCACTGCTGTCGTTGCTTCAGCCTTAAAAATTTATTATTAAGAAAAATTCTTACAATCATGTACTAGTGCAGACTCAAACCAGCACGCAGGCACCCACCTGCAGAAGGCTAAAACCTTCTCTCGTTTACCAGCCTATCCTGGAAGGGAGCTACAACCCCCTGCTCTCGTTTACCAGCCTCTCCTGGAAGGGAGCTACGACCCCCTGACTGAAGGCTTCGACCCTCAGCACCACTGCAGACCATGTTTCATCAATTTTCAAACTGGATCAAACAGCTTCAACACAACCCTTCACTTATCAATAATCATATCTTGCTCAATGCTTCAAACAGAACAGTGAGACCACTGTAACCAGAATTTCAGATATAACCCAGACTTCAGAATAGATATGCAGAAACACATTCAACCTTCAGCAACCATTAGATCAGAAATCATACGCGCTTTTATTTAACCGGACCCGCGTATATATGCGCTTTCCAGAAGACGAACCTGCGTATACTTCAGTGCAATTTCAGAGAAAAACCCTAACTGCGCATACGCGCTTTTCCTTCCACAGACCCGCGTATACACGCGCTTTTCATGAAACCAACCTGCGTATAGATCTATAAAAGATGAACTTTGCAGTACAGAGCAGATCTATAAACTTACCCAAATTTCTTCAATATTTTCAACAGGATTGCGCCAAGTCTTCTTCACTTCTTTTCAGATCATCCTTGACATTCACCATTTATATATCTAGAGATCTTGAGCCTTCATCATGTTCATAGGTTCATCATATATTTACATCTACCAATTAGGAACAGGGTTCAACCATACAGATATACTTCAGAGTGAAGTATTCATCAAAGCCCAGACACTTGCACGCCCTTTGCACAAATTATTTTCTTCTCCTTATATAGGGTTATCCTTCATCAATACCATGAGTCAAAACCACATAACTTCCGATGGTATTCCTGGACGGGATCAAATGGATAATATAACACTCAATACAATGGGTCAATACCATGGTAATGCCCCTAGGTATCATAGTTTTTAGAGCGCAAAAGGCATACGCGACTTTGAGCATGCGTATTCGCGTGTATACGCAACTTTTCCTCATAAAAACTGTGTATATGCTAACCCTGAATGTATACGCGGGTTCCCTTCACAAAAGTAGAGTATATATGCGGGTTGCCTTCACAAAATTAGCATATACATTGTGAAATATTATATTTATCATTTTTCTGGCACTTATTGGAAATGTTTTCTCTATCACATCTGAGTTGATCTGTAGATACATCATTCTTACATCTTTAGCACATAGGTTGCTTATCATAGGCAACTCATCAAGTAGGTTTCCATCAAGGAAAACTTCATTAAGCAGATTGTCATTATCTTCATCAAGTGGGTTGCCATCAAGAACAACAGTCTGCATCATATTGCCAACAAAGTTGCTACAAGAAAAGCTTCCTAATGGAAAAAAGGTAGTAGAGGAAACTCATGGTGAGAACAAAATAAGCTTTAATCGTGACTTCATACACTCTAATGTTGGATTGAAGACCCACCATATTTTAAATATTGATATAAGTTTGATGGCAAGGATCCTGTAACCTAGATACTACATATGGAGCCATATTTTGACCTCCATAATGTGAAAAACATACAAAAGGTATGTATTTCTACTTTATATTTATAACCCTATACATTTTTATAGTATCAATGTCTTTGCTCTCATAAAAAAAATTTCACTTGGTTAATTTTTATGAAGGAAATGATAGCACATTATGAGGATACAAAGAGAAACACCTTCTTTAGCCAATTGATAAATCTCAAACAAAAGGGTTCAATGGTGGAGCACATTGAGTACTTCCAAAATTTTAATATAGGGTAAATAATATTTTAGAGGAGCACACGATTGATATCTTCATAGGGACTTTAAAGGATAACATCCAACATGAGGTTCACCTTTGGGAACCTGATTCATTGGAAAAGACATTAAAGTTGGAAAGAAAAATTGAAAGAAAAATTATGGTGACAAGGAAGTCTACCACTGATAACTATAAACATGTAAGTGTTGCTACTCCTAGACTTCCACAACCTGCAAGTCTGACACCACAACAATTGGAAGAAAAAGGAGAAAAGGGGCTTTTCTATAATTGTGATAGAAAATACATTAGAGGTCATAAGTGTGTTGATAAGAAATTATTTTACATAGATTGTGAAGAAGAGGAAGAAAAGGAACAAGAAACTTAAAAATAAGAGGATATACACCAGGAACCAACCCTAGAGGAAGAATAAATGAATTGGACCATATCTTGTAATGGATTGGAAGGAATTACCACTCCTCAAACTCTCAAGATAGAAGGAAATATCAAGAAGAAAAATGCAATAGTGTTGATTGATTCGGGTAGTACCCATACTTTTATTCATTGTAACGTAGCCAAGGAATTGAATTTCTTCCTATACCCAACACCAGAGTGTCAAGTGATGGTTGCAAAGGGGTAAACTATAAATTTCTCTAGAAATTTCCATAGTATCAAGATAACCATGGGAGAATATGTATTGAATAGTCCAATTCTCTCCATTCCAATGGGTGTTGTTGATGTTGTACTAGGAGTACAATGGTTACAATATTTGGGGACAGTAGCATTTAATTTTCAAAAACTTTTCTTCAATTTTTTTTTCGGAAGGAATTGAATTTGAATTACAAGGTATCACAGGGAATCCAGGAAATATAATTAGCTCTAATGTCATGAAAAATATTCTGAAGAAAGAAAAAAGAGGCACAATTGCACAATTATGCTCACTAGAGGTTCAAACATCAAAATTATATATTTCTTCAGATCTCCAAAAAGTATTGGATAATCATTCCAAGGTTTTTGTGACTCCCAAAGGACTCCCACCTATTCCTGATCATGATCATGCTATTTATTTGATTCCAGGAAGTGCTCCTCCAAACATCAGGCATTACATATATCCTTATGCTCAACAGAGTGAATTGAATGTGTGATTGCAGAAATGCTAGAGGCTAGTATAATTCAACCTAGTCAAAGTTCTTTCTCTTCTCTAGTAGTATTGGTGCACAAGAAGGATGGATCATGGCGTGTGTGTCCGGATTATAGGGATCTCAACAAGCTCACTATTAAATATAAATTTCCCATCCCTGTAATTGATGAAATATTGGATGAATTACATGGATAAATTTATTTCACAAAGTTGGATCTTCATTCTGGATATCATCAAATTAGAATGAAGACTGGAGACATTTCTAAAATAGCATTCATAACTCATGAGGGTCATTATGAATTTTTGGTCATTCCTTTTTGCCTTACTAATGCACCTTCCACATTTGAAGGTTTGATGAATTACGTTTTAAAACCCTTCCTTAGAAAATTTTTGTTAGTATTTTTTGATGATATACTAATATATAGCAAGTCTTGGAAGTATCATGTTCAACATGTTGATAGGGTTCTCAAACTATTGGACGAAAACAAATTATATGCAAAAAACTCCAATTTTTTCTTTGGAGTATAGGATATGGAATATGTGGATCATATTGTATCTCATGAGGGTGTTAACGTAGACCCTAAAAATATTAAATCCATTAAGGAATGGAAAATCCCCACAACCATAAAGCATATTCGAGTATTTCTGGGGTAAACAAGGTATTATCACAAGTTTTTTAAGAATTATGTGAGAATATCAGCACCTTTAACATCATTATTGAAGAAATGTGCATTTTCTTGGACTCCATAAGTAACTAAGGTCTTTGAACATCTTTAAGAGGAAATGTGCCAAGAACCAGTCTTAGCTATGCCAAACTTCACAAAAACTTTTATTGTGGAATGTGATTCCTCAGGAAATGGAATTGTTGCAGTTTTAATGCAAGAAGGAAGACCTGTTTCTTTTGAAATTCATCTAATAAAAGGAAAGTATTTATAGAAACCTATTTATGAGAAGGAAATGCTGGCAATACTACATGCACTAAAGAAATGGCGACCTTACCTAATGGGAAGACACTTCAAGGTAAAAACAAATCATGATAGTCTTAAATACTTTTTGGAACAAATATTATCTTCAGAAGAGCAGCAAAAATGGGCCACAAAGATGTTGGGTTATGACTTTGAAATCATCTACAAAAAATGAAAGAAAAATGTTGTTGCAGATGCACTCTCAAGAAAATATGAGGATGTGGAAGCATTGTTTTGTGCCATTTCTATTATCCAACCTGAAAGGATAACCAAAGCAAGGGATGAATGGAAGAATTATGAAGAGGTGTGGAAAAATTTAGTTGGAAAAATGATTCATTATGGTACAAATATCACTTATATAATTGTAAAAATTCCCAACTCAAACAAAATATTATTTTGGAATTGCACACCTCTCCCTTAGGAGGGTACTCAATATTTTAAAAAACTTGCCATAAGGTCAAGAAGGAATTTTTTTGGGATGGCCTTAAATTTGATATTCAAAATTTTGTGGTAGAATGTTTAGTTTTTTAACAAAATAAAGTTCATAAAATTAAGACCCTGGGTATATTACAACCTTTATCCATTCCAAGTAAACATTGGGAGGAGGTTTCAAAGGATTTTATCACAATTTTATCCAAGTCTGAAGGAAATAATGTCATCATGGTGGTAGTTGATATACTTACCAAGTATGCACACTTTTGTGCATTATCTCATCCATTTAAAGCCAATACAGTTTCTACTACATTTGCGGAAAAAATTCAAAAGCTACATGGAAACCCAAAGATCATTGTAAGTGACAGAGATCCCATTTTTACAGGAAATTTTTGGATGGAATTATTTTCTTTTTTTGGCTACTCAATTAGCTCATATCACATCATATCATCCTCAAATATGATGGGAAAACTGAGATAGTGAACAAACGTTTAAAAGGATATCTTCGTTGCTTTGTATCTGATAAACAAACACAATGGTTCAAGTGGTTAGCTTTGGCTAAATGGTGGTATAACACTTCATTCCATACTACACCAAAAATGATCCCATTTGTGGCACTTTATGCATATCATCCATCATTCATCACATCATATTTAAGAGAAAATTTGAAGGTTCAAGCAGTGGAAGATCATATTGAGCATTAAAAACAAGTTCTCCAACTCTTAAAGGATATCCTCGCTTTGGCGCAGAATCAAATAAAACAGAAAGTAGATCAACATCGCATCGAAAGAGTTTTTGATGAAGGTGACTGGGTATTTTTACGAATACAACCATACAAACAGATGTCCCTCCAGAAATCTAAGAAGGATAATAAATTTTCACCAAAATATTATGGTCCTTACAAGGTGTTGCAAAAGATTGGTACTATGGCATACAAATTGGAGTGTCATGCATCTTCCCAAGTGCACCCATTTTTCCATGTTTCATGATTAAATAAGGTTATAGGTAACAAGCTCCTAATTCTAACAATATTTCTAGAACTTGAAAAAGAAGGAAAAATTATATTGGAACATGAAGCAGTCACAAAAACAAGAACTCAAAAGATACTAAATCGATCAATTTATGAGTATATCATCAAGTGGAAGAAATTACTCATTGAAGATACGACATGGCAGGATGGGAATTTTATACATAAACATCCATAACTACTCAAGCTTTGAGGACAATACTTTTTGAAGGAGAGGGGCATTCTAGGTCCCTATAATACTAGTGTATCCCCTCATTGTTATTGTTAGTATAACCCCCTTATTGTTATTGTTGTGCCCATGTAGTCCCCATATTGTTATTATTGTGCCCCATAGAAGCCCACTATTGTTATTTTTGTGCCCTTACATTGTTATTGTTTTGTTGGCTAGGATTATATTATGACCGATTGGACTCCTATATATAAAAAGGAGGTTTTGTCATTTCTATCATCCAAGAATCATTCATTTCTGTAATTTAAAGGAGGTTTCCCCCTCGAAGAGGTTAATTTCTAAATCGTGATATTTCTTTTCTTCTATTTTGTGAGTTGGTTTCATAATATAACATGTATCGCTGTGAAGCTAAACTGATGTTGAACTATAGCTGCCACATGCTTGAGAACTACCATGAGCCTTCATTGAATTGGTATCCTCCGGAAGCTCCTCCATAATGAAACACTTGTATGTGCAGGGCTGAGGGGTAGAAGGTGGGGACCTTTATTTGTCGATGGGGGAGTGAGGGGAACAAAGGGAAGTGAAGGAGATTTGCAAGAGGGGGGAGGGGATGAACTAGCTGGAGGGGAGTTCGCAGGAGACACAACAGGGGAAGGAATTTTGGGAGGGTAATAGATATCTAGGTCTTTGGAAAAAAGCTTCAAGTTGGGGAATGAGTGGCTGAAGAGTGCAAAGAGCTTAGAAATTTGATTGGTGGCCTTGGTTTCAACTTATTCCTTGTCCTTTAGATGCCTAGCCCAGAGGCTATAGAGGCCCAAATGGATAAACGTCCATAGTGGGTCTCCTCTTCTTCCATATCCACCACCTTTCTACAAATGCGATCAAGTTTGTTGTGGTCAAACAAAGTTCCTATGGAAGTGTCGTCCAAGGTGATTGGGGGTCATCCATGACCTTTGCCCCAACTTGGGCAATGACCTCTCCCTCTGTCACTGCTCATGAGTGCAATGAAGGGGAAGAGAGGCACATGGATGAGGTCAAATGGAGCTTCGAGGATCACTGGGGTAGGAAACCAGAGGAAGAATAGCATGGAGGCCAGGACGCTATGGGAAAAAGAGCCTCAATCAACAGAATGGTCTATGCATTCCAATGAGAGGGGATGGGTGGAATAACGAGGCCAGGTTCTTGTCATGAGTTGAAAGATGCCTTGCATGTGCATGCATTTTTCAGTCTGCAAGGGTGATCACCCTTAGGTCACCCAGATCCAGAGGAATACTATTGTTATAGTTACTTATATATAATTTAATTAATTGCAGTAAGTTTTGGATGGTGTGATAGCTTAGGTCATGGACCAGTCCTTTAGTTTAGTGTGGAAATGAATTACTTTATTTGTTGTTACAGTTTGGATTTCACTTCCTTTTATGTATGAAAATTAAATGAGTGATGATTTTAAGGAGTTTTATGAGAGTGTTTGAATGACAAAGTAGCTTATTCTACGGCTTTTCTTCACATTGAATCTGTGTGGAGTGTGTAATAGCTTTGTTGGTTTTTTAGAGTGTGTGTGAAACAACTTTGGGTTAACATTATTTTATACTAGTCATCATCTACCTTAGCATAGAATTTGCACGAAAATCTTGTAAAAAATAAAGTCTACCTAGATTGATAATTAAATGTAACAGTGGGTAGAACAACATGAAAATGAAAACAATATAAAAATAATGAATTTAACAAAGTGGCTAATTCAAATCATTGTGAGATATAGACATTAAAATTTTATTAATTTTATGTCTTCACGAACATATGTTGATACAAAATGAATGGAAGAAGCATTAAAGTAATCCATTTTTTTTCTTCCAACAATTCACTGACCATATCTTGCACAATTTAATGATATTACAATAGGTAATTTGTATTGACACAAACAACACTAAAGAATTCTAAAATTTACGATATAAGAATCATCATTTTTTAAACATATTTTCAAAATAATTCTGAAAAATGTAGAAGTCTTGGTCATTAACATCATTTTCTGCAACATTGTCATCCAATGTATTATTGTCAATGTTCATATGATCTTTCAAGTAGTTAATATTGTTATCATCCTCGGCTTGACTTGCATAATCTTCGTCATCTTTCAAATCTGATTGTATACCATGCATATTTTTACCATATGTATTCGGATCATCATTCTCTATACCATCCTTATTGTTTTCTTCTGTAACATCATGTAACTTTGCATTGTTGTCTTTTTGAGCCTGAACATAGCCATTTTCAACATCATCATGGATGTCAATTTATTCAATGTTCTCTAATCCCTCTCTCTAATTTTGTTTTCCATAATTTTTTTGCTTAGCATCCACTAATGCATCATCAAATACACGCCTTAATCTTATATCATAATGTATGACAAATATCCATTTTTGGGTCCAGAATATCTTCATATAAACACACATGCACATGAACGAGTACATACATATATTATATGTATGTTATAACAATTTTATTCATTAATAAACACATGTATATATTTGCAATAAAAAATTTATTAATAGATTATTGATCACTATTGCTTCTAATTCTTTGAGTTAAATAAATACCTGCTCATAATGAATTGGTAGAACATAAGGTTCCTTATCCTATGGTAGGAAATTTCAGGAATCTATAGAAAACAATCCACTATGGGTAGCATGTCTTCATGTCCTCTCAAATCCTTCACACCATCTACACTTAAAAATACAACATTTAAAGGAGTGGTAATCAAACTCAATAATTTCTTTTTTTTTCTGAAAATATTGTAGATTCCCTTGAATAATATTCTTATCTTTTGAGCTTGATCGACTGCATTTCTTGAATTCAACCATGATTCCACAATTGAATGATTTCTCTTTACATCTACATATTCTACATGATAATGTCGACCATATGCCCACATTATTGGATATTTCCTTTCGTGTGAAAGAAAATTTATTTCGGTTAAAAAATATATAATGACGAATATTAAAATAGTTAATACTGTCAAAATTTTAAGGAAACAACATTATGTAAAATTCCAATTGTACCTTTCTTTCACATCCTCTATACATGTTGATTTCATCTTTTGTTATGTTTAAATCTATACCTACATCTTCTATTTGATTTTGGATTTGTTCAGTAACCCATTCTAGTGTGAAAGATTTGGCCCATTCCCCTTCTAGATCAATAGGAAATGGGTTATTCGTTGGGTTCAATCTCTTAAATTGCCTCCTTGCTTCTAATACTTCTTCTCTCTTTTTATCATACAAATAAATCCATTTGTTCATAAATTCCATGTGGTATAGTATGAACTTGTCAAGTATAACAATTTTGTCTACACCTATTACATGTCAACATGCTTATTTAAAACTCCAAATGCCATGTTGTTAATTTGATAAATAAATTAAAGAGTAAATTAATTATCGCAATAAAAAAAAACCACAACTATCTTGAGTTTACTTAATCATTTCTACTTGAACACCATTATATTGTGGTTTTTCTCCATCAATAATATGTCATGTTTGTTCTTCATCCCAAAAGCATGGTCCATATTCGAAATCGTTACCAAGGAATTCACATAGGAATAAAAATGCTTCATTCAATGCATACCCTTCATCCATGCAACCCTTTGGATGTGCCTTTTTTCGGACATATATTTTTTAGATTTTTCATATACCTCTCAAAGAAAAACATCCACCTCGTTGATACGACACCCACCAATTAAATGTCATCGACTAGGTGTATAAGTAAATTGACTTATAGGTTCATGAAACTTGTAGGGAAATCCTTCTCAACTACACATATAATTTCTGCAATTTCCTTCTTCCATTTTGGCACTTCACATTTGCGGATATCCTTGGATGTCACCCACCTAATATAAGAATACTAAATTAGTATGAACCTTTAGGAAAAATTTAAAATACAATCAATATCTTTATGTCTCTCACACATGAACATTCGAAACCACATACCTTGAAAAATTCTGAAAATCATCTTATGGCATTCCTCAAGTCAACTCTAAGACATGGATGCCCCCTAATTGCCAATGGCATCATATGTTGTCAAACACATTTATCAAATATCATCATTATTTATTTTTGCCACACAATATAATATCGTAATATATTTATTACCTAATCAATTTTACCAATAAATTTCAAATGATGATATATAATACCTTCATAAAATTATGAAAATCATGTGCTTTAAATCCTGTGATATGTCCATCAACTATAAAATATTTATTTAATGATGACCCATAGCCAGTATATGTCCTTATTGAATGTATGAAATTTTTTGGTTGGTATAGCTCTTTCTTTTTCCAAATCCATTGACCTTCTGCATATTTTCATTTTCCTTATTTTGCCACAAATTTTTTCTATCGAATTTGGTACATAAAAGAGAAGTATCTCTCCTCGAAGACAAGGTGTCATTCTCTTTGTGTGCTATATTTCGAAAAATTGAATCTGGGACATTTTTTAAGATGTGCATGGGATATAATAAGTGAGATATTAATAGATTATTCCAATATATGAGCTCATAGAATTTGGATTTCCTTTTGATCACTTATGGCATATTAATTACAACTTGTTTTGTTTCTTCAATAGAATCACCCCTATCAAACAAATCTTGCTAATATTTCAATTCAGAATCTTCATACTTCTTAAGATAATCAACTGGACCCATAATCATGGGAGGGCCTCTACTTTCAATATTTAATTCAAACTAATTCTTATGGTGGTTTCTAAACCTATGATCTGGTGGTAGAAAAAACTTGTTGTTTTCATAAATAAATTTATGAAGATATTTAGAATAGCATCCTCAAAAAAAAATTTCACATCTTGGACATGCAAACATCTCCTTTGTTTGAAGCCGTGCAATTCATTAAGGTTAATAATATTGAAAAAATAGTATAAAAATAAGTATTAAAATTGGGATGACAATCAATTATGAGTGTAAATAGGTAAAAAAAAAAAAGTAGTTTACCAGAACAACAACCAAGTCGTGGGAAATAATGAATAGTCCAACATAGCACACCATAAAACATGAAGTAACTATTTGATGGAGGATATGATATGCCATACATTCTTATTCATTTCCATAGCAGTTATATCTCATCAATAAAAAGAACAAGATAAACATCCATGTTTTTAACTTGATGTTTTCCTATAACAATGAGATTCAACATAAGGTGTTCCTTTTTAACTCTCTGTAATATTCCAAAATAGGAAAAATAGGTATATTGAACATAAAACTGGAAAATTCAGTAAACATATAAACATAAAATAAATGAGTAGATCACTGAGCCATTTTATTATAAGCAATAGCAGAAATGAAGTACAAGAGCTTGAGGAACAAACAATCAAGCTAGGCAAAACAAGCCTAAAATGACCCTATACATCAAGACATAAGAAACTACATTTGCATAAAATTCTGGGAGGATATGACTGCACAATGCTGCTGGAAATAATTGTTGTTGAAAACTAGGAATGTGTAGATCTGTTGATAGAGTGCTCAAAAAATGTCAGGATCCGAATCTGGGGTTTCTAGCAAAATTCCAAGATAACCCAAAAAGGGTTTTCGGAAATACCTAAGATGAAAAATGCAGCCCTGGGGATGAATTATGATATACAGATAGATAACTAATGGAAGGTGGCTAATCAGATGATAAAATAGTTGATAATACTACCCACTAACTTTTTGGATGAAGGGTTTCTCCCATCACTAGAAAACTAGCTCAAAAACTTGGGTTATCAACCCTCCACTGAAACTGCCCTCCTGGATTATGCAATTCCTGAAGGAGACTACGCTGCTAAAGGTGGTTGAATATTGGTCTAATTCAAATAACATCTCATGATTGGGCACTCGAAGTCCCCCAAGGATGAGGGTGGGATTTCTGCTCGGAAACACCCTTATGCTAAACAGCATACCAAACTTCACTAAACAGTTGAAGCATGCAGAAATTCATAAAATACAATACATAAACAATATTTATAATTCCCTCTATGGATTCCATCCTCTTATATGCTTTGTGAGCCTTCTCCCCCTTGGCCCCACTCAATAATCATATGCTACTCTCATGGAGACTTCCTCCCATTATGATTTTTTTTTCCTCCACTATCTCCACTACCTCCACGACTGCGTTGTTGATTTGGTCAATCTTGACCCCATCCACATGTATTGACCCCCATTCACACCAAGGAGTTATTTATTCAACTAGATGCACTCATCCACATTCAAATTAGAAGTGGTTTAATTCCTATTAAAGAGATGTATGGGTCCCTCTACCCTCTTATTCATCTATCTATTTGAAGAAAAAAAAGTTTATATTCTAACTGGCTAAGAGCTAATTAGGAATATTACAATCCTCCCCTCCCAAATTTTTCTTGTCCCCAAGTAACCGCAAGGATGGATGTTGTAAAATATTCTCTCCTTCCCAAGTAGCATCCTCATCCGAAATATTCCTCCATTGAATCATATATTCTTTAATAACCATGTTCCTTAGCTTCCCCTCCCAAGTATCCAAGATAGCTTCTGGTTGTAAAACCACATGGTCTTCATCATCAATAGGTGGGAGATCCATAGTAGCAACTACATGTTGTCCAATGGCCTTTTTTAGGCATGAGACATGAAAAGGGTTGTGGATCTTACTCCCAATGGGAAGCTCTAACCCATATGCTACCTTCCCAACACAATGGTTCACTCTGTATGGCCCATAGGAATGGGGCTTAAGCTTATCATCCCCCTTCTCATTCAATGTATATTTTTTTCAAGCCTCAAATTGTCCCCCCACCCGAGCATGATCTTCATATAATTTCTACAGGTCTCGAGCTATAGCAATGTTGTCCTTAAGAGTATGTAATATATCCTGAATCTCTTGGATCCAATATTTGGCTCTAGTAGCCCTCCTTGCTCCAAAATTCATATCAACAACTCATAGAGCATCATAACCATATAGAACCAAAAATGGAGACATACTGATTGCCATATGAAATTTCGTATGGTAACATTATTCCACCAAGTAGAGCCAGCACAACCATGCTCTATGCTGCCTCAGAACATAGTTTTTCAAGTATCTTCTCAACCACTTGTTTACCACTGATTTTAGCCCATCTGTTTGGGGGTAATAACTAGTACTCAGTTTCAAATTTGTGCCCCCCAAATGGAACAACTCTTGCCAAAAGCTATCTAGGAAGCGGTTATCTCTATCACTGATTATGGTCTTAGGAAGAAAATGAAGTCTAAGGAGAAGCTTGGCCTCTTGTGAAGCAGTGTACTGTGGATAGATGGCAAAGAAATGTAGATAATTTGTCTATTAACAAATTATCATGAAGATACAATCCTTACCATGTACTGCTGGCAAACCGATAATGAAGTCTATAGAAATGCTCTCCCATTTCCCTCCCAGAAAAGGAAGTGAATGTAACAACCTTGCAGGATAGTTTTCTTCTTCTTCATGCTCCGGGAAAACTACACACTTCCTGATAAGCTAGAGCACATCCTCCTTGAGACCCTTCCATGAGAATATCTCCCTAATGGCCTGATATGTCTTTGTTAAACCTTGGTGGCCTGAGAGGGGTGAATCATGTGTTGCATGGAAAAATTTATCCTTGAGCTTACAATCTCTTGTCAATAATATTTGATCCTGGTAGTATATGACTTCATTCATCACTCTATACCTCTCATCGGTCACCTACCCATTAAGTATCTTACATGTGAAGTGATCCTTGGAATACTCCACCAACAGCTAGGACTCCCAATATGAATCCACAATCATCAAAGAAAGTGTTGCTGGTCTCTATGATAAGACATATGTTATCTCATTGCTTCTCTCTTTGACATATTCAATGTCAGAGTCATATGTCGGAATTTTGCTAACCTATTTTTGCTGCCTCTCTTGTAGTTTCTTTTGCTCAAGAAAATATTGAAGATTATGATGGTCAATGTTCACTTGGAAGTCGTTGCCTATCCAATATTGCTTGATTTTGGCCAATGCATGCATGATGGCCAGAAACCCCTTCTCATATATGGAATACACCTTCCCATGTGGTAGCATCTTCTGATCTTCAAAGGCTATGGGATGGCCTCCCTGCACCAATACTATGCCAACACCTTCCCCTAAAGCATCACATTCCAGCACAAAGGGTTGGGTGAAATCTGGCAATACGAATACCGGAAAAATGCTCTTCTCCTCCTTGAGCCAATCAAAGGACCTTTGCGCAGTGTTTGTCCCATCAAAATCTCCCCTCTTGGCTATATCTGTGAGTGGTGCTACTAGTTGTGAAAAACCTTTAACAAACTTCCGATATGGTGGCCTCCCTGGTGGAATTCCTCCATATAATGTAGAATAATGGTCTAGAAGAGACTGCATATCTGATTATATTGATTTTTCCTTACCTCTTCTGTGCAAATAAGCCTCCATATTATGTGCAGAGACTTCCCGAGGTGGATAGGTGGGCATGCCCATGATCATTTGGTGCTTATCGCTCTTCTTCTCTATCCATTCCATCTGCAAGGTCTCCCAATCCGTGGTGACCTTCCCCAGTGTAAACAACCACTGTACACCCAATATCACATTGGTGTCAGCAATATCAACTATTAAGAATTGATCAGTCAATGTAGATGGTCCCCAAAGTTACATTCAATGCCAGAACATAATTCACACACTGCATGGTTCTAGCTCCTGGAACCAAAACTCAGAATCCTTCAAAATCATCTATGGGTATGGTTTTCTTTTGGACTAGCTGAGCATCAATAAAATTATGGGTAGCCCCATTTTCTATCAATACTGACACCTTTTTCTCCTAAAATGTGCCTCGGACTCTCAAGGTCAGATACTTGGGTACTCCCGACAAAGATGAAAGGGCTCCTCCAATTGGAGAAAATGCCCCATTTCCACTCCCTAGTGGTGGTGGGTCCTCTCTTGGTGCCACAACACTGATGTCTCCTTCTGGCTCCTCTTCTTCCTCCTCTTCACTATCATAGAATACTTCAATATAGTGTGCCTTTCTCATAGCACACGAGTTCCCATGGTTCTTGGAAAGTGAAGCAAATATTCCTCCTCCTCAAATATCTTCGGACATAATCACTAAGAGGTCCTTTTCTCTGGTTCTCCTTTGAGGGAGGAACCTTCACATCTTTCCCCTTTGACTGAAAAGTGGTTTTTTGCTGGAATGGAGCTCTTGCCCTTGGAAAAGCATCTCATAAGTCCCTAGCCCTATCAATGGAATATTGGAGCGTATTTGGTCTAGTGGACTTTACCAACCCATGAAAAGGCTCTGTGAGCCCATAAATGAACATATATACTCTCCTAGCTATATATAAATGTGGCATCATGATGGAAAGTTTCAAGAATTGAGAGATATAGGTCTATGGATTTACCGACTACTTGAGCTTGGCTAGCTCAACAAATTGTGCCTCTCGATCTCTTCGGTCGAATCATTCTACCAATCTCCAGGTGAATTCCGCATATGCAGTCACACATGCATGCCCTAATGTAGATAGACCATGAAACCACCATTCATGTGCTTCACCTTCAACGTGTAGCGCTACTATCTTAATAGCTTAAATCTCTAACACTTGGTTCAACTGGAAATAGATGTCCAATTTTTCCACCCAAGCCTTGGTTGTGCACTTGGATGACCCATCAAAATCAGGCAAAAAAAATATACCCATAGTACGATGTAGATCATTTTTCTGCATGTACCCTCCACTTCTATTGTTATTACAGGGTCTCCTAGTATCCTTGATCTGAAAAAACTCTTGGAAGTTTAGACTCTCTTTGAACCTTTTAGATTGAGATTCATATTCTAGAAAGTAATCACGAAGAGCCTCTTGCTCTTGGGGCCCTCATCCCCCATTTCCCACTGCTAGGAATGTAGGCATGGTGGAGCGTTGGGAAACTTGTTGCACTACTGGTTTCTCACCCCACTGATGTGAAGTGTCAGAGATTTCTCCATGTTGAAACCCTATTGGAAAAATACTGAGAGGGGGGGGTGAATCAATATTTAGAGCTGACTGACAATTTTTAGTTTTCCTTTCTCTTAAAACCATATGTTACATTATTTCATCCAACTTGTATGTCCAGAGATCTTATTATGTCTTTACTTAGATCAATGCATCATTTATTCATCAGATAAGCAGTAAGCATGAACATAAATAACTGAACAACCATCAAACATAAGCAACACATATGAACACTAGGATTTAAGGTGGAAACCCAATTCAGGAGAAAACCACCGCTGATGTTATCTCAGTCTTCAATATTTATAATAGAGAAAACTTCTTACAATTTTATGCTGGCGCAGACTTATACTAGCACGCAGGCACCCACCTGCAGAAGGCTACACCCTTCTCTTGTTTACCAACCTTTCCTAGAAGGGAGCTACAACCCCCTGTTCTCGTTTACCAGCTACCACTGGAAGGGAGCTACAACCCCCTCACTGAAGGCTTCGACCCTCAGCACCACTGCGGACCATGTTTCATCAATTTTCATCTGGGTCACCGAGTTCGTTGTACTCCCCTTTAGCAAACCCTGCATTTATTCATTAATTTTGCCTCCACCGAGTTCTTCATGATTTGGTCACGCCACGTTCCAGACGATTCATCATCGTCGGTCATTATATCCATGGGTACATCGTAGTTGATTATCGATTAAACGGAAGTTACTTCCTTCTTGCACTGTTCATGAAAATTTTTTTTCATTGTGACTGCCATGCCTTCGTATCCCATTCCTTTCTCCGCCTTTGGTTTTTTTGCCTTTAACAATGGCCATGAGTCAAAACCATCCAACTACCAATGGTATTCATATTAAAATTCGAACCAATCCAAATCTTCGTTCTTCCATGCACGAAATGTCCCAAAGGTATTATTTTTATCTGCCAAATAATACTATAGCCAAGGTTAAGTAATATTAACAAGCCGCTGATGGTTTTACTTTATTGGAATTTTATTTATCAAATTCGTGGAATTTGATAAATAAATATTATTCACACCCTTTGATAATTAAATATTAATAATCCGCGCTTTTATCAAATGGCCTTTTTTAAAATAGACCTTTGGATCCGGCCCCACATGCATAATCAATGGCTTAATCAATATTATTTTAAAACTGGGGCCCATTGCTAACAATCAACCCGATCGAAGGGCTCATGTTCCATCGCGCCACATCATCCAATCTGATGGATATCACTTGGGCAACTTGCACGGGCAATAACGCGCGATGGCGCACCACACTTGTGTTATTCTTCGTAGACTTTCAAAAAATGATGACCATCCGATGACCCCTTCCCAGATCAACGACGCTCAACGATATCGCTGGGCATCCTGGGTCGAACTATAATGCGCGATGGCGCACTATGGTAAGCGGTTTTGTGAAGTCGTATAAGGACGTGTGTCGAGCACTCTATGGAATCGCTCCTCAACCAGGAAATACTACTTGCTCCGCATAGGTGGTGCGATGAAAACCATAAACTGCCTTCACTATTCACTCGATCACGATTCCGCTCTACCACGCAGGGTTCCGTCGCCTTTTCATTGTATTAATATAATTAAGTTGCACTTTAATGTTTTACCTTTTATTATAGTTCCGTTGCTGCCTTCCAACCTCGACACAACACACTGTCACTCTGTCTTCAATTCTACTATGATATATATATAATATATCAACCTTCCATTGCATGTTCAGAGTTCTATCCTGTCGCTATTCCGCTTCTAACTGAACATTCATGTTCTTGATTCCGCAAGTTGATTACTGTACTATGGTCCATCGCAATTATAATCTTCGCTACATTCATCATATCTCTGCAACCATTAATTCCTTCAATGGATTTCTTACTTATCACAGATTACCATTCACTTATTCTTTTCTATTCGATGGCCTTTTTCTCCTACTCTGTCTCTGGACAATTCTTCTTCAATTATGCATTCTACTTCTATTCACTGTCTCTACGTTGTCTGCTACCTTAGTTCCTTATTTTCCTTGCTTCCTCTCTGCTTCTTTGCTCTTTCTTCTGGTCTCTTTGATGCCTCTGCTATCTCTTTGTTTGACTTGTTGTTGTTCATATGATCCTTCTTTGCTACTTTCTTTGCCATCAACGACAACATTTCCAACAATCTCCCCCTTTGGAATTGATGGTAATAATCTTCCTCTGATGGTCTTATAGAAGCACTTTGTTGCTTTTCCTCCCCCTTTAACATCAATGGCAAAGAGTTTGATCAATATCCTTTGAACCGACAATGCCATGCTCCCCCTGAGATCATGCTACATCTTCAAACATAATATGACCAAAAATTCATCCTTTTCATATGACCAATGCTCCCCCTTAGCTAGTGCATTCAGAGATGCCTAACAGCACCTCTCAACCAATTTAATCTTTTGTATTTAAGTAGACCTGATTCTCTGCATGGCAGAGACTACTCCCAGTTTCTGTCTGAGATATTCGAACGCTTCCCTGGGTAGAGGTTTGATAAATATATCAGTAACTTGTTCTTTGGAGGAAACATACTCCAATTTCACCTTTTGTTCAAGCACTTGTTCACGTAAGAAGTGATATTTGATGGGAATGTACTTGGTCTTGGAATGCATAACAGGATTCTTTGAGATATTGATGGCACTTGTATTATCACACATAATGGAGATAGGAGGTGAACATTTGATTTGAAAGTCTTGTAAGGTTTGCATCATCCAGAGAAGTTGAGTGCAACATGATGCGACAGCCACATATTCTGCTTCTATTGTAGATAAGGCAATAGATATTTGCTTATTGCTAAACCAAGATACTAACCGAGGCCCCATATAGAATGCACCACCACTAGCGCTTTTCTGATCATCAACACTTCCAGCCCAATATGCATCAGTGTATGCATGAAGAGTAAGATCAGCATTCTTTGGATACCATAGTCCAAAGTCTTGAGTTCCTTGTAGATATTTGAATATTCTTTTCACAGCCTGAAGATGAGACTCTTTTGGTTGACGGGAATCATCAACAATCCCAGCTTGCATGATTGATGTCTGGTCTTGTCCCCGATTGAAATAAAGTAGGCTTCTATCATAGATTTGTATTGATTTGATTCACGTGGGGGAATTATCATTAGAAATGAGATTACATACGGTTATCATTGGTGTACTTACAAGTTGCGTCTTCATGCCATACTTCTTGAGGATTTTCTTGGTACTTTGCTTGTGATAAGAATATACCATCTGTTGCTTATTGCACTTGCAAGCCAAGAAAGAATGTTAGTTCCCCAAGTAAAGACATTTCAAATTCCTGCTGCATATCAGAAGCAAATTTCTGACTCATAGACTCTCTATTACTTCCAAAAATGATATCATCAACATATACAACCACAATCAATAGTTTATCATTTTCAGTTTTTGTGTATAAGTTGCTATCAGCAGACCCTTTTGAAAATACTTGTTGATGAAGATATTTGTCAAGACGATAGTACCATGCCCTTGGAGCTTGTTTGAGACCATATAGAGCCTTTTTAAGCCTACAAACAAGTTTTTCATCATTTCCCAAAATGAATCCTTCTGGTTGTTCTATATAAACTTCTTCTTCTAGATCACCATTGAGAAAAGTCGATTTAACATCCATTTGATAAACTTTGATTTGTTGGAAGCTTGAAAAAGCAAGAAACATTCTTATGGCTTCAAGTCTGGCTACAGGAGCAAAAGTTTCTTCAAATTCTATACCTTCTTGTTGAGCATACCCCTTGCGAACAAGTCTAGCTTTATTTCTTATAACATCCCCATTCTCATTTAACTTGTTTTTGAATATCCATTTAGTTCCAATGACATTTTTGTCATGAGGTCTTGGTACTAATTCCCAATGCTGATTCTTTTCAAATTTGATCAAACTCTTCATTCATGGCTTGAATCAAACGTACATCTTTGCTAGCTTGACTAACATTGTGAGGTTTAATAGTGGACAAAAATGCTCAAAAATGCAGTTGCTAGAAGAGCCTAAGAGTCCTTCTTGTTTGTACACCTGATCCCTTTTCTCCCAAAATTTGAGATTCTGGATGATTCTTTTGAGCATATCTGGATGGAGCCTTTTTAGACAAATCATCTTCGGGTTCTTCATTGGGTTGACTATTTGTATCATTAATATTTGATGTAGAAGGATATATGTCATCATCATCATCTTCCATTGTTGTTTGTTTTTCTTCTTTTGGATCTGCTGGAGACTCATCAATAACAACATCTATACATTCAACAATCTTCCGAAGTCTTTTATTGTAACATTTATATGCCCAACTCCTAGAGGAGTAACCAATAAATATTCCTTCATCTGCTCTGGGTTCAAACTTGCCAAGTTTTTCATCATTATTTTTGATAAAACATTTGCCTCCAAAAATTCTAAAATGCTTTACAGTGGGAGAATTATCATACCAGAGTTCATATGGAGTTTTATCACTATTTACACGAACATGTGCCTTGTTAAGAATATTTACTACTGTATGTGCTGCTTCTCCCCAAAATGTGTCAGGTGTTAGGAATCATCAAGCATAGCTCTAGCCATTTGTTGAATTGTTGTTCATTCTTTATAGCATGCCGATACATTGTGGAGTGAAAACTACAGAGAACTGTCTTTTTATGCCATGTTGTGCACAAAATTCAAGAAATTCATTGGATGTATATTCTCCTCCTCGATCAGATCTGAGACACTTGATTTTTAGATCTAATTCATTCTCAACTAGTGCTTTGAAGATCTGAAATTTCTCAAATGCTTCATCTTTGTGTTTAAGAAACTCAATCCAACACATTCTAGAGAAATCATCAATGAATAAGATATAGTATTCTTCACCACGTGGTGACTTTTTCCTCACAGGTCCACATATGTCAGTATGAATAAGTTCAAGAGGCTTACTTGATGATCCTTCCTTGGCATTAAACTGTACTGTGGTTTGCTTACCAAATTGGCAAGATTTGCATATGATATTTTCAGGTAGAGTAATATTGGGAAGATCACAAACAGCTTTAAGTCTGCTTGATCTTTTGATCTGAGAGAAGCTTAGATGCCCCAACCTTCTATGCCATAGCTAGTTTTCTGAAGATTTACTCAAGTAACATTGATATTTGCAGTTCTTCAATACATACAAGTTTCTTGGAGTTCTTTTTCCTTTTATGATTGTTTTACCTGTATCAAGATCACGTACCACACATTCTTTTGAACTAAATACAACTTCAGTTCCTTGATCACACATTTGAATTACACTTAACAGGTTATGATTTAATCCATCCACATACATAACTTCATTAGCTTTCACCTTTTCTTTTAGAAAAACAGACCCTTTTCCCTTAATAACTGCAGGAGTATCATTTCCAAATGTAACATTATTTTCTTTTTCTAAAGCACTATATGCTAGAAGTTTGTTTTTTTCACCTGTCATGTGTCTTGAGCATCCACTATCAATGTACCATTAGTTTTCTTCATCTTCTGCAAATAACGCTATCCCACAATTTTCAACCTGCAATTCCTTCTTTTTCCATACTTTGGAGCTTGAAGGAGCATGTTCTTTTGGCTGAAATTTGCTCCTACATTCTGATTCTTCATGGCCAAATTTATTGCAATAAGCACATTCAACTTCATTTTGAAGAGGAGAAAGTTGTTATAAGTATTCTTCTTTTTTTCAATATCAATCCTTTTCTTTCTTGCTTCTCTTGTCATGATGGTTTTATATGCAACACATTGAACAACTTTATGACCAAGATAATTGTCGACATAAAAACATTGTCCATTAGTACATGATCATAAAATCTTTCTACTTGAATTTACCTGTTGATTGGTGTTTCTTTGAAAGACATTCCTGTTAGTGTTCTTTGAATTGAGATGATCATGCATTACCTGTAAAGATTCTTTATTCCCTTGCTAAGTGGCAGCATGTTGTAAACCAGCTGTAACTGCTTTTAGATAATTTGGTGCTAAAGCCTGAGAAGATTCTCCAATGTATCCAAGACCTGTCTTTATAAGAGGAGAACGTTGTACCTTGATATTCTCATCAAGGGTTTCAGATCCCTTAGCAAATCTAAGATTCAGAGTCTTTACTTTCTCAAGTTCTTTTCTTAGACTTACTACTTCACACTCTAATTTCTCATTATGTTTCTCCTTTTCTTCAAGCTGATTTTTCAGAGTTTCTATGGTTATTGTACTCTCTTCTAAGAAAATTTTGATTTTATTGTTTTCATCAAGAAAATCACTATCTTCTAGAGCATCCACAAAAGTATCCTTTTCTTCTCTATATTCCTTTTCAAATGCCATGAGAAGTCTAAGATCTTGTTCACATTCTTCCTCACTATCAGATAACCCATCACTGTCTTCATGAGTATAGTAACTCTTTCTAGTAATAAAACGACTCTTATTCCTTCTTGCTACTTCCTTCCCCTTTTTATTTGTTTCTTTATAAGGACACTTAGCAGCATAATGACAAACTCTTCCACAATCAAAACATTTGAAAGGAAGCTTACCTCTAAACCGTCCTATGCTAGGTTGAAGTTTATTTACAAAGTTTATCTCATCTTCTTCTGAGATATATCTTGATCCTTCTGTTTTTTGTACTTCCTTCCCTTTTGTAGAAGTTCTAAAGACTACTTCTTTAAATTCAAATGGTCCTCCTCTTCTCATTTCATATGCAATTAGTATGCCATGAAGTTGCACCATAGTAAGATTTTGAAGATCCTGCTTTTCTTCAAGAGCAGAAACTTTTGACTCAAATTTTATCGTTAGTGATCTTAAGACTTTCTCAGCCAAATTAGATTCGGTTATTGTTTCTCCTAGATTTCTCATACGATTTACAGTATCATGAAGACGTAAAAAGAAATTGGCAATGCTCTCCTCATTATCCATTTTTAGATTCTCATATTGAATTATGAGAGTTTGGAGTTTAACACTTTTTACCTTTGCATCACCTTCATAACTTAGAATGATTTTGTCCCATATTGCCTTTGATGTATTCAGCTCCATGACTTTGACAAATTCTGATTCAGTTAGACTTCCCAATAGAGCATTGACCGCCTTTGCATTTGTTTCATAATTCTTTATTTTCGTCGGATCTGTTGGTACTGCAGCTGGATATTGATATCCTCCTTCAACAATTTCCCATACCTCTGCTCCCAAAGACTGAAGATAGGATCTCATCCTTGTTTTCCAGAAGATTAAATTGATTATGTTAAAGAGTGGAGGACTAATAGATTCTGTTCCATCTTGATTCCTCATCTTGCTTGATCTTCCTTCTAGCGGCTAAGCTTTTTCAGAAGGACCTGCTCTGATACCAATTGTTGGGAAAATACTGAGAGGGGGGGTGAATTAGTATTTAGAGCTGACTGACAATTTTTAGTTTTCCTTTCTCTTAAAACCATATGTTACATTACTGCATCCAACTTGTATGTCCAGAGATCTTATTATGTCTTTACTTAGATCAATGCATCATTTATTCATCAAATAAGTAGTAAGCATGAACAGAAATAACAGAACAACCATCAAACATAAGAAACACATATGAACACCAATATTTACGGTGGAAACCCAATTCGGGAGAGAACCACCGCTGCTGTTATCTCAGTCTTCAATATTTATTATAGAGAAAACTTCTTACAATTTTATGCTAGCGCAGACTTATACCAGCACGCATGCACCCACCTGCAAAAGGCTACACCCTTCTCTCGTTTACCAGCCTTTCCTGGAAGGGAGCTACAGCCCCCTGTTCTCGTTTACCAGCTACCACTGGAAGGGAGCTACAACCCCCTCACTGAAGGCTTCGACCCTCATCACCACTGCGGACCACGTTTCATCAATTTTCATACTAGATCCACCAGTTTCCACACGACTTACCTTGCAGGCCATTCAGTACACTCACACCAGTTCTTCATGATTTTGTTCGTCATTCAAACTAGAGATTCATCATCGTCAGATCATTATATCCATGGGTGCATCGTAGTTTCAAATTTATCAGTTAAGAACAGAGTTCGCCCATACAGATATTCCTTAGAGAAATTTTTTCTTTTTTCATTCACAACCCTTACCATGCACACCCCGTACTCTAATTCTCTTCTCCTTATATAGTTTTTTCCTTTAGTAAAACCATGAGTCAAAACCATCCAACTACCAATGGTATTCATATTAAAATTCGAACCAATCCAAATATTCGTTCTTCCATGCATGAAATGGCCCAAAGGTATTCTTTTTCTCTGCCAAATAATACTATAGCCAAGGTTCAGTAATATTAACAAGCTGCTGATGGTTTTACTTTACTGGAATTTTATTTATCAAATTCGTGGAATTTGATAAATAAATATTATTCACACCCTTTGATATTTAAATATTAATAATCCGTGTGTTTATCAAATGGCCTTTTTTAAAATAGACCTTTGGATCCGGCCCCACATGCATAATCGATGGCTTAATCAATATTATTTTAAAACTGGGGCCCATTGCTAACAATCAACCTGATCGAAGGGCTCACGTTCCATCGCGCCACATCATCCAATCCGAAGAATATCGCTTGGGAAACTTGCACAGGAAATAACGCATGATGGCGCGCCGCACTTGTGTTATTCTTCGCGCACTTTCAACAAATGACGACCGTCCGATGACCCCTTCCCAGATCAACGACGCTCAACGATATCACTGGGCATCCTGGTTTGAACTATAACGCGCAATGGCGCGCTGTGGTAAGCAGTTTTGTGAAGTCGTACAGGGACGCGTGTCGATCACTCTATGGAATCACTCCTCAACCAGGAAATACCGCTTGCTCCGCATATGTGATGCGATGAAAACCATAAACCGCCTTCACTGTTCACTCGGTCACGGTTCCGCTCTACCACGCAGGGTTTCATTTCCTTTTCAATGTATTAATATAATTAGGTTGTTCTTTAATGTTTTTCCTTTTATTATAGTTCCATTGTTGCCTTCTGACCTCGACCCAACACAATGTCACTCTGTCTTAAATTCTGCTATGATATATATAATATATCAACCTTCCATTGCATGTTCGGAGTTCTATCCTGTCAGTGTTCCACTTCTAACTGTACATTCAAGTTCTTGATTCCGTAAGCTGATTACTGTACTATGGTCCATCGCAATTATAATCTTCGTTACATTCATCATATCTCTACAACCATTAATTCCTTCAATGGATTTCTTACTTATCACAGATTACCATTCACTTATTATTTTCTATTCAATGGCCTTTTTCTCCTACTCTATCTCTGGACAATTTTGCTTCAATTATGCATTCTACTTCTATTCACTATCTCTGCGTTGTCTGCTGCCTTAGTTCCTTATCTGCCTTGCTTCCTCTCTACTTCTTTGCTCTTTCTGTTGGTCTCTTTGCTGCCTCTGCTATCTCTCTATTTGCCTTGTTGCATTTCAGATGCTCCTTCTTTGCTACTTCCTTTGCCATCAATGACAAAATTTCCAACATCTTGGTGTTTCCTTTCATATTTCCATCCTCATCTCCTTGATTTCTTTGGGAATACATTGCATGGTTTGGAGAAGAATATTTGAAAACTATTTTTCATCCATTTCCCCTGATATTGGAGTCTTGCCTTTGTCTTCTTTGATGTTTGTATAATCAAACCTTCAAACTCTATTAATATATCGCTCCTTTCGTTCCGTAAGAGGTTCTTCTTCTTATGATGACATAGATGTAGTGCCTTACAAGTTGAGCCAAGATTATGCTCTGATACCACTGTAATATTCCAAAATAGAAAAAATAGGAATATTGAACATAAAACTGGAAAATGAAGTAAACATCAACAAATAAAATACATGAGAATATCACTGAGCCATTTTATTATAATAAATATCATAAATGAAGTACAAGAACTTGAGGAAGAGACACTCAAGCTAGGAAAAACAAGCTTGAAATGAACATATACATCAAGACATAAGAAATTGATGCTGTGTAAACTACTCGAAGGCTATCACTACACAATCCTACTAGAAATAGCTACTGTTGGAAAATATGAATGCATATATCTGATGATAAAGTGCTCAGAAAATGTTAGGATCATAGATTTGAGCTTTCTAGCACAATCGAAGATAACCCAGAAAGGGTTTCCGGAAATACCCAAGATGAAAATTGAATCCCTATGGATGAATTATACACTGCAGATAGGTAACTACTGGGATTTGGCTAATCTAATGAAAAAATAGTTGATACTCCTCCCCACTGACTTTTTGGATGAAGCGTTGCTCCCGTCACTGGAAAACAAGCTCAAAAACTTGGGTTATCAACCCTCCACTGAAACTTCCCTCCTGGATTGCGCAATTCCTGAAGGATATTGTGCTGCTGAAGATGGCTAAAGATTGTCCTGAAGCCAAATTATGGAATGTTGCTCAAAGAACCTCTCTTGAGTGGGCACTCTAAGTCCCCCGAGGATGAGGGTGGGATTTCTGCTCGGAAACACCCTTGTGCTTAACAACATAGAAAACTCTGCTAAATAGTTGAAGCGTGTAGAAAGTCATAAAAGAAAATTCATAAATAATATTTAGAATGCCCTCTATGGCTACCATCCCCTTCCTTATATTATTTTTGAGCCTTCTCCCCCTTTTCCCCACTCTATAAAGATGTTACTCTCATGGAGACTTCCTCCCATTATGACTGCGTTGTCCTCCACTATCTCCACTATCTCCATGACTACGTTGTTGATTTGGTCAAACTTGACCCCATCCACATGCATTGACCCCCATTCACACCAAGGAGCTCTTTATTCAACTATATGCACTTATCCACATTCACATTAGAAGTGGTTTTATTCCTACTAAATATATTTATGGATCCCTCTACCCTCTTATTCATCTATCTATTTGACAAAATCAAAATATAATATTCTAACTAGCTAAAAGCTAATTAGGAATATTACACTCACATCCATGGGGAAATATTGTATACTATCAATATCACTGGCCAAACACTATAAGTTGAGCTCATGAAAGAGAATGGGCACTATGAGGTTCATCTTTGAATTTTGTTGGCCATTTTTCCTCTATGTGTTTCAATGGTTTGGAGTTGGCTAGAATTCACATGAATCCATATTTACTCCTATTCTTTATATGTAATTCCATCAATTGTGTAAGTGACTTGCAAAAAAACATTCATTGTAGTCTAGGTATAATTGGAATGTGACATAAAACCTTCTTTGGAACTGTACGACCTTTTACATCTATATGATATATATTCTCTTTGACTACAA
The DNA here is from genome assembly GCA_034641835.2 of Pinus albicaulis. Lineage (NCBI taxonomy): Eukaryota > Viridiplantae > Streptophyta > Pinopsida > Pinales > Pinaceae > Pinus > Pinus albicaulis. The sequence goes on along the minus strand of CM076572.1, from coordinate 1,015,848,070 downwards.
GGAATTTTACCTTGTCTTGATATTCATCTTTGTATAAAATGAAATTATTTTTACATGAATGAATTTTCTTATATGCAATCCCCAACTCAACCAACAATTGATGCACCTCTCTTCAAGTTGATGGCAACACATTCTCTTCAGGAAATATTTTAGTTTTCAGATCCGTATAAGATTTCAAAAGTTTAGATCAATTGAAATTTTTACTTATCATGAACATGTTTGATATTTCAACATATATTATGAATATTTATATACAATATATGGTTTTAAAATATCCTTAAAGAAATATAAACAAAGTTGATGAATGTTTACAAATTACGTATACCAATTGATAATACATTGTAAGATATAGATTTCACCTCACTTCAATAGGGTGGTGAATACTTTATCTATCCAACCAAATATTGACTTCATTTATAATAATATTATTATGCATGCTAGTTTTGAGGTTCTACTTGCACACGATTTCAACACAAGTATCTTTACTTCTTGCTTGATGGAGTCTTTCAACATGTTTTCTTCATCAACATTACATTGGTGGAAATTACCCTTGTTTTCATCATTACTGTCAACCATATGATAATTATTGTCATCATTGTTTCCATCCCCAAAGAAACATGTAATCATTTCATTCAATCCTTCTTCATGCACTACATTTTCACTGTCATGATCATCATTATTAAGGCTGTTATGTAGCATGCAGACAACAGTGTATGTGAATCTCATCAATTATTCAAATTTCTCAAGTGGTAGAGTTCTTTTTAAATATGCTCTTTTTTCCCTGGTATGGTTTAAAGGATGGTTTGGATCATCCCATCCAAATCTTAATATCCGAGTTGGATCAACTTGGGTATTAGTAGTCAATATTTCATCATCTTATTCTACTTATCGAAAAACGCAACCATTATGTAATGTTTGGAAATAATTGGATAAATAAAAAATGTATCTATTTGAAAGAAATAAAACCAATTATTGCTTAACTTAACAAAAACTGTCCCATGTACTATAGTCTTGATCAACCTCTTCTTTAGTGCCATTATTTTTTTTCTAAAGTATCCATTGTCATATCCTCTTCCACCCATTGTGTTCTTCATGATTTAACATTTTTAGGTCCACGCCCACGTACATATTTTTTTCTTTTGTTATTTGAATGCCTAGGCTATGCACTTATTCCAATATCCATTTGAAATATCAACAACATGCATTAATTTATTTCAATATTGGATACTACACTATAAATTCTAATAATATTAAAAAAGGATGGATTTATCAAAAACTTCTTCCTAAGTGAATCAAAATTTGATAATTATCTCATTTCCTATGACATATTTTGTCTCCTTATTTAATATGACATGATATGTTTTCATGGCCTCATCTTTCCCCTATAATACATAACATAGTAATTGATGTCACAATATCATATTTTGGATTTCCAAAAAACAACATATTTTATATAACTTTATCTCATCTATGTTGTAGCATTTGTGAATTCATAAAAATCATCCTCATTTGGTTGAGGTCTATTTTTCTTCTTACCTTTGTTGTATTTTCATATTATGTATCTAATTCAAAGGCCACCCATTTTCCTCTCATTGATTTATTAGGTATACATCGCCCACGTCCTCTGTCCATGGTGACATCTTATAGATCCTGTAATAAACAATAATGAAATTAGTCACATAACATCTATGCACTTCGTTGTTTCTCAATCCAATTTTCTAAATGAACAATCGATTTAAGCTCAGTTGGTTTTCACTACAACTTTCTAACTAAAACAATACATACCTTTCTTGTTAATTTCTACTCCCAATATGGTGACATGACACAAATCTTATAAATATTAGATGAGGATTATGAAAATTAATGGACTTATTTTTAAATTTTTCATATTTTTATTTAACTTGATTAAAAACCTTCATCCATAATTTTAAACTGCCAAATATTTGTATTTTTGTATATTTAAAAAAAAAATTTCCTTTGACCATATATGTTAGAAAACATATTATTTTGAAGTTTTGACTTTTAAGTCTTCTAAATGAATTCAATATATAATATAATAATTAGTATAAGTTAAGTTGTGTATGAGACATATTTTCAGCGTGACCATCCACACTATAAAAGAGTAAAGAGTGAGCGGTTGGATAAAAAATGTTTATGTCACATGTATACATAATCACTAAGAAACACAACGTTTAAAGGTGAAAATGTTTGTATGTGACTAGAACTAGTGGATTGTTAGATTATGAGTCATTGGCTATTAAAATAAAATTATAAATTTGAAATCACACCAAATTCATCAATGGGCTAGGAAAATATCACATAAAACACCCTTCATTGCAAGGTCAACACACAAATTATAAGGCTTTACATCAACCATATTTTCAAATTATCCCATGTGCATATGCACATTGCACATCCAATATTGGTATTCATTTAAACCTCATAAAATTATTGTGTAGATTCGAAATTACTCATGAAATTTACTAAAAATCAAGCTTCAAATCTACTCTATTGCTCTGCGAAAAGTAATTAACGATCGAGAACACATGACATAAACATGCAAGAATAAAAATCATAATTTTGAACAATAATATTGCAAACATAGAGCAATCACATACATGAGAACATAGATGTATCTAAGGGGAAAGAAACTCCTCAAAATCCCTTCAGCCTTGTTTGCATTAATCAAGTGAACAAGAGTGTTGGCATTATGATGTAATATGTTGTTATGTTGTTCTTGATGGAAACCTACTCGATGAGTTTCCTTTTGATAGCAACCTATTTGTTAAAGATGTAAAATTGATGTATCTATAGGTCAGTTTAGATGTGACAGAGAAAGGAATTCCAGTCAGGGACAAAGGAATAATAAAGATAAAATTTTCAAGATCTATACGCAGGTTTGATGAAGGAAACCCACTTATACTCATAGGTTTGATGAAGGAAACTTGTGTATACATCCATAATTACGGTATACGCAGTTTTGGTGAAGAAAATTCACATATATACGTGAGTACAAATAATCCAAGTCGCGTATGTACTTACGCACTCATTTTATGATACCAATGGTCCTTACATGGTTTTAGCCCATAGTATTGAGTGATGTGTCGTCAATTTGATACCATACAAGAATACCATTGGCACTTGTGTGGTTTTGGCTCATTGTATTGGCTAATGCTCAAACTATATAAGGAGAAGAGGATCATAGTGTAAAAGGGGTGTGCATGTGTATGGGTATTGATTGCATACTTCACTCTGAAGTATATCTGCATGGAATGGGTTACAATTTATTAATATATCTGAAATAATGATGCACCAATGAATACAATGATGGATCAGGATCTCTAGACCTAAAATGACTGTGTATTTGCTTGATCTGTTTGTGAGATGTTTAGATCTGTGATATGGCACATGTTTGCTGAAGTGAAGGGTATGATCTGAGTAAGTTTGTTGATATGAAATTTTACGTGGTCCTGAATATTTACAGATCTATACGCTAGTTTTTTACGGTGAAAGCATGTATACACATGGGTTTGTTTCAGCAAAAGCGCATATGTAAGTTTGGTTTTTTTTGGATATTGATAAATAAAATGTCTGATCATTTCTCCTATATTGCTGCAGCCTATCAATGAAGTCTTCATGTAGATTTGGATTTTTTTAATATTGTATATGATGCTAGTTGATTTTGTATAAATATGATCAGTAATTGGGTTATTGAGTATGTGGATGCTTCTGACTAAATAAGTTTTCTACAAATATGAAAAATTATGCCTGAATGTATTTGATATGTTCCGAGTCTGATCAGATTCCTAAATTTAGTATATAAATATCTATACGTAGGTTTCAGTAAGTAAAGTATCGTATACATTTGGTTTTATGAATGATCGGGGTTGAAGTTGATTCCGCGTGTTAATTCAAAAGTTTGGATTTATTATTGTGATCTTGTTACAGTAATCTCACTATTGTTTTTAAAGATTGGTTTCTGTCTATTGGTGTTTATCTACAAATTGTGTTGTGTGGAAGCTGTTGGATCCAGTGTGAAAATTTATGAGATGTGGTCTGTAGTGGTTCTAAGGGTGGCCTTTAGTGTGGAAGTCGAAGCTTCCTGCCAGTAGAAGTTGGTGATCAGTTCAGGGGGTAGTAACTCCCTTCCAGTAGTAGCTGGTAAACGAGATTAGGGGGTTGGAGCTCCCTTCCAGTATCATTTGGAGAACAAGAGAAGGTTGCATCCTTCTACAGGTGGGTGCCTACGTACCTACATGAGTCTACATCAGTACAACATTGTAAGAACTTTTATATATAATAAATATTGAAAACATAGATGAAAACAGCAGTGGTTTTCTCCCAACTTGGGTTTCCACCTTAAATCTTGATGTTTATGTGTGATGCCCTTGCATGATGAATTATTGTGTTATTACTGCACATGCTTACTACTTAAATGTTTAATGCATAACTAATGAACTAGGCTAAGTAATTTTTCTGAATATTTATCTGAACATTAAGTTATTTGGGTATGTTATCACTCTAATAATTCTCAAAGTTGTGAGATTTTTTATTATAGTTTAAAGAATATCAGAGGTAACCACAAACCTACTTTTAAGCTTTAGGATCTAGCCTTCCTAATGCTCAGAGAGGGCTCTCTATATGAGATTTAACTTTGTTGATTATATTTGATTTTTAGGCTAGTTATATGGGGCAAATTGGTTTTGGATTTTTGATTTGGCTTGGTGGGGAAAATCAATTACTCAAATGAATAGCTATAGATATGTATTTCATTGGGAAAATGGAGTCAATGTGTCAAGCAGTCAGATCAGGATTATGGTCTAAAGGTAAATGTTTACAGGGAAAGATAGTAGATTCACTTCAGATCTTCAAAGGCTGATGCTGAAATTTTTTTGACTGGGATAAAGAGAAATTAAGAGTTCTTAAATCCAGATAAGGAGTGAAAAGGCAGAGGTCAATCAAAATCAGGGAGAAATTAAGGGTTCCCTAGTTTGGATATCAGTAGAAAACATTTAAATGATAATCAATTAAAACAAAGTGCTTTTAACAAATTCTGAAATACAACTCCTAATTTATCATTAAAATTTAGAAAAAATTCATGAATGGATGGAAAACATAAGAAAATTGACATGATGACATGAGAAAATACTTCACTTCAGTGGCCCAACACATGAATCCTGTAATATGATGTTTTATCTCCTGTGATCCAGTCTGCTGACTTGAACTTGATACAAAAAACCCTTGGTTTCAAAATATTACAGCTACAGAAATGTTCAGCAATTTGATCCACACTCAATACTTCAAATCATGAAGTATTTATAGAAAAGCTAGTACAAAATATCCTAGAATAAACTTAGGAATTTTTATTGGAAAATAAATATCTTCTTGCAAGAAGATAGTAACAATTGCCATACTAATTGCTAAATTTCCTATTTATTGAAATATAATAGCTTGTTGTTTGGATTTTGGCTGCAACTGGACAACTGAGGTGTCCCTCACATTGGAATTTTTACCTTCAATCTGATTTGTCTTCATCTTTCTTTTGATACACTTTCAAATGATACTCTTTTAACTGATACACTTTCATCTGCCAAAACTTTTTACTGCTGATGTAAAAAATAGCAAACTCTGTTTTTACCTTTCATGCTCTTTCATCACTATAATATGTTCTTATAGTAAATCAATAAACTTCTATCAGAACTCAACTTCTGGCAATTTTTTCTTCATTAAGCTTCCGAAGTTTTCATCAGCTTCAGTGTATTTGGAAAATGTTGATTTGTTGACAAAAGGTGTTTTACTTCATGCTGCAAGTAAAACCAATTTTTAAAATTCTGATACAAAACTTTCTGTGTTGGGATTCCCTGCCAATCTAATTTGTTTACCTGTTCTCTAGAAAATTCCCTTATCTTTTTGTCATAATCCTCCCATTTCATCAATTTTTCGTTGATTACCAGAGGATTTGGAAGGCCCTTTTGCCTCAAAATATCAAATTTGATCATAAATCTTGTGATTTCGATATTCATGTTTTGGCACCTTTCCTCTAATTGTTTCATCAAGTTCTTCTTGGATATTACCTTTCTTACCTCAAGTATGGTTTCTTTTCTGTCTGTAATTCCAATTTCATCCAATTCTTGTTTATTTTTGGAATTGGGAAATGTGATAATTTCCAACGCCTTTTCAGGTATTTTTACCTAGCTCATCTATGGTCCTCTATCTTTCTTCTTTTGTTGCTTTCAGTAAATCTTTCTGTTCGTAAATTAGCAGTATTGATGTCCAAGTATCATTGACTTCTTCAATGATATTGGACCATAATTGGTTTTTAACATGTGCCATACGTTCTTTCAAAGTTAATTTTGTTTCCAATTTCTTGAGTTGTTCATTCAACCTTTTGGCCTTTTGCTCTTCATTCTTGGCATTAATTTGTGCAATATTTTTGGCATCTTTAGGATTATTAATTTATTCCTTTGACCTATTTATCTCATTGGTTTGTATGGAAATTTATTGCATTGCCTTTACAAATTTACTTGCATCATCTGATTGCTGGACTGTTGCAGTGGAAGACTCAGTGGCAGAACTTGTTGATGAATTTACTGGCATTGTTGTAACCAATGGAACATTTGGAGCTAGTTCCTCTGCTATAGTAGATGGCACAGCTGTTGTAACCACAGGAATTACAGTAGCAGGGACTTCTTGTGCTTTGGTTGCTTGTTTTTCTTGGACCAATTTTTCTATCTCAATCTCCATCTCTTTAATCTAGGCTGTCAGCTACAATATGAGACTCATCATCTCATACTTTTGATTAGATTCCTATAAAATCTCCTTGGCCTATGGATTCTCTGTAGGATGAAATTTCAATTTTTTCATAAGTGCATCAATATCATCATTCTTCTTTTTATTCATTTCCTCAACAACGTTTATGTTTTGAGGATCATAGCCTACCTCAATCACTAATTCCTCCAAGGATTTGATTCTGATATCCTTTGCACATGAGGAAGCCTTCTCTAGTTTGAGCTGATATCTTATATTAATCAAAGTATTTTGAATCTTTTGTGCACTCATTTATTTGAAGTGATTGTTGAATAAATCATCTCTCCTACTTGTTTGTGGAATTCAATCTGGTCCACGGGATGAATGTCCTGGACTAGAACTTCAAAATCAATTTTTTTTATAATCAGATGTTGTTTTAGGAGTTGGCACTATGGGCTGAAGCACTGTCATCAAAATTTTCTTGTTCATGTAATCAAAGGCTGAAAGGAGCATGTTTTGTATGTTTGGGGTCTACTTTAAGTTCTAAGAGTATATTTCATTCTTGATTTCTTCATTTTTAGCCATAATCTCTTTGTACCTTTCCTTGATGTCCATATCCTGTTCTTCTTCTGCTTTGATGATAACACTTCCATACTATTTTTTTTTTAATCAAATGTGTATTAGGATTGGTTGGAATTTGTTCATATTCAACCACTGTGGGAGAGCTAGTGTCTTTTTCTACAATCTCTGTATCAATGACCTCAACTATCTCTTTTTCTTTTTCTGCAAGATTAATCTTTGGCTTTTTGTTGTACCTAAGTTTGAACTTTGTCTTTGTAGTAGTTTCACCAGTGTAAGAGCCTTATTCCCTGTTTATTTTCATACTTATGTCTTCTTGAGCTAGAGTATGCAAAATGTGACTAGTAGCACTCTGCTTATCATCTTCTAGTAGTGTATTCTCTAACCACTCTGATTGGCTTGAGAATTTCTCAATATCAGGCTTATTTTCATGAATGTATGGATTTAATTTACATTTAACTCTCATTTTGTTGATTATACCATAGGGATCATAATACCAAAGAAATCTATTTCCGAATTTGTATTCTAAAAATTGTTTTTCTGCCTCTGGACCTACGTCTTTGTTATTACATATGAATGGACCAACTTTATTTTTCAATTTAAATTGGGTTTTCTTCTTTGCGGCTAAGAAATTTATAGCATCTGAGTTCAAAATATGCCTTATATACTCTAAAGCAAACAACCTGATATGGAGGTATTTTGGCAACTTGTAAGGAATGAGGTTTGATCCATAGACTCTAGTTTAAGTGTGATTTTGGTATAAATACCAATCACATGTTTTTCTCTGTTCAGACAATTATAAAATTTTCTTGATTTCATTGTTGATCCTTGGTTGCACATTGTTGTTTAGCAGATTTACCAATGGCTGGATAAAGGAATCTGTAAAATCTGCATAAGTGATTTCATCTGACTCCTTTCTGATCAAGGAAGTCTAGAATACAACAGATTGTGGATTTCCTTCCACATCCATCTTCTGAAGAGTTATAGGGAACTTTTAAGATTGGAAATAAAGAAACATGTGGAAAATAAATGAAGTATACCTAAAGACACCTTCAGTAGGCAGTTTGACAAGTTGTTCATGAATGCTATCAACAATATACTGGGAAAAATTGTAGATAATTGCAGCCAGGTACAAAAATGGACAGGAAACCAAGTACTGATTCATCTACATGTTCATCTATGAAATATCCAAGGATAAAAGATAGCATGGAAATAATGTGTCTGGTTCTTTCTGAAAATTTAGAAGAGGAATATGGAGGGTTGAGCTTGGGGATTTCCACATAGGAGGGCATGAAGGTTTGAAAATTTTGGAATCTCTTGGGAAAATCCAACTCCAAATAGAACTTTGTGAGAGCTTCAATAGATAAAGGGACTGCATTAGGTTCAGGCTGCAACTGAAGCATCTGGTTGATAGATTCAGCTGTTATGGTAAACAATACTTCTTTTTCAGAATTGACAATGGCTCTTTTATCTAGAGAATAATAGGATTGGCATAAACTAATAGCTTTTGGGCATTGATGAGTGTTAGGAACAACATACGTAGGAAAATTTTATTCCCAACTAAACACATCATCTTCTTGATCTAAGGATTTCTCTTGGCTCTAGCAGTGGAGCTCAAGGAGGTTAAATTCTGTCACAAGATCTTTAATTTTAAAGACTACATCTGCAAAGGGAGTATGTTCTCCATCTACAACAGGGGGTTGTAGAGGGTTGATCACAGTAGTGCTTTTAGATGCCATTGATTGGTTTTATTTACCAGTTTTAAACACTCTTGATCTTTAAAACTCTGATTTTAGGCCTGTGAAATACTTTCTGTAAGTTTAAACAGTTTACAGAAGGACTTTAAATATAACAGAGAATCTATCTTTGACTACAAAAGGTATTATTTTGATCACTCTGACTCAAAACTGTCAATTATGTATAAAAAACCAATTTATTGACCTTTATAGCCTCAAAAAATGATATTAAGGGTTTTACAGTGAAATTTATGTGATGAAACAAACCTAAAACATCAAATTTTGTGCAAAAAGGGCTTTTGAGTATTGTAGAAAAGGCTTTGGATGTCTCAAAGGGATTTTTGAGTCTGAAGATGGCTAAACTCACTTCAAATTTGCTCTAAAATAGATCACAGCTTCAGAAACTATCATTAATGGTCAGGGTTTGCAGAAATAATTATTTTATGAGGAAATATGGTTGTTCTTTAGGCATACAAGCTTTTAAAGGCTTTATTTAATAGAAAAATCTTTTAGAATGATGGATGAATCTTTCTTCTCTGAGGAATATATGTGAAATTCAGAAATTTGTTGTGAAGAAGGGTTTCTTGGGGTTTGAAAATCTTTCAAAATCTTCTTCTGGCCTTTATATGAAATCTAGTAGCTTCGCAGTGATTGTAGTAGTTGATTTTGATGAATTCTGTTTTTTTCCGAGACAAAACAGAGGTAGCATCATTTTTTTCTTGGTCTAGGAAGATTTTGTGTGCAGAAAATGGAAACAGAAGGTTCAAAATGAATGCGTTCACGAAATTTATAAATAATTTGTTTAAACAGTGAATGCATTTACTGTCGGTCATTTCAAATCTGGACGGTTTTGGGTGCAGGGTAGGGAATTACTGTCGAGTAGTTTTCAAACTGTCGAAATATGGTAAATGGTATTGCTTGAATCAATGCAATCTGACAAAAATGGGCCGCGTGGAGGAGAGAGAAAGAAGTGAAACAACTTTTATCACAAGTTTTTATTTTGTTATTGACTGCGCAATGGAATTTGCGATATGGAATAATCACTGTTAGATCTGGCAGAAAGGAGAGAACGACTGAGATTAAGTGATGAAGTTGTGGGGTTTGAAAGGCATGGGGCCCAGGAAATGTATGCAGCGGGAGTGTAAAATATATCAAAACATAAGGTTTTAATATATAGTTTTAGATATATGAATATGATAGGCGGGTATGGTGTTTTATTAAAAAATGTAATGAGTATATGTGTAATATTAACATAGGGTGGGTTATTATATAATAGGAATAATTTAACCTATGGGAGCGGGGATAATATATCACATGGGGAATAAAACATAGGTTAAAACTTAAAATATGGGTTTGGGATATAATAATAAAAGGAATTAAATATAATACAGGATATAAAGGTTAATAAGGAGCTAATATATAATTTAATGTGTTAATAATAAAGTGAGATGATGAAATAAAAATAAACTAAGTCTAATGTAAAAACATAAATAAAGGGATAATTGTTTAAGAGTCCCAATATAATATCTATATATTTAAACTTAGGATATAATGTTTTTTGGGTTTTTGGGTATTTTTAGAGTAAATGGGGAATTAGTGAAAAGTTTTACTTTCATTAAGTATAATGATTTTTACACCTAGGAAAAGGGGGTTTTGTAGGTGAAACTAAATGATGATGGGAAGAGGAAAAATGAAGGGGAAATAATCAAAATGGAGGGGATGAAGTATTTTTACAAGGGAAATGACTATTTGAAGGAGGTTAGTGATTGAATTGACCAATTTATGCTTATCCATGATTGTAAAAACTACTTCTGCCTACCCATATGCTACACTAACATTTTTTCTTCATTTACCTCGGTGCATTTAAGCTTGCAAACCCTTATTCATTTTTCTTTTAAAACATCAAACTAACTAATTCTATCCTTATTTCTTCCAAGGGCTCAGATTAAGCTATTGAGCTCTTTATTTATTCTCCACCTAACTACTGATCTACCAAGATTAAATTGTTTGGGTAGATCTCTTTTCTCTATCTAATAACATGAAATTTAAAGAATGAAAAGTCAAGATTAAGCTATTTGACTTACATGGATTATGGCATTTTGAAAAATCTACACATAATATTTATTTTGCAGTAAAGTAAATAGTAGTGCCATTTGGATTTGCATCACTTTCATGTTTTATTTTTATCTTTTTTTTCGTTTGGGGTCCATTTTTCTATTCTTTTAGATATTTTTTCTTTTAAGTCCTTTGATTTTTCTTTTAGGAGTTTTACCCTCTTTACATTTTTTATTTTATTTTTCTAATATGGGAAAAAAATTTGTAGAAATAAAAGTATGTACATATTACAATACTAATCAAATTCAATTCAAAAATTATGACTCCTATTATTTTAGGACCCTAATAGTGGCTCCACATGGGGATGGCATTTCCTGGTGAAATGTCAAGAACTTTGAGACTAGTAGCCTTTGAATTTTGACTGTGCTGGCCCTGGAAATTTTTTCTAAGTTCTGCAAATATTCATACTTATGATATTTTATCCTTCAAAGCTTAGGGCCTTGTCTCCAGGCTTCAAATTTGTCAGTAAAACATCTAATCAAATCTAAAATCTGCAATGTTATGTATAATGAGTAAAGTAAACAAGATGAACTATCTCTTATTCTAAAGAGTAGTAATGCTTCAGCATTCTATCATTGATAGGCCCACCTAGCAGATCTAATCCATCCAACTCCTTCAAAAAGAAAGCATTGTTACCTCTGTAACCATAACTAACATAAGGTCCCTTCCACAAGAAATAAAATTTCCCATGTTTACCTTTCTCTTCTCTCCTTGAATCCCAATTTAGAACTTTTTCACCTATATAGAAATCATCTTCCTTAGTCTTCTTGTCAAATATCTTTTTAATATTTTCTTGGACAACTTGAGACTTAATATAGAAATCTTCTCTGGTTTGCTGCAAGTGTATGGTTTGGTTAATCCTTCTTTGAATATCATTGGTTTCAACTTGTAGTTCTTGCATTATTTTCATTACTGGTAATCCTAAAGAAGATGGAAAAATAACATCCATCCCATAAGAAAGATGGTAGGGGGATGTACCAATAAATTTCTCAGTGCTAAGTCTATCTGCCCATAAGGCATTCACTAACCTCTTGTTCCAAGTTTTCTTGTTATCTTCTAGTAGTTTCTTGATGATATTCACAAGGCTCTTATTGGAGGACTCAACAAGGCCATTACCTTAAGGGTAATATGCAGTAGAATGGACAAGGGTAATGTGGTATCTATGATAGAATTCAATCATATTTTTGGACTTGAATGCAGCTGCATTATTAGTGATGATCTTTTGGGGGCATCCAAATCTTGAGAGTATGCTGTTTTCTAAAAATGAGATTATGACAGTGTCAGTGACTTACCTGGAAGGTATGGCTTCTATCCACTTAGTGAAATAAATTGTGGCTGTCAAAATCCACTTGTGTTAGGCTGAGGATGGAGCATGAATTTCACCAATGAAGTCAAAACCCCATTGTTGAAAAGGAATTTATGTTGATTTGAGTTTTAAGGGAAAAGGTAATGAATTTTTCTTTCCTTCAAATATTTGGCACTTGTGACAGGAGCTCACATACTTTTTCACATTTGCAAACAATGTAGGCTAGTAAAAACCAGCTCTCAAGATTTTATCTGCAGTAGTCTTCCAGTAGAGATGTCCTCCATATTCACCTTCATGAAATTCTTCCAAAACTTTGTTAGCTTATTTTTTAAGCAAACAATTCAATAAAATTCCACCATGATCTTTCCAAAACAATGCATTGTCTATGATACAAAATCTTATTGTCTTTGACTTTAAAAATCTATATTTGGTTCTTGATAATCTAGGAGGAGCTTGTAAATTTAGTAATACAAATATAATATCTTCATACCATGGTGAGTCTGAAAAGGCTTCACTAATCTCTGGAGTCGCCATCTCTTCCTGATCATCTATTTGGGCAATAAATTTAATATCTAAAGCATGAAAATTTGATTCAGCCATGAGTTTAGCTAAACCTTGACATTTTATGAGTTTGGTGGGTTTTATCTCTATGGCATATTCCAAAATGGTGGCAATCCACTTTCCTCTTTTACCATCAGGTCCATTCTGTGTTAGAATGTCCTTTACAACTGCATTTGGAACATAAGCTATGATATGTGAATAAATAATGTATACTCTAAAGTATTTGATGGCCTTCACTAAAGATAGAGCCTAATTTTCCTTTATGTTATATTTTAAAGTGGAATCTATGAGTGACTTTTTGAAGAAAGCAATGGGTTGCTCATAGCCCTGATCATTTTTCTACAGTAAAACTGCAGCAATAGTGTGTTCTGAAGCAAAGGAAAAAATAATGAAATATTTTTTAAAGTCAAGACTTCTAAGGACTGGTGTTTTTGTCAAGGCTTGTTTAATTGATTCAAATGATTTCTTTTCCTCCATAATCCATTTAAGTACTCAGTATTTTTTCAACATATTGTTAAGTGCTCTAATTATTTCAGCTAGATTTGCGATGAATCTTCTAAGAAAGTTAATTTTCCCCAAGAAAGATTGTAACTATTTAATATTCCTAGGAGGAATAATGTTTAGAATGGCCTCCATTCTTGCTGGGTCTATCCTAATTCCCTCTTTAGATACGATATGTCCTAATAATTTACCATCTTCCAATCCAAATAAAGTCTTTTTTGGATTTAGTGAGATGCCAAATTTCCTGCATTTGATAAATACTTGTCTAAGATGATCTAAATGTTCATTATCAGTCTTTGAAAACACAGTAATGTCATCTAGATAAATCATAAGAAATTTATGAATTTACTTTGCAAAGGCTATATCCATAGCTCTTTGAAAAGTGGCTCCTACATTCATTAGCCCAAAAGGAATTTTCACATACATGAAAGTTCCCCAAGGAGTAGTAAAACAATTTTTAGGTTGGTCTTCTCGTTGGACTAAAATCTGGTTATGTCCAGAGAATCCATAAAGTAATGAAATTCTGGAAGAACCAACCACCCTCTGTAAAATGTGATCCATCTTGGGTAAAGGGTAGTTGTCTTTTAAGGACACTTTATTTAAATTTCTAAAATCAACACACAGTCTAATTTCTCCTGTCTTTTTCCTAGTGGGAACTAGATTAGAAACCCAATCAAAATATCTGATGGTGCAATTATTTGGGCTTCATAAATTCTCTTGACCTCTTTCTCAATTAAAGGCATTAAAACAAGATTTATCCTAATAATATTCTGTTTAAAAAAATTTTGATCTTGTTTTACAGGTATTTTATGATGTATTATGCTAGTGTCATAGGATTTTAAGTCCTTGTAACTCCATGCAAATACATCCTGAAATTCCTTAGACGGAGCTATGTATTTTACTTTTTCTTCATGAGGTAAGGCTTTTGAAAGTTTAATCATCTTAGTTTTTAACTCTGTTCATATATTACACTCTTTAATATCATATCTTAATGGCTCAATCTTAGGTTTCCTTGCAACATAATTAGATTCAAACAGATATTCTAAAGGGGCTAATACCTTAGGTAAAAATTTATCCTTGAGGTTTAAAATATCAGATTCATCATCTGCTAATTCATCAATCTCTAATTTAAAATATCATATTCATCATCTGCTAATTCATCAATCTCTACTTTAAAATATCATATTCATCATCTGCTAACTCTTCAATCTCTATTTTCTTTAAATTATCTATGTCTACTTTACTAAATTTAGTGGGTTTAGAAAAATTTAATTTATTTACATCTACATTATTTATATCAATATTGCTATCTAATTTTTTATCTACTGTGAAATCTGTGTCTATATTATAATTCTGAAATTCTCCTTCATTTTTCATGAAATGATAAATATGTTCATCCTGTGAAAATATTTGCTAATATTTAAGATTGTCTAGAGTTGTAGGGCTATGTTTAACCTATGTTGTATATCTATGATATGGTTGAAATGGAAAATTACAAGTACTAACCAAAGTTGCTAAGTTGTGGGCGTGTATATTATGTTTTCCTGGTTTTTCAGAAAAGTCACATTCCAACAGTTCCTTAATCAGATCTAAAAAAATATCTCTATATCGGCTTAAAATTGGATTATATACAAAATATTCTCCAGTTATCTGTTTCACAATTAACTCTGAGTCTACCATAATTGACACTCTTTTGGCTCCTAAATTTCTGACAATCTGCAGTCCTAAATAAGAGATTCATATTCAGCCATGTTGTTTGTACATTTGAAATTTAGTCTAAAAGAATGACCTTCTGCATGATTTTTTTCCATATTGTGTATCCAAACTCCTAGTCCTGCTCCTAATTTATCGATTGATACATCAAAATCTAGGTACCATAATGATTCATGAAAATTGTTTTCACTGTCTGGTGCTTTCTTTGTTTCTTTTAGTTTAGTATCGTTCTCAATGCCAGTTTCAGAATTACATAAAATGAATGAGTTCATGTCAGATGGTGCAAAGTAAATAGGATAGTTTCTAGGTTTCTCTACACTATTAACCATATACTTCATTAATGTTTCTCTGTAAAGTTTCTTAGGTTGGCCAAAAACTGATATTGTTGCATAAGACATATCAAGTTGTAGATATCCCTGCATTTTGTCTCCCCAGGAGTGAGATAAGAGAATTCCATACTTCGGAGGGATGTCACCTATTACAATATCCATGACTATGCTTTTTCTAAGGTATTGAACTAAATTGCCACAAAAATCTTTTATCAAACCTAAACATTTCACTTTTCTAGAGTCAAATGAGAAGAGATCTTTGTAAGATCTAGTGATATCTAAATTCAGGGTTTCCATTATTGATTTTGGCATTAAATTGTGTGATGCCCCTGAATCTAGCATTAAATTATGTAAAATATGATCATGAACAGTTAAGCTAATGTAGAAAGGTGGAACTGCTCCATCTTGGTGTTTCCCATTAAAATCAGGACCAAATATTAATTCTGGTTTATCATCACTCAAATTTACTAAATCTTCTCCATCATTCATATTCAAAGTTTCAGTGATAGGTGTTTTGTATAGGTCATGTTTTACCAACTCTGTCAAAGGAATTGGTATCTTAAATTTGGCAATTTCAGCTTGAATATTAAATGGTGCTTGTGATTTTCCTAGCTAAATTATTTATTCTTTTGTAACTCTAGTTTGGGTGTGTTTATCTTCTTTTTCTACAGTTGGTTTCTCATTTTCTGTTTGTATTCTACTGTCTTACTACTTTTGATTTTATTTTCGGGGACATTTTGAGAAGCAGTAGAAGTCTTTGCAGATTTTGTGTTTTCAGCAGTTGTTTTAGTAGTAGATGTTTTAGGATCAACTGATTTTGGATTACCAATAGGTGTTTTAGAGTTTGAATTTTTTTTTTATCAAAAATTGTTGTCTTGGCAGCAGCATATTTTTTAGGGTCTGTTGTTGTTTGGACAACATCATCTGTGATGTCAACAATTTTGGGACTGGTTGAAATTTTAGGACTTGAAACTTTATGGGTTGAACTAGAGTTTTTCTTGGTTTCCCCAGGTAGAATTTGCAGAACTTTAGATGTAGCAGCCTATACTGTTTTCTTTTTTTGTGTTTGGGAAGATTTCTTAATAGAAGGATCTACATTTTTCTTTCTCCTAAGGTTATATTTCTTATGGACTTCATTGATTTCAAACTCATAACCTTGCTTGTAATCAAAAGACTCACAAGAATCTAATTGTAGTTGTTGTAATTCATATAACTCCTGTCCTTCTTGTGTAATAAAAATGGTGTTATCATCATTAATGCCCGTTAGATTAATGGTGTCTTCATCATCTTCATTTTTATGAGAAATTTCAGCATAGTTCTCTTGGAAATGTGGTCTTATTGTTTGGTCAGGTGTTGATTCTCTAGATTTTCCAGTGTTCGTGTTTTTCCTGAAATTGGGATTTCTAATCTAAGGTCCTTGCTGTTGGTTATTCCGATATGGCTTCATTTCCATATTATCTAACCTATTCATCATTATCTCTATTGTTTTTGCTAATTTATCTATTTTCAAATCTGAAGTAGATGTTTCTTCTTTTATTGTCACTCTTCTTTCATTTCTTAATCTAGCTTTCTTTGCTAACAAATTTGCCTCTACACTAACAGTATTACTTTTCATCTGCTCTAAGGTCTCTGGATTTCTCTATCTCAATTGATAGGCTATATCTCTATCAAATCCATCAGGAAATTTGATAAGGACAGAGTCTGGAGGAGGTTTAAGATTAGTAGGAATGGAATTATAGATATTATTATATCTAGTACAATAATCTTGAATTGTTTCATTTGGTGCTCTTTTTATGCTTTCAGATTTAGATAAGATTTGTAGTGGATTTTTCTTCTTTTCCCATCTATTAAGAAATAATCTATGAAAAATTGCTAAATCAGCAATACTAGCAGCATTCAAACCTTTAAACCACTTTTTTACCTCACTAGTTAATGTTTGGGCAAAAAGTCTCATTTGGAAATCAACATCATCGATTTCATGTAGTTCAAAATAGTATTTCATCTTATTAACACGTTGTTGGGTAGTGTAATGAGTGGTTGCATCAAGTTATGGTATTTTGCTTTGATAATCCTAAGGCATGTCATATAACTGTGCTGGTAGGACCAATGGAGCATATTTGGCAGCCATGGCTTGAATTCTAGCTTGGCTAGGAGGTAAGTTGGAAGTATTTGGTGAAGAACTAGAAGTAATTATTGATGTAGTTAAAGAACTAGCAGATGATATTGGGATATAAGAATATGTACTGGAAAATGTGGTTGAAAAACTAAAAGATGAAGTTGGGATGCTAGAAGAGGTACTTTGGAATGAGAATGATGTATTGGAAAATGCAACAGAAATACTAGGGGATGAAATTGAGGTGGTATGAGATGGAAATAAAATTCTAGGTTGAAATAGTTGCTTTGGAAAAAATGAATATGTGGAATGAAGTGTGGTGGAAATAATGGATGAAGTGGTAGTGAATAGGGATGAACCTACAGATTCTAAGAGGCTGGCATCTAAGTGGCTAGTAGAAGGCTTAGGGGTATAGGATGATAAAGCACTCAATTTAGTTGAATGTTGTAAATAAGCTTCATCTATTTCTTTAATCAAAGTTGCAGTTATGGCATCAAGCTTATTATAAACCTCAAAAATATTTTCCTCATAATCTACTGAAACAGTTTCCTTCTTAGTTTTAATGAATGAAATAAAATTAGGATCTATAACAGTATTATGTAAGTCACTTTCTGATTTAGTTCTGAATAATATTTTTCAAAATTTAAATCAAATTCTATGTCTTGTAAACTTGATAGTTGTTTTGGAAGGGAATTCGTCTTAGCTAATGAAACTTTATTACCTAAATCTCCTACTCTTTTATTTTTCTTTCCAAATCTGTCAAGATGATCTACTATGACATCAGGTTGTGGATCTAGATTGGACTTGGTATAGTTGACTCTTTTGGAGCCAGAAATACAAATTTTGATGAAAATATACTCACAACTTATTAAAACAATCTTAAGGTGAAAAGATAAATGAAAAGATTTCCTTTAAGATCAATTTAAAAACTGAGGATTGGTTAGTCCCCAGTGGAGTCGCAAGTATGTTATCACTCTAATAATTCTCAAAGTTGTGAGATTTTTTATTATAGTTTAAATAATATCAGAGGTAACAACCTACTTTTAAGCTTTAGGATCTAGCCTTCCTAATGCTCAAAGAGGGCTCTCTATATAAGATTTAATTGTGCTGAATATATTTGATTTTTAGGCTAGTTATATGGGGAAAATTGGTTTCGGAGTTTTGATTTGGTTTGGTGGGGAAAATCACTTACTCAGATGGATAGCTATAGATCTGTATTCCATTAGGCGGATGGAGTCAATGTTTCAAGCAGTCAGATCAGGATCAAGGTCTAAAGGTAAATGTTTATAGGGCAAGATAGCAGAGTCACTTTAGATCTTTCAAAGGCTGATGGTGAAATGGTTTTGATCGGGATAAAGATAAATTAAGGGTTCTTAAATCTGGCTAAGGAGTGAAAAGGTAGAGGTCAATCGAAATCGAGGAGCAATTAACGGTTCCCTAGTCTAGATATCTGTAGAAAACATTTAAATGATAATTAGTCAAGACAGAGTGCTTTTAAGAAATTCTGAAATACAACTCCTAATTCATCATCAAAATTTATAACACATTCATGAATGGATGGAAACCATAAGAAAATTGACAATATGACATGAGAAAATACTTCACTTAAGTGGCCCAACACATGAATCCTTTAATATGATGCTTTAATTCCTGTGATCCAGTCTGCTGACTTGAACTTGATGCAAAAAACCCTTGGTTTCAGAATATTACAGCTACAAAAATGTTCAGCAATTTGATCCACACTCAATACTTCAAATGATGAAGTATTTATACAAAAACTAGTACAAAATATCCTAGAATAAACTTTGGAATTTTTCTTGGAAAATAAATATCTTCCTGCAAGAAGATAGTGACAACTACCTAACTAATTGCTACATGTCCTATTTATTGAAATATAATAGCTTTTTGTTTATATTTTGGTTGCAGCTGGACAACTGAGGTGTCCCTCACGCTGGCAGTTTTATCTTCAATCTGACTTTGTCTTCATCTTTCATCTGATACACTTTCAACTGATACTCTTTTAACTGATACACTTTCAACTGCCAAAACTGTTTATTGCTGATGTAAAAAATAGAAAACTTTGTTTTTACCTTTCATGCTCTTTCATCACTGTAATTTTTTCTTATATTAAATCAGTTAACTTCTCCCAGAACTTATCTTCTGGAAATTTTATCTTCATTAAACTTCTGAAGTTTTCATCATCTTTAGTGTATTTGGAAAATATTGGTTTGTTGACAAAAAGGTGTTTTACTTCATGCTGCAAGTAAAATAGATTTTCAAAATTCTGATACAAAAATTTCCCTGTTGGGATTCCCTACCAATCTGATTTTTTTACCTATTCCCTAGCAAATTCCCTTATCTTTTTATCATAATCCTCTTGTTTCATCAAATTTTCATTGATTACCAGAGGATTTGGAAGGCCCTTTTGCCTCAAAATATCAAATTTGATCATAAATCTTGTGATTGCCATATTCATGTTTTGGCACTTTTCCTCTAATTGTTTCATCAAGTTTTTCTTGGATATTACCTTTCTTACCTCAAGTATGGTTTTTGTCATGTCTGTAATTCCAATTTCATCCAATTCTTGTTTATTTTTGAAATTGAGAAATGTGATAATTTCCAAGGCCTTTTCAGGATTTTTATCTAGCTCATCTTTAGTCTTCTGTATTTCTTATTTTTTTGCTTTCAATAAATATTTATGTTCATAAATTACCTATATTTATGGCCAAGTATCATTGACTGCTTCAATGATATTGGACCATAATTGGTTTTTAACATTTGCCATAGGTTCTTTCAAAGTTAATTCTGTTTCCAATTTTTTGAGTTGTTCATTCAACCTTTTGGCCTTTTGCTCTTCATTCTTGGCATTAATTTGTGCAAGCATTTTGGCATCTTCAAGATTCTGAATCTGTTCCTTTAACCTATTTATCTCATTGGTTTGTATGGACATGTCTTGCATTTCCTTTACCAATTTACTTGCATCATCTGATTGCCTTTACCAATTTACTCAGTGGCAGAAGTTGTTGATGAAGTTACTGGCACTAGTGTAACCAATGGAACATTTGGAGCTAGTTCTTCTGCTAGATTAGATGGCACTGGTGTTGTAACTACAAGAATTACCGTAGAAGGGACTTCCTATGCTTTCGTGGCTTCTTTTTCTTGGACCAATTTTTCCATCTCAATCTCCATCTCTTTAATCTGGGCTGTCAGCTGCAATATGAGACTCGTCATCTCATCCTTTTGATTAGATTCCTGTAAAATATCATTGGCTTGTGGATGCATTGTAGGAGGAAATTTAAATTGTTTCCTAAGTGCAGCAATATCAACATTCTTCTTTTTAATCATTTCCTTAGCATCTTTTATGTTTTGAGGATCATAGCCTAGCTCAATCATTAATTCCTCCGAGGATTTGATTCTAATATTATTTGCACATGAGGAACCTTTATCCAGTTTGAGCTGATCTCTTATATTAATCAAAGTATTTTGAAGCTTTTGTGCACTCATTTCTTCTGAAGTCATTGTTGAATAAATCATCTCTCCTGCATGTTTGTGGAATTCAATTGGGTCCAGGGGATGAATTTTCTGGACTAGAACTTCAAAATCAACTTTTTTATAATAATATGTTGTTTTAGGAGTTGGCACTGTGGTCGAAGCACTGTCATCAGCATTTTCTTGTTCTTGTAATCCAAGGCTGAAGGTAGCCTCTTTTGTATGTTAGGGATCTGCTTTAAGTACTGAGAGTATATTTTATTCTTGATTTCTTCAATTTTAGCCTTAATCTCCTTGTACCTTTCCTTGATGTCCATATCCTGTTCTTTTGTCTGCTTTAATGATGACACTTCTACACTATGATTTTTTTATTCAACTGTGTATTATAAGTGGTTGGCAATTGTTCATTTTCAACCACTGTGGGAGGGACAATGTCTTTTTCTGCAATCTTTGTATCAATGACATCAAATGTCTCTTTTTCTTTGTCTATGGGATTAATCTTTGGCTTTTTGTTGTACCTAAGTTTGAAATTTGTCTCTGTAGTACTTTCAGCAGTCTAAGAGCCTTCTTCCCTGTTTCTTTTCATACTTTTGTCTTCCTGAGCTAGAGTCTACAAAATGTGACTAGTATCACTTTTCTTATCAGCTTCTACGAGTGTATTCTCTAACCACTCTGATTGGTTTGAGAATTTGTCAATATCAAGCTTATTTTCATGAATGTATGCAGTTAATTTACATTTAACTCTCATTTTGCTGCTTATACCATAGGGATAATGATACCAAAGAAAGCTATTGCTGAATTTGTATTCTAAAAATTGTTTTTCTGCCTCTGGACCTACTTCTCTGTTATTACATATGAATGGACCAACTTGATTTTTCAATTTAAATTGGGTTTTCTTCTTTGCAGCCAATAAATTTACAGAATTTGAGTTCAAAATCTTCCTTATATACTCTAAAGAAAACAACCTCATAGGGATGTATTTTAGCAACTTATAAGGAATGAGGTTTGATCCATAGACTTTGATTTCAGTGTGATTTTGGTATAAATACCAATCACCTGTTCTGCTCTCTTCATACAATTGTAAAAATTTTTTGATTTCATTGTTGATCCTAGGTTGCACATTGTTGTTTATCATATTTACCAATGGATGGATAAAAGAATCTGTAAAATCTATATAAGTTAATTCATCTAACTCCTTTCTGATCAAGGAAGTCCAGAATACAACAGACTATGGATTTCCTTCCACATCCATCTTCTGAAGAGTTATAGGGAAATTTTTAGACTGGAAATAAAGAAACATGTGGAAAAGAAATGAATTATACCTAAAGACACCTTCAGTAGGCAGTTTGACAAGTTGTTCATGATTTCTATCAGCAATATACTTGGAAAATTTGAAGATACCTGCAGTGGGCTGGCCAGGTACAAAAATGGACAGGAAACCAAGTACTGATGCATCTGCATGTTCATCTGTGAAATATCCAAGTATAAAAGATAGCATGAAAATAATGTGTCTAGGTCTTTCTGAGATTATAGAAGAGTAATATGGAGGGTTGAGCTTGGGGATTTCCACATAGGAGGGCATGAAGGTTTGAAAATTTTGCAATCTCTTGGGAAAATCCAACTCCAAATAGAACTTTGTGAGAGATTCAATAGATAAAGGGACTGCATTAGGTTCAAGCTACAACTGAAGCATCTGGTTGATAGATTCAACTATTATGGTGAACAATACTTCTTTTTCAAAATTGAAAATGGCTCTCTGATCTAGAGAATAATAGGATTGGCATAATCTGATAGCTTTTGGGCATTGATGAGTGTGAGTAACAACATACTTAGGCAAATTTGATTCCCAACTAAGCACATCATTTTCTTGATCTAAGGATTTCTCTTGGCTCCAACAATGGAGCTCAAGGAGATTAAATTGTGTCACAACATCTGTAATTTTAAAGTCTACATCTTCCAAGGGAGTATGTTCTACATGTACAACAGGGGGTTGTAGAGGGCTGTTCACAATAGTGTTTTTGGATGCCATTGATTGGTTTCATTTATCAGTTTTAAACACTCTTGATCATTAAAACTCTGATTTTAGGCCTATTAAATACTTTATGTAAGTTTAAACAGTTTATAGAAGGACTTTAAATATAACAAAGATTCTATCTTTGACTGCAAAAGGTATAATTCTGATCACTCTGACTCAAACCTGTCAATTATGTATAAAAAACCAATTTCCTGACCTTTATAGCCTCAACAAATGATATTAAGGGTTTTACAGTGAAATTTTTGTCATGAAACAATCCTAAAACATCAAATTTTGTGAAAAAAGGGCTTCTGAGTTCTGTAGAAAAGGCTTTGGATGTCTCAAAGGTATTTTTATGTCTGCATATGGCTAAACTCACTTCAAATTTGCTCTAAAACAATTCATAGCTTTAGAAACTATAATTAATGGTTAGGGTTTGTAAAAATAATGATTTTATGAGGCAATATGGTTGTTCTTTAGGCATATAGGCTTTTAAAGGCTTTATTTAACAACAAACTCTTTCATAAAAATGGATGAATCTTTCTTCTCTAAGGAATAACTGTGTAATTCATAAATTTGCTGTGAAGAAGGGTTTCTTGGGTTTTGAAAAGCTTTCAAAAGCTTCTTCTAGCCTTTATGTGCAATCTGGTAGCTTCGCAGTGATTGTAGTAGTTGATTCTGATGCATTCTATTTGTTTCTGAGATAAAACAGAGGCGAAATCGTGTTTTTCTTGGTCTAGGAAGGTTTTGTGCACAAAAAAAGACAACAGAAGGTTCAAAATAAATGCGTTCAGGAATTTTATATAGAATTTATTTAAACAGTGAATGCATTTACTGCCGTTCATTTCAAATCTGGGTGTTTTTGGATGTAGGGGAGGGAATTACTACCAAGTGGTTTTCGCACCATCGAAAGATGGTAAATGGTATTGCTTGAATCAATGTGATCCAAAAAAAATGGGATGCATGGAGGAGAGAGAAAGCAGTAAAATAGCTTTTACGGCAAGTTTTTATTTTGTTATTGACCACGCAATGAAATCTGCAATATGGAATGATCACCGTTAGATCTGGCAGAAAGGAGTGAACGACTGAGATTAAGTGATGAATTTGTGGGGTTTGGAAAGGCATGGGGCCCAAGAAATTTATGCAGCGACAGTATAGAATATATTAAAACATAAGGTTTTAATATATAGTTTTATATATATGAATATGATAGGCGAGTATGGCATTTTATTAAAAAATGTGATGAATATATGTGTAATATTAACATAGGGCGGGTTATTATATAATAGGAATAATTTAACCTATGGGGGCAGGGATAATATATCACGTGGGGAATAAAACATAGGTTAAAACTTAAAATATGGGTTTGGGATATAATAATAAAACGAATTAAATAATACGGGATATAAAGGTTAATAAGGAGCTAATATATAAGTTAATGTGCTAATAATAAAGTGAGATGATGAAATAAAAATAAAATAAGTCTAATGTAAAAACATAAATAAAGGGATAATTGTTTAAGAGTCCCAATATAATATCTTTATATTTAAACATAGGATATAATGTTTTTTTGGGTTTTTGGGTATTTTTAAATTAGTGAAAAGTTTTACTTTCCTTAAGTATAATGATTTTTACACCTAGGAAAAGGGATTTTTGTGAGTGAAACTGAATGATGATGGGAAAAGGAAAAATGAAGGGGAAATAATCAAAATGGAGTGGATGAAGTATTTTTACAAGGGAAATGACTATTTGAAGGAAGTTAGTGACTGAATTGACCAATTTTTGCTTATCCATGATTGTAAAAACTGCTTTTTCCTACCCATATGCTACCCTAACATTTTTTCTTCATTTACCTGGGTGCTTTTGAGCTTGCAAAACCTTATTAATTTTTCTTTAAAAACATCAAACTAACTAATTCTATCCTTTTTTCTTCCAAGGGATCATATTAAGCTATTGAGCTCTTTATTTATTCTCTACCTTACTATTGATCTGCCAAGATTACATTGTTTGGCTGGATCTTTATTCTCTATCTAATAACATGAAATTTAAAGCTTGAAAAGTTGAGATTAAGCTATTTGACTTATCATGGATTATAGAATTTTGAACAAGCTGCACATAATATTTATTTTTTAGTAAATTAAATAGTAGTGGCATTTGGATTTGCATCACTTTCATGTTTTATTTTTATCTCTTTTTTGTTTGGGGTCCATTTTTCTATTCTTTTTTATATCTTTTCTTTTAAGTCCTTTGATTTTTCTTTTAGGAATTTTACCCTCTTTACATTTTTTATTTTATTTTTCTAATATGGGAAAACAATTTGCAGAAATTAAAGTATGTACATATTACAAGACTAATCAAAGTCAATTCAAAAATTAAGAATCCTAATTTTAATATAGGACCCTAACAGTGGCTCCACATGGGGATGGCATTTCCTGGTGAAATGTCAAGAACTTTGAGACTAGTAGCCTTTGAATTTTGACTGTGCTGGCCTTGGAAATGTTTTCTAAGCTCTGCAATTATTCATACTTATGATGTTTTATCCTTCGAAGCTTGGGGCCTTCTCTCCAGACTTCAACTTTGTCATTAAAACATCCAATCCAATCAAAAATTTGCATTGTTATGTAAAATGAGTAAAGTAAACCAAATGAACTATATTTTATTCTGAAAAGTAGTAATGCTTCATCATTCTACCATTGACAGGTCCACCTAGCAGATCTGATCCATCCAACTCCTTCAAAAAGAAATCATTGTTACCTCTATAACCATAAATAACATAAGATCCCTTCCATAAGAAATCAAATGTCCCATGTTTACCTTTCTCTTCTCTCCTTGAATCCCACTTTAAAACTTTGTCACCTATATAGAAATCGGCTTGCTCACTCTTCTTGTCAAATATCCTTTTATTTCTTGGACAACTTGAGACTTAAGATAGACATATTCTCTGGTTTGCTACAAGTGTATGGTTTGGTTAATCCTTCTTTGAATATCATTGGTTTCAACTTGTATTTCTTGGATTATTTTCATTACTGGTACTCCTAAAGAAGATGGAAAAACAACATCCATCCCATAAACAAGCTTGTAATGGGATGTACCAATAGATTTCTTTGTGGTAATTTTGTCTTCCCATAAGGCATTCACTAACCTCCTGTTCCAAGTTGTCTTGTTATCTTATATTAGTTTCTTGATGATACTCACAAGGCTCTTATTGGAGGACTCAACAAGGCCATTACCTTAAGGGTAATATGCAGTAGAATGGCCAAGGGTAATGTGGTATTTATGACAGAAGTCAATCATCTTTTTTTACTTGAATGTAGCTACATTATCAGTGATGATATTTTGCGGGCATCCAAATTTTGAGAGTATGTTGTTTTCTAAAAATGAGATTATGACAGTGTCAGTGCCTTGCCTGGAAGGTATGGCTTCTAGCAACTTAGTGAAATAGTCTGTGGCTTTCATAATCCACTTGTGTTGGGCTGAGGATGGAAGTTGAATTTCACCAATGAAGTCAAGACCTCATTTTTGAAAATGCATTTCTGTTCATATGGGTTTTAAGGGAAAAGGTAACAGCTTTGTCTTTCCTTCAAAGATTTGGCACCTGTGACAGGAGGTCACATAATTTTTCACATCTACAAACAATGTAGGCCAGTAAAAACCAGCTCTCAAGATTGTATCTATAGTAGTCTTCCAGTAGAGATGTCCTCCACAGTCACCTGCATGAAATTCTTCCAATACTTTCTTAGTTTCTTCTTTAACCAAACAATTCAATAAAATTTCACCATGATCTTTCCAAAACAATGCATTATCTATGATACAAAATCTTATTGCCTTTGACTTTAAAAATATAGCTTTGGTTCTTGATAATCCAGGAGGAGCTTGTAATTTTAGTAATACAAATATAATATCTGCATACCATGGTGAGTCTGAAAAGGCTTCACTGATCTCTGGAGTCACCATATCTTCCTGATCATCTATTTTGGTAATAAAATTAATATCTAAAGCATGAAAATTTGATTCAGCCATGACTTTGACTAAACCTTGACCTTTTATGAGTTTGGTAGGCTTGATCTCTATTGCATATTCCAAAATGGTGGCAATCCACTTGCCCCTTTTACCACCAGGTCCATTATGTGTTAGAATGTCCTTTACAACTACATTTGGAACATAAGCTATGATATGTGAATAAATAATGTATGCTCTAAATTATTTGATGGCCTTCACTAAAGCTATTGCCTGCTTTTCCATTATGTTATACTTTAAAGTGGCATCTATGAGTGACTTGTTGAAGAAAGCAATGCGTTGCTCATAGCCCTGATCATTTTTCTGGAGTAAAAATGCAACAATAGTGTGTTCTAAAGAAAAGGAAAAAATAATGAAATATTTTTTAAAGTTGGGACTTCTAAGGACTGGTGTTTTTGTCAAGGCTTGTTTAATTGATTCAAATGATTACTTTGCCTCCACAATCCATTAAGTACTGAGTATTTTTTCAACATATTCTTAATTTCTCTAATTATTTCAACTAGATTTGAGATGAATCTTCTGAGAAAGATAATTTTACCCATGAAAGCTTGTAATTCTTAAATATTCCTAGGAGGACTAATGTTTAGAATGCCCTCTATTCTTGTTGGGTCTATCCAAATTCCCTCTTTAGATATGATATGTCCTAATAATTTACCGTCTTCTAATCCAAATAAAGTATTTTTAGGATTTAGTGAGATGTCAAATTTCCTGCATTTGATAAATACTTTTCTGAGATGATCTAAATGTTCAATATCAGTCTTTGAAAACATAGTAATGTCATCTAGATAAATCACAAGAAATTCATGAATTTCCTTTGCAAAGGCTATATCCATAGCTTTTTGAAAAGTGGCTCCTGCATTCATTAGCCCAAAAGTCATTTTCACATACATGAAAGTGCCCCAAGGAGTAGTAAAAGAAGTTTTAGGTTGGTCTTCTGGTTGGACTAAAATCTGGTTATATCCAAAGAATCCATCAAGTAATGAAATTATGGAAGAACCAACCACCCTCTGTAAAATGTGATCCGTCTTGGGTAAAGGGTAATTTCCTTTTAAGGACACTTTATTTAAATTTCTGAAATCAACACACAGTATAATTTCTCCTGTCTTTTTCCTAGTGGGAACTAGATTAGAAACCCAATCACAATATCTGATTGGTGCAATTATTTGGGCTTCATACATTCTCTTGACCTTGTTCTCAATTAAAGGAATCAAAACAAGATTGATCCTTCTAAGCTTTTGTTTAAAAGGTTTTTTATCTTGTTTTATGGGTATTTTATGATGTATTATGCTAGTGTCATAGGATTTTATGTCCTCATAACTCCATGCAAATATATCCTGAACTTCCTTAAACAGAGCTATGTATTTTACTTTTTCTTCATGAGGTATGGCTTTTGAAAGTTTAATCAAATTAGGTTTTAACTCTGTTCCTATATTACACTCTTCAATATCAGATCTTAATGGCTCCATCTTAAGTTTCCTTGCAACATCATTAGAGTCAAAAAGATATTATAAAGGGGCTAATCCCTTAGGTGAAAAGTTATACTTGAGGTTTAAAATATCATATTAATCATCTGCTAACTCTTCAATCTCTACATTCTCTAAATTATCTATGTCTACTTGACTAAATTTGGTGGGTTTAGCAAAATTTAATTTATTTACATCTACATTATTTATATCAATATCGTTATCTAAGTTTTGATCTAATGTACAATCTGTGTCTATATTACAATTCTGAAATTCTCCTTCATTGTTCATGAAATGATAAATATGTTCATCCTGTGAAAATATTTCCCAATATTTAAGATTGTCCGGATTTGTAGGGCTATGTTTAAATTTTGTTGTGTATCTATGATTTGGTTGAAATAGCAAATTATAGATACTAGCAAAAGTTTCTAAGCTATGGGCCTATATTTTTTTTTCTTGGGTTTGCAGAAAAGTCACATTCCAGCAGTTACTTAATCAGATTTAAAACAACATCTCTATATCGGCTTAATCTTGGATTATACACAGAATATTCTCTAGTTATGTGTTACACAATTAACTCTGAGTCTCCCATAATTGACACTCTTTTCGCTCCTAAATTTATAACAATCTACAATCCTAAAATAAGAGCTTCATATTCAGCCATGTTGTTTATACATTTGAAATTAATTCTAAAAGCATGACATTTTGCATGATTGTTTTCCATATTGTGTATCCAATCTCCTGCTCCTGCTCCTAATTTATTGACTGATCCATCAAAATCTAGGTGCCATAATGAATCATGAAAAATGTTTTCACTATCTCGTGCTTTCTTTGTTTCATTTATTTCAGTATTGTTCTCAATTCCAGTTTTACAATTACATAAAATGAATGAGTCTATGTCAGATGGTGTAGAGTAAATAGGAATGTTTCTAGGTCTCTCTACACTACTAATCATATACTTCATTAATGTTTCTCTGTAAAGTTTCTTAGGTTGGCCAAAAACTGATATTTTTGCATAAGACATATCAAGTTGTACAAATCCCTGTAGTTTGGCTCCCCATGAGCGATATAAGAGCATTCCATACTTGGGAAGAATGTCAGCTACTACAATATCCATAACTATGCTTTTTCCAGGGTATTGAATTAAAATGACACATAAATCTTTTATCAAACCTAAACATTTCACTTTGCTAGAGTCAAATGAGAAGAGATCTTTGTAAGGTCTAGTGATATCTAAATTTAGGATTTCCATTATTGATTTTGGAATTAAATTATGTGAGGCCCCTGAATCTAGCATTGCATTATCTAAAATCTTATCATGAACAATTAAGCTAATGTAGAAAGGTGGAACTACTCCATCTTGTGTTTCCCATTAACATCAGGACCAAAGATTAATTATGCTTGATCATCACTCAAATTTACTGAACCTTCTCCATTATTCATATTCAAAGTTTTAGTGATAGGTGTTTTGTATAGGTCATGTTTCACCAACTCTTTCAAAGGAATTGGTATCTTCAATTTGGCAATTTCAGCTTGAATATTAAATGGTGCTTGTGATTTTCCTCGCTTAATTATTTCTTCTTTTGTAACCGTAGTTTGGGTGTGTTTCTCTTCTCTTTCTGTAGTTGGCTTCTGATTTTCTATTTTTATTTCTACTAACTTACTGATTTTGATTTTGTTTTCGGGGACAGTTTGAGAAGCAGTAAAAGTCTTTGCAGATTTTGTGTTTTCAACAGTTTTTTTAGCAGTAATTGTTTTAGGATCAGCTGATTTTGGATTAGTAGTAGGCGTTTTAGAGTTTGAAATTGTTTTTTTAGCAGAAATTGTTGTCTTGGCAGTAAAACAATTTTGAGAATATGTTGTTTTTTGGATAGCAGCATCTGTTATGTCAACAATTTTGGGACTGGGTGAAATTTTAGGACTTGAAACTTTCTGAGTTGAACTGGAGTTTTGCTTGGTTTCCCTAGGGAGAATTTGCAGAACTTTAAATGTAGGAGCCTCTACTATTTTCTTTGTTTGTGTTTGGGAAGATTTCTTAATAGAAGGCTCTACATTTTTCTTACTCCTAAGGTCATATTTCTTATGGTCTTCATTGATTGTAAACTCATAACCTTGCTTGTAATCAAAAGACTCACCAAAATCTAATTGTATTTTTTGTAATTCATATAAATCCTATTCTTCTTGTGTAAGAAAAATGGTGTTATCATCATTAATTCCCATTATATTAATGGTGTCTTCATCATCTTCATTTTGATGAGAAACTTCAGTATAGTTCTCTTGGAAAGGTGGTCTTATTGTTTGGTCAGGTGTTGATTCTCTATATTTTCTAGTGTTGGTGTTTTTCCTGAAATTGGGATTTCTAATTTGAGGTCCTTGCTGTTGGTTATCACACTGTGGCTTCCTTTCCATATTATCTAACCTATCCATCATTCTCTCTAATGTTTTTTCTAGTTGATCTATTTTCAAATCTGAAGTAGATGTTTCTTCTTTTATTGTCACTCTTCTTTCATTTCTTAATATAGCTTTCTTTGCTAAAAAATTTGCCTCTACACTAACAACATTACTTTGTATCTGCTCTAAGGTCTCTGGATTTCTGTCTCTCATTTGATAGGCTATATCTATATCAAATCCATTAGGTAATTTGATAAGGACAAATTCTGGAGGAGGTTTAAGATTAGAAGGAATGGCATTATAAATATTGTTATATCTAGTAAAATAACCTTGAATTGTATTATTTGGTGCTCCTTTTATGGTTTCAAATTCAGATAAGATTTGTAGCGGATTTTTCTTCTTTTCCCATCTATTAATAAATAATCTATGAAAAATTGCTAAATCATCAATACTACTAGCATTCAAACCTTTAAACCACTTTCTTACCTCACCAGTTAAATTTTCGGCAAAAAGTCTCATTTTGACATCAACATCATCGATTTCATGTAGTTCAAAATAGTATATCATCTTATTAATATGATGTTGGGCAGTATAATGAGTGGTTGCATCAAATGTGGGATTTTTCTTTGATAATCTTGAGGCATGTCATATAACTGTGCTGGTAGGACCAATGGAGTATATCTGGCAGCGATGGCTTGAATTTTAGCTTGGCTAGGAGGTAAGTTGGAAGTACTTGGTGAAGAACTAGAAGTACTTGATGATTTAGTTAAATAACTATCAGATGAGATTTGGATGTAAGAAGATGTACTGGCAAATGTGGTTGAAAAACTAAAAGATGATGTTGGGATGCTAGAAGAGGTACTTTGGAATGAGAATGATGTATTAGAAAATGTAGCAGAAATATTAGGGGATGAACCTGAGGTGGTATAAGATGGAAATAAAATTCTAGGTTGAAATGGTTTCTTTGGAAAAAATGAATCTATGGAATGAAGTGTGGTGGAAATAATGGATGAAGTGGTAGTGAATAGGGATGAACCTACAAATTCTAAGAGGTTGGTATCTAAGTAGCTGGTAGAAGGCTTAGGGGTATGGGCTGATAAACCACTCAATTCAACTGAATGTTATAAATAAGCTTCATCTATTTATTTAATCAAAGTTGCAGTTATGGCATCAAGCCTATCATAAACCTCAAAAATATTTTTCTTATAATCTACTGAAACAGTTTCCTTCTTAGTTTCAATGAATGAAATAAAATCAGGATCTATAATAGTATTATGTAAGTCACTTTCTTATTTAGTTTTGAATAAATATTTTTCAAAATTTAAATAAAATTCTATGTCTTGTAAACTTGATAGTTGTTTTGGAAGGGAGTTCGCCTTGACTAATGAAACTTTATTACCTAAATCTCCTACTCTTTTGTTTTTCTTTCTAATTCTGTCAGCATTATCTACTATGACAGTAGGTTGTGGATATGGATTGGACCTGGTATAGTAGACAGTTCTGGAAGCCAGAATTACAATTTTTTATGAAAATATACTCACAACTTATTAAAAAAATCTTAAGGTGAAAAGATAAGTGAAAAGATTTCCTTTAAGACCAATTTAAAAACTGAGGATTGGTTTGTCGCCAGTGGAGTCGCTAGTATGTTATCACTAATAATTCTCAAAGTTGTGAAATTTTTTATTATAGTTTAAATAATATCAGAGGTAACCACAAACCTACTTTTAAGCTTTAGGATCTAGCCTTCATAATGCTCAAAGAGGGCTCTCTCTATAAGATTTAACTTTGTTGATTATATTTGATTTGTAGGCTAGTTATATGGGGAAAATTGGTTTTGGAGTTTTGATTTGGTTTGGTGGGGAAAATCACTTACTAAAATGGATAGCTATAGATTTTTATTCCATTGTGCATATGGAGTCAATGTGTCAAGCAATCAGATAAGGATCAAGGTCTAAAGGTAACTGTTTACAGGGAAAGATAGCAAAGTCACCTCAAATCTTCAATGGCTAATGGTGAAATGGTTTTGATCGGGATAAAGAGAAATTAAGGGTTCTTAAATCCGGATAAGGAGTGAAAAGGCAAAGGTCAATCAAAATCAGTGAGCAATTAAGGGTTCCCTAGTCTGGATATCAGTAGAAAACATTTAATTGATAATCAGTCAAAATAGAGTGCCTTTAACAAATTCTGAAATACAACTCCTGATTTATCATCAAAATTTATAACACATTCATGAATGGATGGAAAACATAATAAAATTGACAAGAAGACATGAGAAAATACTTCACTTCAGTGGCCCAAAACATGAATCCTGTAATATGATGCTTTATTTCTTGTGATCCAGTCTGCTGACTTGAACTTGATACAAAAAACCCTTGGGTTCAAAATATTACAGGTACAGAAATGTTCAGCAATTTGATCAACACTAAATACTTCAAATGATGAATATTTATACAAAAACTAGTACAAAATATCCTAGAATAAAATTAGGAATTTTTCTTGGAAAATAAATATCTTCTTGCAAGAAGATAGTCACAATTGCCTAACTAATTGCTAGTTGTCCTATTTATTGAAATATAATAGCTTTTTGTTTGGATTTTGGCTGCAGCTAGGCAACTAAGGTGCCCCTCACACTGGTAGTTTTATCTTCAATCTCATTTTGTCTTCATCTTTCATCTCATACACTTTAAACAGATACTCTTTTAACTGATACACTTTCAACTGCCAAAATTGTTTACTGCTGATGTAAAAAATAGAAAAAAAAAATTTTACCTTTCATGCTCTTTCATCACTATAATCTGTTATTATAGTAAATCAGTTAACTTCTCCCAGAACTAAGCTTTTGGAAATTTTATTTGCATTAACCTTCTAAAGTTTGCATCAGCTTCGATGTATTTGGAAAATGTTGGTTTGTTGAAAAAAAGGTGGTTTACTTCATGCTGCAAGTAAAACAGATTTTCAAAATTATTATATAAAACTTTCACTGTTGGGATTTCCTGCCAATCTGATTTTTTTACCTATTCTCTAGCAAATTCCCTTATCTTTTTTTTATAATACTAATGTTTCATCAATTTTTCGTTGATTACCAGAGGATTTAGAAGGCCCTTTTGCCTCAAAATATCAAATTTGATCATAAATCTTGTGATTTCCATATTCATGTTTTGGCACTTTTCCTCTAATTGTTTCATCAAGTTCTTCTTGGATATTACCTTTCTTAACTCAAGTATGGTTTCTGTTTTGTCTGTAATTCCAATTTCATCCAATTCTTGTTTATTTTTGGAATTGAGAAATGTGATAATTTCCAAGGCCTTTTCAGGTTTTTTACCTAGCTCATCTTTGGTCTTCTGTATTTCTTCTTTTGCTGCTTTCAGTAAATCTTTTTGTTCATAAATTACCAGTATTGATGGCCAAGTATCATTTACTGCTTCAATGATATTGGACCATAATTGGTTTTTAACATGTGCCATAGGTTCTTTCAAATTTACTTATGTTTCCAATTTCTTGAGTTGCTCATTCAACCTTTTTTCCTTTTTCTCTTCATTCTTGGCATTAATTTGTGCAAGCTTTTTGGCATCTTCAAGATTCTTAATCCGTTCCTTTAACCTCTTTATCTCACTGGTTTGTATATTTATGTCTTTCATTGCCTTTACTAATTTACTTGCATCATCTGAGTGCTGGACTGCTGTAGTGGAAGACTCAGTGGCAGAAGTTGTTGATGAATTCACTAGCACTACTATAACCAATGAAAATTTTGGAGCTAGTTCTTCTGCTACAGTAGATGGCACTGTTGTTGTAACTACAGGAATTATAGTAGTAGGGACTTCATGTGCTTTGGTGGATTCTTTTTCTTGGACCAATTTTCCCATCTCAATCTCCATCTCTTTAATTTGGGTTGTCAGCTGCAATATGAGACTCACCATCTCATCCTGTTGATTAGATTCCTGTAAAATATCCTTAGCCTGTGGATGCTCTGTTGGAGGAAATTTCAACTGTTTCCTAAGTGCAGCAATATCAACATTCTTCTTTTTAATCATTTCCTTAGATTCTTTTATGTTTTGAGGATCATAGCCTACCTCAATCACTAATTCCTCCAAGGATTTGATTCTAATATCCTTTGCACGTGAGAAATTTTTCTCCATTTTGAGATGAACTCTTATATTACTCAAAGTATTTTGAAGCTTTTGTGCACTCATTTCTTTTGAATTCATTTTTGAATAAATCATCTCTCCTACTTGTTTGTGGAATTAAATTTGGTCCAGGGGATGAATGTCCTGGACTGGAACTTCAAAATCAACTTTTTTATATTTAGATGTTATTTTAGGAGTTGGCACTGTGGGCTAAAGCACTACCACCAAAATTTTATTTTTCTTGTAATCAAAGGTTGAAAGCAGCCTATTTTGTATGCTGGGGGTCTTCTTTAAGTACTGAGAATATATTTCATTCTTGATTTTTTCATTTTTAGCCTTAATCTATTTGTACCTTTCCTTGATGTCCATATCATGTTCTTCTATCTGATTTGATGATGACACTTCTATAATATATTGTTTTTGAATCAACTGTGTATTAGAAGTGGTTCACAGCTGTTCACTTTCAACCATTGTGGGAGGGACAATATCTTTTTTTGCAATCCCTGTATCAGTGACCTCAACTGTCTCTTTTTCTTTCTTTGCAGGATTAATCTTTGGCTTTTTGTTGTACCTAAGTTTGAACTTTGTCTCTGTAGTAGTTTCAACAGTGTAAGAGCCTTCTACCCTGTTTCTTTTCATACTTCTGTCTTCCTAAGCTGGAGTCTACAAAATGTGACTAGTATCACTTTGCTTATCATGTTCTACCAGTGTATTCTCTAACCACTCTTATTGGTTTGAGAATTTCTCAATATCAAGATTTTTTTCATGAATGTATGGAGTTAATTTACATTTAACTCTCATTTTGCTATTTATACCATAAGGATCATAAAATACCAAAGAAATCTATTGTTGAATTTGTATTCTAACAATTGTTTTTCTGCCTCTGGACCTACTTCTCTGTTATTACATATGAATGGACCAACTTGATTTTTCAATTTAAATTAGGTTTTCTTCTTTGCAGCCTAGAAAATTACAGCATCTCAGTTCAAAATCTTCCTTATATACTCTAAAGAAAACAGCCTCATATGGAGGTATTTTGGCAGCTTGTAAGGAATGAGGTTTAATCCATAGACTCTAATTTCAGTGTGATTTTGGTATAAATACCAATCACATGTTCTGCTCTGTTGAGACAATTGTAAAATTCTCTTGATTTCATTGTTGATCCTAGGTTTCCAACTGTTGTTTAGCAGATTTAGCAATGGATGGATAACAAAATTTGTAAAATATGCATAAGTGAATTCATCTGACTCCTTTCTGATCACGGAAGTCTAGAATATAACAGATTGTTGATTTCCTTCCACATCCATCTTCTGAAGAGTTATAGGGTACTTTTTAGACTGGAAATAAAGAAACATGTGGAAAAGAAATGAATTATACCTAAAGACATCTTCAGTAGGTAGCTTGAAAATTTGTTCATGGATGCTATCAACAATATACTAGTCAAAATTGAAGATAACTGCAGGGGGCTGGCCAAGTACAAAAATGGACAGGAAACCAAGTACTGATGCATCTGCATGTTCATCGGTGAAATATCCAAGGATAAATGATAGCAAGGAAATAATTTTTCTGGGTCTTTCTGAGAATTTAGAAGAGGAATATGGAGGGTTGAGCTTGGGGATTTCCACATAAGAGGGCATGAAGGTTTGAAAATTTTGGAATCTCTTGGGAAAATCCACCTCCAAATAGAAATTTGTGAGAGCTTCAATAGATAAAGGGACTGCATTAGGTTTGGGCTGCAATTGAAGCATCTGGTTGATATATTCAGTTGTTATGGTAAACAATACTTCTTTTTTAGAATTTACAATGGCTCTTTGATCTGGAGAATAATAGGATTGGCATAATTTGATAGCTTCTGGGCATTGATGAGTGTGAGGAAAAACATATATAGGAAAATTTGATTCCAAAATAAACACATCATCTGCTTGAACTAAGGATTTATCTTGGCTCTAGCAGTGGAGCTCAAGGAGGTTAAATTCTGTCACAAGATCTGTAATTTTAAAGACTACATCTACAAAGGGAGTATGTTCTCCATTTACAACAGGGAGTTGTAGAGGTTTGATCACAATAGTGCTTTTGGATGCCATTGATTGGTTTGATTTATCAGTTTTAAACACTCTTTATCTTTAAAACTCTGATTTTATGCCTGTGAAATACTTTATGTAAGTTTAAACAGTTTATAGAAGGACTTTAAATATAACAGAGATTCTATATTTGACTGAAAAAGGTATAATTCTGATCACTTTGACTCAAAATTGTCAATTATGTATAAGAAACCAATTTCCTAACCTTTATAGCCTCAACAAAAGATATTAAGGCTTTACAGTGAAATTTCTGTGATGAAACAATCATAAATGATCAAATTTTGTGCAAAAAGAGCTTCTAAGTACTGTGAAAAGCCTTTGTATATCTCAAAGGGATTTTTAAGTCTACAAACGAATAAAGTCACTTCAAATTTTCTCTAAAAGAGGTCACAGCTTCAGAAACTTAAGTAATGGTCAGGGTTTGTAGAAATAATGATTTTATGAGGCAATATGGTTGTTCTTTAGGCATACAGGCTTTTAAAGGCTTTATCTAACATCAAACTTTTCAGAATGATGGATAAATCTTTCTTCTCTAAGGAATACTTGTGCAATTTGGAAATTTGGTGTGAAGAAGGGTTTCTTCAGGTTTGAAAAGCTTTCAAAAGCTTCTTCTGGCCTTTATATGCAATATGGTAGCTTCGCAATGATTGTATCAGTTGATTCTGATGAATTCTATTTATTTCTGAGATAAAACAGAGGTGACAGCATGTTTTTCTTGGTCTAGGAAGGTTTCGTGCCTAGAAAATAGAAAGAGAAGGTTCAAAATGACTGCGTTCAAGAATTTTATAAAGAATGTGTTTAAAAAATGAATGCATTTACTGGTAGTCATTTCAAACCTGGGCAGTTTAGGGTGCACGGGAAGGAATTATTGCCGAGCAGTTTTTGCACCGTCGAAAGATGGTAAATGGTATTGCTTGAAACAATGCTATCGAACAAAAATGGGATGCGTGGAGGAGAGAGAAAGCAGTGAAACAACTTTTATCACAATTGTTTATTTCGTTATTGACCGTGCAATGAAATCTGTGATATGGAATGATCATCATTAGATTTGGCGGAAAGAAGTGAATGACTGAGATTAAGTGATGAAGTTGTGTGGTCTGAAAGGCATGTGGGGCTAGGAAATGTATGCAGCGGGAGTTTAAAATATATTAAAACATAAGGTTTTAATATATATATTTAGATATATGAATATGATAGGCGGGTATGGTGTTTTATTAACAAATGTAATGATTTTATGTGCAATATTAACATAGGGTGGGTTATTATATAATAGGAATAATTTAACCTATGGGAGCGGGGATAATATATGACGTGGGGAATAAAACATAGGTTAAAAATTAAAATATGGATTTGGGATATAATAATAAAAGGAATTAAATATAATACGGAATATAAAGTTTAATAAGGAGCTAATATATAAGTTAATGTGTTAATAATAAAGTGAGATGATGAAATAAAAATAAGCAAAGTCTAATGTAAAAACATAAATAAAGGGATAATTGTTTAAGAGTCCCAATATAAATCTTTATATTTAAACTTAGGATATAATGTTTTTTGGGTTTTTGGGTAATTTTAGAGTAAAGGGGAATTAGTGAAAAGTTTTACTTTCCTTAAGTATAATGAATTTTACACCTAGGAAAAGAGGTTTTTGTGAGTGAAACTGAATGATGATGGGAAAAGGAAAAATGAAGGGGAAATAATCAAAATGGAGGGGATGAAGTATTTTTACAAGGGAAATGACTATTTTAAGGAATTTAGGGACTAAATTGACCAATTTCTACCTATCCATGATTGTAAAAACTATTTCTGCCTACCCATATGCTACCCTAACATTTTTTCTTCATTTACCTAGGTGTATTTGAGCTTGCAAACCCTTATTCATTTTTCATTTAGAATAGCAAACTAACTAATTCTATCCATATTTCTTCCAAGGGCTCAGATTAAGCTATTGAGATCTTTATTTATTCTCTACCTAACTATTGATCTGCCAAGATTAAATTTTTTGGCTAGATCTTTATTCTCTATCTAATAACATGAACTGTAAAGCATGAAAAGTCAATATTAAGCTATTTGACTTATCATGGATTATGGAATTTTGAACAATCTGCACATAATATTTATTTTTAAGTAAAGTAAATAGTAGTGGCATTTGGATTTGCGTCACTTTCATGTTTTATTTTTATCTCTCTTTTATTTGGGGTCCATTTTTCTATTCTTTTTTATATTTTTTCTTTTAAGCCCTTTGATTTTTCTTTTAGGACTTTTACCCTCTTTACATTTTTTATTTTATTTTTCTAATATAGGAAAAAAATTTGCAAAAATAAAAGTATGTACATATTACAAGACTAATCAAAATCAATTCAAAAATTATGAATCCTATTATTATAGGACCCTAACAAGGTATACACAAGTTTCATTTGATATAGCCGTGTACATACACTAGGTTGACTAATCAAATTCGCATATAGAAAATAATAAAATTAAAATTAAAATATTGTGATTCTTTTAAATACCAATTCACCCCCCCCCCCCAGTATTTTTCCCAACAATTGGTATCAGAGTAGGTCCTTCTGAAGAAGCTTAATCTCTAGAAGGAAGATCATCCAAGATGAGCAATCAAGATGGAACAACATCCATCAGACCACCACTCTTTAACGGAAGTAATTTAATCTTCTAGAATACAAGAACAAGATCGTATCTTCAGCTGCTTAGAGGATATGCTTAGGAAATTGTGGAAGGCAGTTACCAATATCCAGTCGCAGTTCCCATAGATCCAGCAAGAAGGAAAAACTATGAAACTAATGAAAAAGTTGTCAATGCAATGTTGGGAAGCCTGACCGTATTAGAATTTTCCAAGGTTATGTAGTTAAATACATCAAAGGAGATATGGGACAAAATCATTATGAGCTATGAAGGTGATGCCAAGGTAACAAGTGCT